>JACCID010000092.1:0-536820 GCA_018906775.1 Sycophila sp. Sp_5
TTCTGAAAAACGGTTGCTCTTAGAATGCGTAGATATGATTAAATAATACAACGCAAGTTATGTACTTTAGTTTATTTATATACTTCTATAACTATTAGTTTAAGGAAATAAATGTAAACGTGAATCTATAAGCGAACATACAAATATTGTAACTTTTACAGCTCTCTCTTTCTCACGATACCCATTCTTCCGATAAGTATTAGACGAATTTGTCTGAACTTGTAATCACCCTTACCTATTTTGTCCCATCTAAAGTCAATACTGCATAAATTTGCGAGCATAAGTGCCTTTAATTTATATATCTCGTTAAGTTTTAAGACAGTTTTCATAATGTTTATTAACGCTTATTATTATGCATATATATTCCTTTCGAATAAACATTTCTAAAAAAAAAAAAAAAAATCGATTCCCCGCGAGTCTGAGCTGAGCGCTCGTATGGAGTGGACGTGCGCCCTAACCTCTCTAGCGCACTCGCTACCATTCAAATCGCGCCCCCACACCGCGCGCTACCCTTTTCTGGCCAATACTTTATTTTTTAGTGATGAAACATATAATACTGTGCCTAGTGAAATCCGGTAAATTAGCTGCAGGGTAGTCGCCCTAGCGGCAATACATCATGGAATACGAGGAGAACGATACTCCTGTGAAAAACAACTTTTTACCGCTCGACAGCCTGTGCCAATCTCAGTGCGCGAATAGCCAATTTGACAACTTGACAGCTAATACGGCAATTTGTCTATAGCTAATTCGGTGATCCCTCACTCCCAAGGAGATAGCAATCTTCGCCCGCCTCTTAAAATACTACGAAAGGCGACACACCTCGAGAAACTATATCAATCCACTCTTAAAGAAATGGGCAAAAATACGAACAAAGAAAAGACAGGCACCGACTAGCACGCATAACGAATGAGCCGAAAACCGAAAAGTTAGCAGAGCGGCCAAAAATTTTTCCAAAGTTCCCATCACAACGACGATTCAATATAATATACTCAGTAAAAGTGCACAAGAAAACATACACAATAAGATCAATCAAGACATTTCATCGAAACCAGGGCCTAGTACTTAAGTTTCAACAAACATCTCTCTCCAGCAACGCGCCGATTCCGCCGAGACAAAATCTACATCCCCCCCTCCCCCAGCCTTTACCAGCCGCTTCCAGTAGCAGCCTGCAAGCAATTCTGCAAATAAACAAAGCGCGGCGCGCAACATACCGCCAATACTACATACATTTAATACATCACTTAAGTATATTATCTTGCTTCCCATACCAAAACTAAAAAGACTGATTTTTTTATCAAACAAACCGACGCCTCAAATCACACCATTCAAACATACAATTCTGACTCTTTTAACATAGTTAAAAATATTTTAATCTCGAATAAAACTCAATTTTATACCTACACACCTAAAATGCTGAAGCCAAAAAACTTAGTACTGAAAGGCATCCATGGAGATTTTACTGTTAAAGTTATTTCTAATGAAAAACAATAGACTGCTATTCCATTGAACCCTGCGGCACCAGCTCAATTATCTAAATTCTCCATTTCAAATCTCCCCGACTTAGACGACCCTTGCCCCTTCCTTATATAGATAGTAATATCCCGCATCATCTTTTGACGTTCTCTAGTGCCGCAGGGGCGGGGGCAAGAGCGAAGTTGACGGATAGCGAAGCGAGCTTAACGAAACATCACGCTACCGCGTATGTCAAAAGGGTTAAATGGGAACGTAAAAAAAACGGCATGCTTACTCGAAGACCCGGGGAACGAAGGGCCAGACGGGGGGGCACTAGTGAGCTGCAAACGGGAAGGGCCCAGTGGGTGCGTGTAAAGCGGGGAAGGTGCTGCCCACGCCGGCCAGCCACGATCCCGCCGCGCGCCCCCCGGCCTCACCCCCCAGACACCGCTCCACACCAAGCCCCCCGCCCCCCCCGCGCCCACCCGCCTGCCGGCGGGAGCAACGCAGCCTCCGGGCCCCCCGGCCTTCTCCCCCCTCGTGTCCCCCTGTGCCTTCATCCCCCTGTGCTCTCTCCGCCTCCTCAATTAACGGTCGCGCGCTGCCGAAAGCGCTCCGGCACCTCCTGCGCTCATCTCTTTTGCGCCCCCCTTGTACTTTCTCACTGGTACCCATCCCCCCCCACGCCTCCCCTTCTCTTCCTCCTCTGCTCCACTTATATGTGGCCGGCCACCTCCTCGCGCTCTCATGCCTCCGCTCCACTTTTATCACTGTGTGTGAGGCAATAAGAGAAAAAGGGAGAATGATACTTCAATCCGGGCCCACACTGACTAAAACACAATAACTAAAAAATTGGAGGCCCAAGGTCCGGCCAAATATCCAGATTCCCCCCCCGAGCACTACCAATTCTCACCTGTTCTTTTGCCAAATGCACCCTTCAAGACCTAAACCCACGCCTCTCCCCCGCAAACCCATATGGCGCAAATCGATTACAATGCCTGCTCAGACGACTACCGCCTTTTGATCGTCATGGGCGTCTCCCTCCCCACCCGCCTTACCCCGTTCCACCGCCCCATACGTGACTCGCGCCTCGTACTCACTTTCAAGCGTTCATCCTCACTTGCTCTGCACTTTACCCACAACTACAAATCACCTCTATTGCGATCACACGTTACCGACTCTCTCTACCCCTATGCCCTACAATCATACGCTTCCTGCATCCTTTTTACGTATTTTGTTCCTTCAATACCCCTAATCTTATCAGTTCCGTAGATTTTAAGTTACAATCTCAAAACTCTACTATTCTCTCTGCACACACTGATTGGATACCCTCTAATTGCCGCCTCGGTCCCTCCGCGCTGGCAATCGACCGTTCCTTATTAACAATTCTATCTACCTCATGAAACCCCATCTATTAGCTCCCCACTCATCCCCCGCTCTAGATCAAAACTACCACATCAGCACACACACCTCCTCGCCCACGACATGCTTCTATTTACCATCGTCCTATTGACAAAAATGTGCTTATTGCCGCCTAGTTATCGTCCGATATAGATGCCAACAATTTGTGTCCCGCTGAGGCGTGGGTAACGAGCCGGGAGGCGCGGAGGGCGGCGACTCAACTGGATAACTGTAAACCGAACGATGAGTGAAACGGGCCGCACCGAGGGGGGGGTTGGAGGGCTGGAGAGTTCCCTATTAAGTCCGGGCGGGACCACATTGTCTCAACGGGGGTGGGCAGCTGAGCTCGTGATGCGGCAGAGGAAAACGCGGCGATAACAAAAAGCCAACTCCAAAAGGTTCAATCTTATGTAAACTTGTCCCAGTCGTCGCTCTACGCCCATAAGAGAGCAGAGTTGTTGGGAAGTAAAGGTAAGATATGATAACAGTAAACGAAAGTAGGAGAGGTGGGCGATTTAGGGGACAAGATCAAGGTTGTGCGAAATGGCGAAGAAATTTTTTCAGAGCTCAATGATCAAGTTTTGCCGGATAGGTTCACATGAAACCGCTAGGAAGGGAAAGCCGATATATGGACTAGGAAAGGGGACCACCGCAGTAGCCGACGCTAAAGGTCAACAGAGCCTAGTGGGTAGAGGGGATCGTACATGAAGCGAGGGCGGCGACTAATGGCACGCAAGGAACGCCACTGTACGGGTTCTCGGCCTGCCCGGACTTAATTACGTACACTGTACTCTAGAAGGGCTTCGCGCTGTCTCTTGAATCTGGTTGGCTTCATGATATAGACGCCATCTGGCCCAAATCGAAGTTGTGTGGCCCGGTCCCGGAGACCACATCGAAGCCCCAAATTTTTTCCATATCACTTCATGACATAATGCGTTTTCTTTAAGGTTTTTTCGGTTTGGCTACTTTTCATTCTCTAAATCTATGCCTACCCTCCCTCCATCCTCCTGATTACACGCAATTGTTGGTATCAGATGTTAAAAATTCTACACGATGACGGATCACGATGTGTACCACAAATTTTTGACTAATTCTCCAAGTTGATGAAAATTGCCGTCGTCCGGGCCGTCTCCATTCGTCCTTTTTTTTTTTTTCTTTTTTTTCAGTCTTTCTTTTTTTTTTCTCCATGTATGAAAATTGGTATACGGGGGTTTTCGGGGTCGCTGATTACGAATTTGAAATTAGTTTTTCAAAATTCAAGATGGCGGATCCAAGATGGCTGCCAAAAAATTTTGGAAATTCTCCAATTTTGATAAAAATTGGTATACGGAGGTTTTCGGGGTCACTGATTACGATTTTGCAATCAGTTTCTCAAAATTCAAGATGGCGGATCTGAAATGGCTGCCACAAAATTTTCAAAGTGCTCTAATTTCGATGTAAATTTTATTTCGTTTCTTAGCCAACATTTTTTTGTATTTTTTATATTTTTTATTTGTAGAATACATTTCTATTATCGCTTGTCAAAACTAAGTAATATTTAGCTAATTATTTAATTATTTTCTTATAAAGAAAATGTATTATTACGTATTGTAATCGTATCAACGTATTGTTACTAATACAGGATCTGATGTTTAGATAATTTTTCATACAACAGTGCACTTATTAGCCCTCTTTTTGTTTTTTATCGAATAACCCGGAAAATATTTCATTAGTAAAATACGTGAAACACTATGCTCAGCTTTACACACTATTTTTTTGACATTCGATATATTGAAATAAATAATAAAGAAAATACAGCTTCTCTGAAAAAAAAAACAGGTGAAATACACCCAACCTTAGGTTTGTATAATATTGATTTGCATTTATGTTTGTATAATATTGATTTGACTTTCAATAATATTGAAATAAAAAATAGAGGAAACATAGTATCATCTTATTTAGTACGACTTCTTATTCAAAATGCCGCAAGAAAACGTCAAAAACGAGTTCGCTATGAAATAGTGGAAATTCACGAGTGTGAAAATGGAGAAGAAGACGCTATATTCATTCCAAATTCAAATGATTCGGGAAGCTCTGATTCTGAATCTGATTCTGAATCTGATTCTAAATCAGATTCTGATATAGAAGCTGAAACTGCTAAAAGCAATAATACGATTCCTAACATCTCGTATCAGAAAATACTAAATAATTATGAAGAGAATCAACAAAAACTTGAACCGGACCACGTTTACGAATGGGTTGTTGGAGAAAAAATATACCATGAAATTCCTCAACATAAAATTTTGCTTACTGATAAAACAAAGAAGATCATACGAAATTATTCATTTGTAGAGTTATTTGAATTGTATTTTTCTAAAGAAATGAAAAATTACATAATAGATTGTACAAACCAAAACGGTTATCCTCTAACTTTAGATGATTTTGATACTTTTATTGGAATAATTATACTATCTATTATCAATCAAAGGAAATCCCAGAAAGATTACTGGTCTAAAATTCCATTACTGCAATGTATACCTATTGCATCAGCAATAAAAAGGGATAAATTTTTTTAAATAAAATCTCGTCTAAATTATCTACAGCTGAAGATAAAGACAGTAATGATAAAGCATGGAAAATACGAAAACTTCTTGAAATGTTTAGGAAAAATTGTGTTCAGTTTGGTTTTTTCTCTACTGCCTTAGCAATCGACGAGATGATGGTGAAGTTTCATGGCAGAACTAATTTGTTACAGTTTATGCCGAATAAACCAGATAGATTTGGAATGAAGTTGTATGGCGTTTCTAGTCCTGAAGGATATTTATTTGACTGTGACATATATTGTGGCAAGGGTTCGATATATTATTTGATGATAAAATCAAACTCTCTAAATGCGCTTTGGGAAGTCGTGTGGTTATGCTAATAATTCAAAAGCTTCTTACTTCTGTAGTTCCTAGAAAAATTATAGATTATCATCTATGGTTTGATAATTTTTTACTAGCCCTGATTTGTTAGTTCACTTGCATAATGTTGGTTTGAAAGCTACTGGAACTGTACGGACAAATAGAGTACCCGTAAAAAATATTTTAGATAAAAAGCCGAACGCGGCACATTTGTTGTACAGCATGAAAAAATAGCGGTATAAATTTCATTACAGTAATGGATTCGAAGCAAGGTCTGTACTTTCTACTGCGGCAGGGAAGTCATTCCTCTAGCAAACGTACAACGATTTTCAGTAGATGAATGTATGAAAGTAAACAAACCTTTTCCTCTAGCTTTCAAACTCTATAATTCGTGTATGGGTGGAGTCGATCTTCATAATGAGCAGTGCCATAATTCAATGCCATGTATAAGAGCAAAAAAATGGACGTGGCCCGATGTTTATAAGATTTATTCAAATGGCTATATCTAATGCAACTGTTCTGCGAAATTTAGTACATGATAAAAAAAGTAGGAACCAAAGATGTAATCTTAAAACTCGCAGAACATTATCTAGAAGTAGCTAAAAAAAATAAGTTACATCAAATTATAACAGTTGCATCAAAAGCAAAATGCGAACGCTTGCAAGCTGCGGATCAAGGACTCAAAGATGTGCAAAAACTGCAACGTTTATTCATGCACTCCTTGTTTTTTCAATTTATCATAAATAGGACTAAATATTACTTAGTTTTGACAAACGATAATAAAATTTATTCTATGAATAAAAAATATAAAAAATATAAAATAAAAAAAAATATAAAAAATACAAAATAAAAAAAAATATAAAAAATACAAAATAAAAAAAATATAAAAAATACAAAATAAAAAAAAATATAAAAATACAAAATAAAAAAAAAAATATAAAAAATACAAAATATAAAAATATAAAAATACAAAAAAAAACGAGGCTTTTTTATTTGCGTTCACCTCCTCGTGGTAAAAGCCGGGCAACGACATCTAATGTCGGCTAAGAACGTAATAATATTGTCATTACTTAAAATTTTCATCGAAATTAGAGCATAAAATTTTTGGCCGCCATCTTGGATCCGCCATCTTGAATTTGAAAAACTAATTTCAAATTCGTAATCAGCGACCCCGAAAACCCCCGTATACCAATTTTCATCAAACTTGGAGAATTTTCAAAATTTGTGGTAGCCATCTTGGATCCGTCATCTTGAATTTTTAAAATCTGATACCAAATTCGTAATCAGCGACCGAAAAAAACCCTTATATACCAATTTTCATAAAGATAGGAAAAAATTGTTAGTTACCAAAAAAATTAGCAGTATTATCAAACAAAATTTTACTTAAAGCCGCCATATTGGGTGCCGCCATGTTGAATTTGAAAAAAACCTACCACTATACTTTGAAGTTTAGGGTCCGTGGACACTTTTAGTCTATAAATAAGGTTCCCTTATGAGCGTTTTCGACTCGAAAATTTTGATTGAAAAATTTTTCTCATTTCGAAAACCATGTTTTTTGTTAAATAAACAAATATAACTTTGTTAATACACATTTTTTCAAAAAACTAATAGCGTAGATCGAAAGATGAGACAATTTTACATAAGAATTACCTTTTGTTGATTTTTTTATAGACCGTTTTCATATCGAATAAAGCCGCTGAAAAAAAAATTGAAAATGTGTCCCGCCCGGACTTAATGGGTTAACGCAAGACATACGTACTGGGGGGACTCGATGATCAAACGTAAAGGCATCCTACTAAAGAATTGGCTTGATAGTGCTGGTATTCTATACAGAGCCCGTTTGATAAGCCTATGTAAAGCCACTTTCCCTAAAGCTAATTCCTTTCTTGATCTATCCATTGTCGATAATCGACTTAAATTTACTGACCTACGTAACGATAAATGATTGGTTCTTGATTATAATAGTGATCATAGGGCGCTTTTCTTCATACTCGATCTCTCTAATTTCGATGCCCTTTCTACCATTGACCCCAACTTGCATAGTATCTTACCGGATGCCAAGTTAAGCTTCCGCCACCGTCAATCCACCACTCATGCAGTACATAAAATCCTTAATGACATCTACAAGCACATCAATGAAGGGAGGTTGTAGGCGCCTGCCTCATTGACCTTCTAAAAGCGTCCGATTCGGTTTAGATCTTTGGACTCCTATACGTTCTTTTCACTCTGAAATTCTCCATGGAGTTAATTGAATTAATTTAGCATATGATTACGGCTGTTTCGTTTGTTACCTGGGAAGAATTAATGCAAGGCACCCTTAAGGATGTTCTCTTGTTCAGTGGAAATCAACTAATAGCGTTGATACTCTCCCCCCGCCGCCGCTTAGTTTTTCTCTTTCCGAAACGACTAAGTTGAGAACCTAAGATGGGCAGTGACGAAATTTAGCACTCTGCGCATCGTTCTCTATTTCTCCTCTCTGGGCCTTTGAGTAGTGGGGAACGTCTCCATCTCTCTCACTCATTCACTTATTTTCTGTTTTCGAAAGGTCAGTATTAGGAATTTCCACGCGTTGCAGCATAAATTTATATTATTTATAGAAAATTACGCCTTCTTTGGACTCTGCTAGTCTTCGTTGAGCGAACGACGCGTCTACTCCCAAAACATCAAGCGCTCCCTACTCCATACTAACGCGGATACTTTTCTCCTCACTCTCTGCTCTGCGCGCATTGAAATGCACTGTAGCTGCGGACCTTAGAGTTCATTATCTTTACAGTAGTACCGCTTGCCCTATTGAAAAATGGTTCATATTAATTGCAATATTTAATTCTATTACATACTTAATTTTCATAAAAACTGGGGGATTTTTGAAGTCACAGCCGAAAATATTGTACTTTAAGCGCAGTATCAGCCTATGCAACCTGTGTTAAAAGTTGTAACTTTGACCTGTTATAACTCTAAAATTAGTACCGGTTGGGGTGCTGAAATTTCAATTACTTATTAAGTCTATTAATATCTAACTATGTACCAAATTTTAGCAAAATTGGGGGAACTTGCATTTACAAACAGAATGTCCTTAACTCTCCGATTCTCTTCAATATTTACACATACACAGGTCCGACCCTTTTTAACCTTAACCGCTCCCCTGACATTTATTCTGCCGCTTTTGCCGATGATTTCATCATCCTTGTAGCAAACAAAAAACCTTCTGTAGTTCAAGACAAACTTGAAAATCTTCTAAATAATATTAAGAACCACTACCACCATAGGAATCTCAAAATTAATGAAACTAAATGTGAAACCATCATTTTTCACCAACCCATTAACAGAATTAGCAACAATATCAGAAATGAAAGCAAAAACTTACAAGTTATTGTTTTTTCTAATACAGGAGCAATTAAAATCCCATAAAAAACCGTCCGCTACCTTGGTGTAGAAATAGATCACCTCCTACGTCTCAATGTCCACATAAATACGCAGCTCTCCAAAAGCATTTTACCAATATTCTCGACGTTTCTTCGCCCAAACTCTTTCACGTAGGCAAAATCATCTGCTATCTGCTTCTAATTAGGCCCATAATTATTTACGCAGCTTCCATTTGGTGGAACGTTAGTGACTCAATGATTGAGGCATTGCCTCCGAGTAGCCTTACATTCTTACCACAAAAACGAAACTAAACACTTCTTATCAAAACAATATATTTAAAATAAAGCAGACATAGAATAGACAACCATATTATCAAGTTATGCAGAGATTACTTTGCAAATCTCAAGAATATTAATAACGCTTTCATCAAGCTCATTCTTAATGACAATGAGACCACCCTCCGCGAATACAGTAAACTCGAATATATCCCACACCATACCTTCATGTTTTTGATAACAAAGGATACATCCAAGATACCAATAATATTCCCATACTCTATCACGCCCCACGGCAACAAGCTAACAAACGCATTAGCTATAATCATGATGATCTAAAGCGTCAGATCTATTTATACTACCTTGTATCTGTTTTACATTTAACTAGTTAGATATGAGTTTTTACTAAATGTATTCCCCTTTGCGTAGATCTGGCCTACTAACGCCAGCTCCCTAACTCTATTTCTTTTTTCTGTTGTTTATTGATTTACCTTTTTTTTCCTCTTTTTTACTTTACCGTTTACCGTGTTTTTTCCAGTTTTCTATTTTTTTACGGTTTCTGTCCTTCATCTTTCCACTTATTATGTAAGCCCTCCGACGAATTTGTCTGTGCTCACATTCTCTTTCCAACCCAAATCTTACCAACTTCAAATACAAAAAAAAAAAAAAAAAAAAAAATATTGGTGGATAGCTTTCAACGCCCTTAAACTAGCCGACATTAGGAAACGTTCCAAACGAAAATAAGCAACTGGCTCTTATGAGCGCTATCTGTATCTATTTTTCTTTAACCTATTTATTTTATGTACGCTATAATACTTGCTGCACTTTAATGTTAATGGATAGTTTGTACCTGTTCTTTTTTTATTGTATCGCCCCTACTATTTATATCTTTTTTGTATATGGATTTAGATTTTTTTTTATGTTTTTAGCCTAATCTTTTTCTCACATATTGTTAAACACCAGTCGAATTTGTCATCGTTTATAACTTTTTTATACAGGGTGTCCAAAAAGTCCCGGAACACTTTAATAATTTTCCAAGTAAACTGATTTTGGACTAGGGCAAGGTCAATATAGAGGTAGCTTTTATCAAGGAATTTACTAATGACCTTAGATTTGACCTTGGATTTAACTTTCAATGTTATTTCAAGGTCAACTTTGTTTTGTCAAATGGGAACCCCTATTTCTGACACCGGATTCGAAAAGAGCACAAAATTTTGGATCAAAAGTGCTTTTAACACTTTTTTGACTAACGTATAATTTTTTAGAAAAAAATTCGCTAAGATTTAAACACTTTTAAACTCTTCAATTTTTTTCTCGCAACGGATGCATCTAATCGAAAAATTACTAAAAATATTATTGATTTAGAATTGCATGAAAAATGTGGTGGTATTTTTCATTTTTCCCATTTTAAATTTTTTAGAATATTGTTTTGTAGGCAATTCCACAAAATTAAAAATTATGAAAATAAAAAAAAACACCATTTTTTTCATGCAATTCTAAATCAATAATATTTTTAGTAATTTTTCAATTAGATATATCCTTTTCGAGAAAAAAAGTGAAGCGTTTAAAAGTGTAGAAATCTTAGCGAATTTTTTTCTCAAAAATTATACGTTTAGTCAAAAAAGTGTTAAAAGCACTTTTGATCCAAAATTTTGTGCTCTTTTTGAATCCGGTGTCAGAAATAGGGGTTCCCATTTGACAAAACAAAGTTGACCTTGAAATAACATTGAAAGTTAAATCCAAGGTCAAATCTAAGGTCATTAGTAAATTCCTTGACAAAAGCTACCTCTATATTGACCATGCCCTAGTCCAAAATCAGTTCACTTGGAAAATTATTAAAGTGTTCCGGGACTTTTTGGGCACCCTGTATATCCCTGTACTTAAACCAGCTATTGATCAAGATTGCGTGCGCTCTTTGCCCTTATCTTGCGAATGTTCAAATGTTATTCTAAGGCTATTTTTTAGTAATGTTTGTTTGTACCTTCCATTTTGAAAAAAAAAAGAAAAGGTTCGATTCTCCGCGAGTTGGCGTGTAGTGCTGGTAGAGAGCGGACATGCGCACTCCGCCAGCTCCGCGATATAAAATCTCTCCTCGCGCATGGCGCTCAACTAAACTTTACATTGTGACGCGCTTGATCGTATCCGAGTTCTCCTTCGGCAATGCACTTGGCCAGAACGCAAGTGCTCGTAGGCGAGTGCAGCCAGAAAGGACCACCAACGCGCGCAACACCGGGTTCAATGTAATCAGACCCGAAGTTCCCCAATCGGTGGAGGCGAGGGAGTAAGCAAACGCTGTGCACCCGACAATTCTGCGCTTCCCTGGGCACTGGGCGGCCTCAGTGGAAAGATGCTATGAGCCACAAATCTCGCCCAGTATCCCCACTCGCCTATAGCAGTTGACCAGAGTAGCATGGGCCAGGGGAGGGTAATGCCCCCTGTCAACCCGCCACTACTCCGAATTTTTGTAAGTGTTAGTGAGGAACGTCTTTGGAGGTGCGCAATGCCCCCCCCCCCCCCAAAGCAGCCTCCGTTAGTAAAATGAAAATAAGAATTTATTTAAATTATAATGCATTTAAATTTATTAAAATAATACTAGAATTGAAAAATATATAAAAATAGAATTTTCAACTTTTCGCATATCCTAAATCTGTGAGTTGATTTTAATAATTAGACCCGCATCGGCAAAGTGCACCCCAGAACATAAGTGCTTGTTTGGGGGATCCGCTGGAAGGGCACCAAAAAAAGATAAGATTAGATTGATCGTTTGAAAACGATGCCAGTCGAGTAATTTTCGCTACCTTATATCGACGCTATAGTGTTTAACTAGCAAACCGCGGTCCTTCTCCATCTAGGCCAATCGACTCGTAATCAGCACATTGGAATTTTCAATTTTTGCCTTCCCTAAATATACAGCAGATAAATCAACTGACCACCCAGCATCATACTGAGGATGACCTTTTTTCAAATATACAGACTCTATTTACAACTCGCTTAAGCAACGAAAAATAACAAAAAATGATAACAAAATCAATAATATAATAGCTCCTTCTACTAATATAATCGCTGCCGATCCTTCCCGTTCTTACGCTCAAACAGCAGCTCGTAACGTACCTACTTCTAATCTAGTAAACACTCCCTATAATTCAAACAACCTCCTAGACATTTTAGAACAATTTGAAGACAAAATTATTGAATGACTGAATACAAGCATAAATTTCTTAAATGAAATAATTGAAAAAATGCACTACATATCGATAACCTCTACCAGATGTTCAATATTTCCAATGTATAAATGACTCAAGGATGATATTCAAATCTAAAAATTTTAGCTATTAATGTTAACTCATTAATCTCTCTTAACAAGAGATACGATCTTTTTCATTTCCTCGCAGATAACGATATAGATATTGTGCTGCTGAGCGAAACTAAACTCAACCCTCGCTATAAAATACAATTCGCTGATTACAAAATAATTAGAACTGACAGACCCGCGAGTGTCAAAGGCGGAGGTACCGCGACATGTGTACGTAACGATATTTCTTTTCAAATTATTTACTCACCATCTTCAAAAAATAACGAGATACTCGAGTTCACTATTATTCTAATAAAAAACGACAGTATTAACCTTTTTATAATTGCAATTTATGCTAACAAACTTTGTAAAAAGAAGGTCATTAATAAACTTAATCATTTATATAATAGATTAGACTTAGCGATTACAAAAATTATTTTGTCATGGCGGGTGACTTCAACTCACGATATACAGCGTGGGGTGACTCCACCATTGCACCATTGCAACCTCCCTACCTTCCCTCTTTCCAATGCTTATTTAGACCTTTGTATCCTTCATAACAGGCTTATCGTATCCGGTCTTAAAAATGGAAAAATCAACACTTTCGATTATAATAGCGATCATAAGGCATTAATATTTATAAATAGTCTCACCTCTCTTTTAAACATTAAAAAAACACACTCAAATATACAATATAAAATTCCAGAAGACAGAAACCCCTCACGCGAAGATATAAATATCCATCTCACTTCTCTTGAAAAGGCCATCCAACAAAGCATTAACGCTATAGTACCCAAATTTAAACCTAATAATAATATTTTAAATTACAATCACAGAATTAAAAAACTACATAAATACAAATCATTTCTGACCCTTTCTGAAAGCCTTACATAATCATATCAATTACGAACTTAAAAAGAATACAGGAAATTAGATACCAAATACTGGGATTCCCAAATAACCAAAATCAATCATAAAGACTCCTCGACCTACTTCCCCAAAATTAACAGATTTTTCCGCCCTAGGGACCAAATTAACATAGATCAAACCAAAATCAGAGCCAACTGTAACATTAATGATTTTTCACTAATTGATAATCACTATTTAATTAATTCCCCTTCGAACATACTCAATGTAATAGGGGCATACTACGAAAAAATTAATTCTCCTAAATTTTACAATGCAGACACTCCTCTCAAACAAACAATAGAGAAGCATTGTAATAAACTATCTCGCAATTTTGCAAATAACAATAGACCCATCACCAATTTCTTTTCAGGCAACCCCGCATCTAATCCTACAAAAATAGCAGAAACGATTAAATTCTACTCCACCTCAGAAACGAGTCTACTCTTTAAATACCTACCAAATAAATCCTCGGCGGAACTGGATAACATACCGCCAATTGCACTTAAGCACCTCCCACCCAATGTATATTATTAAAAACTACAGAATTTTTTAATAATTGTGTTAACCTTAAATATTTCCCTCCACAATGGTGTCGAGCAAAAATCTTTCCAATCATAAAAAAAAATAAATCCCCTACAGATCCATCAAGTTATCGTCCAATCAGACTCACCCCCGCCATCAGCAAAGTATTTGAAATGATAACACAGGCCCATAAAATAAAGGTGTCTGTGCAATTGACCAGACCTATATATTCTTATGTATTTTTCGACGCTGAATCCGAATTTGCAATAAAAAAAGTAGGGCCCAGCTACATTTTTATGGGGTTTTGCTTGAAAAACCTCATTTTTTACGGTTTTTCATGGTTTTTATTTTTTAAATTAAAAAAAAAAATAAAGAAAAATTTTATTTTTTTGACTTTAGAATCGATTTCTATGGATAAAATACATCGAAAACCATGTTTTGAATTTTTTTTATAAAAATTTCCACCCCCCATATGGCAATGAAAAGGCAGAAAATGGCGAAAAGTGAAAATTTGCTTCAAATTTGATTAAAATGACATTAAAATCGAGTTTTACTATTTTAAATCGATTTATAAACATTGAAACTACTTTACTAGAGGTTTTTGAGGTCACTAATCACGAATTTTAAGTCATTTTTTTTAAAAACAATTACTAGTCGGCGTATGTGGACAATAAATAAACATGATAAATTAATATTATTTTCAAAAAATCGATGATTTGGATACTGTTCTGGAGGTTTTCCACTACATAAATCACAAAACTAATTTGACGAGAAACGTGTGCGTAAGCGTAAAACACTTTAAAACTTATTTAAAATATTTTCTTGAAAGACAAAAATAAAAATAGATATTGCCAATATCTAGTATCCAACATCTTACTATCGAAGTTGCGAAGTATTAGCGAAAATTCTACAAACTCAATTGATTAACCCATTAAAACTTCTTAAAAAAAGGCACTTCTTAAAAAAACCTGAAAAAATTATAATGGAGTTCATGAATATCGCTATACATAAGTTCTAACGTACTTTATGATCAAGAGTTGAAAAAAGAATGAATCACAAAACTAGAAAAAATGAGGTTTTTCAAACAAAAAACCATAAAAATGTAGGTGGACCCTACATTTTTATTGCAAATTCGGATTCAGCGTCGAAAAATACATAAGAATATATAGGTCTGGTCAATTACACAGACACCGATTTTTTGTGGGCCTGTATAATTAATAGTTCCCTTGTGTTTTACCCCCAAACCAATTTGGCTTTCGGCATCAACTAGAAACAAATCGATACCGCTGTTATAATTTAAGGGGAGGTCGTACCATCCTACATTACCGACTTTTCTCTGTCAGTTATTAGTGAAATAATGCACAAATTAAATTCCACTCAAAAAATTTATTGAAGAAGAGGGCTCAACTAAGATAATTGTAATACGGAGTCAAAAATTATAAAATTAATAAATTTTATAATTTGGCATAAAACGATGTTGAGTTGAACGATCGCAGCGCCATTACTTATTTGCTAGTAAGGTAGCTACGATTTTTGACTCCGTATTACAATTATCTTAGTTGAGCCCTCTTCTTCAATGAATTTTTCGAGTGGCATTTAATTTGTGCATTATTTCACTAATAAATGACTGAAAAAAGTTGGAAGCAGCGATTCGTATCACGATCGGTAATATAGGATGGTACGACCTCCCCTTAACACTTACTTTTCTTCCCTACAATACTGTATTTAGGTTTTTTTTCTGTAATTTTTTACCTAAAAAAACAGTTACCAACACTACCGCTGAGCACCAGGCGAATTTAGCCACCGTTAACAATCACACAATATAGATCTTTTATATAAATCGCAAACAACAAACTAGCATAAGAGTGCGTGCGGTTTTCTCCAGCCATTCTCTTACTTATCCTCATTGTCATAAGGTATTTTTTGAAATGTTTTGTTTGCGCCTACTATGTACTCATATTGTATTTTTATATGCAAATAAACAATTTTATATAAAAAAAAGGTTCGATTCCCCGGCTGTTGGCGCCGAGTGCTGGTCGAGAGCGGACGTGTGGCGAGAGCGCTACCTAACCTTGCTTGCGTCATGCCATTTTTCTCTTATTGATTAAATATACTTATCATCTAACATGTTGCACTAACTGTGGTAAGTTAATACTAACTCATTGTGTGTGTCTGTGTTATATTATTTTATTTTAATTTAACATAATTCTCCTACGATCCTTGCTAACTAGTTTAGTGCTAGCGCCGGCGGCTTCGGCCGCCCGGCCCTTCATTTTTCTTCGGTGAAAAAATGGAACCGAGTAAAACTGATTTCTCAGCCTCGTCGCTTCCTAGCCTTCCAGCCAATCCAACGGATAAAGACAATGACCATGTGGTTTCTAGTGCTAGTGAGCACGCAGAACAAAAGCCGCTCAATTTTGCCTCGATCATGAAGACCCCGAATTCGACATCACTCGAGAAATTGTATAAGCAAGCAATTAAGGAAACTCATAGACTTAAATCACCGATTGTACCTAATCTAACTAATAGCAAAAAACGCTTACTTGAGCACCATAGTGAATCTGAATGTGAGTTTCCAAAACGGGTAGTTAAAAACCCCAAATCGTCAAACTTCAATGCAGCATTGGAAATTCAATCCAAAATATTTGACTCCCTCGATGAGCTCATGGACATTGGCAATGATGACCCCACCCACTCACAGTCGGTCTCTTGTGTCATAAGTGAATCAAGTGCAAAGTTAACACAAATGAATGGAAAGTTCCCGATTTCTCCAGACCCGCACCGCGCGTCCGCGTTATTTAATGCGAGTGCCAACCTGCTGCGCATAGAGGCAACACCGACGCGCCTGCCTAATAAAGGACCATCTGAGCCATCGTCTTTTTCTACTAGCGTAAAAAATAAACCCCCACCCATTAATATTGTGTATATTCGGCAGCTTATGCTGACGATTACATCCTTTTAATCGCAGATAAAAATCCTCTGACTATACAGCATAAATTGGAACTCCACATCAATCAGCTTAACAAAACTTATCTAGATTGGAATTTAAAAGTAAACCCCTCTAAATGTGAAACGATCCTTTTTCACCCTCCTCTAAACAAACTTTGTAATAATAAACGTTTAGCAATCAGACAATACCTAAGAGCGGCTCTCCACCTGTACAGGAAAACTGACAACAAACATTTTTTGAGTAACTCGTATATTTACAATAAAGCTGATATTCAACATATTGACAACCATATCTTCCAACTAACCCGCGACTACTTAACCAACCTCAAAAAGATCGATAATACCTTCTTAAACTCTTTTGTTAACGAGAGCCGTTCTGACCTATCTCTAAATTCACTAACCGAATACATCAACCCCCACACTTTTACTTACTTTGACTCCAAAGACATCCTTCAATCTCACGACAACGTCCCCATTATCAATCATAATTCTAGACACCAAGCAGCTAAAAAAATCCAGTATAACCTAATAGACAATCCTCCTTCCCTTAAATACTCCACAACTATCCCCTTCCGAGATTACTGCGCCAATTTTAATGCCACTGGTGGATGCCCTTAAAAAAAATACCCTCGATGCCCTTAATGCCCTAATACCCTCGATGCCCTAAATTTATCTAAATTGTATGATGTACTTCTCAGTACTTGCGACTTTCTAATGCTAGTGGATACTGTGTATCTATCTTTCTTGTTTTTATATAGATACTAGTTTATATCGGATCTCCCATTATTATTTATTATTTTCTATTTACGTCTCCCTTTCATACTGTTTTAGGTTTTTTTTTATCGGATCGGATAGCCGGGAGCTTTCCGTGGAAGCACACGCCGACCGGGGGACGGCAGCGCGCAGGGATCATGGGACGAGGTCTCGCCGCCAGGTCAGTGAGGGTGCGCCAAGCGGCCGGGGAGACGTGGAGCGTCCGGTGGACGCCGAGCGGCCGGCAGGACCACCAAGGACCAGTGTTGCCAAATTAGAGGGATTTCCTCTATATTGAAAAGGATTCTATGACGCGTAGAGGTAAAATAGAGGGAAAAATGTACAGAGGTATTTATAAAGGTAAATCGAAATAACTAAAAACAAACAAATACTTATCAAATCAATTACACCAATCGTACGCCTAATCGAATTTTTATTACTATTATGTTAAATACTAATATTAGTTTGAACTTCAAAAGAAAAATTTGAACTTCAAAAGAAAGAGAGATACTTTCTGGACAGAAGCTTTATTTTTGGTTGAAACTACTTAATTTATAACTACAAAGCTTTGTATATGACTGACTTGCGCGTGCTTCTTCTGTTTTTCATCGAGCATACTGATGCTAATACTTTACACTGTATGCATGAACCATGAAGTGCAGACGGTGAATATCTTTAAGGGTTTATTAGTATCTTATTTGACTGGTAAGGGACGACAGGTAAAAGATTGAGGAATTAGAAAAATGGATAATAAACAGGGACAGGGAAGAAAAAAGTGAGAGGAGTGTAGGAGGGGGGGGGTGGATTTAAAGCGAGAAGAAGACAATAATAATAATAATGTAGGTGCTATGAACGAAAACTAGGAGGGGAGGAGGAGAAAACGAAAGAGAAGAGGGTACTGGGAAGGTAGACCAACATACGTAGGAGGGGAGGGTAGCTCGGTAATAGACTTAGTTATAGAGATAGAGAGGAAGAAATGGAGCATAATTAAAGAAATAAAAATAGAACCTAGGATAGAATCGGATCATCTACCGGTAGAAACGTATACAGAGAAAATAGAAGGACAAAAGATTGAAAAAAGGAATAATATTAATAAGGGGAAAAGAGAATATAGGCTGAAATGGAATGATAGAAAGCAAGAGGAATATGACGAAGAAATGTCTAAGAGGGAACATGAGATTGGAGGAGAAAATAGGGATGTACAGAGAGGTGGGATATTTTAACAAAAATAATCTGGGAGGTGGGTAGGGAGCTATGGATGGTAAAAGAGATAGGGCGGAGAGAGTGGGAAGGGGAAAGAGACGTAGAGTGGAAATACATGAGGAAAGAATTAGAAGGGGTGGGGGAATATATATATTTGAGGTATTTGTTTACTACAGCGAACTCATATAGAACACACATTAGAAAAATGGCAGCAAGAGCAAGGAAAGTGACTAATGTAATATGGGGAATATGGAAAAGGGCGGGATTAATATCGTTGAGAGACAGGATGTTACTATTAGATGCCATAGTAAAAGCGGGAACATAATAAAAATATTTAGGGAGATAGGGGATGAGGAAAGCATAAATATGATACTGAAGGAGGGGAAAGGGAAAGATTAACGGGGTTTATAAAGAGGAGTTAAGATAATGAAAGAACAGGGGAGTCAAAAGAATTGGGTTAAGATGGAGAAATCTAAATTTAGCAAGGAATATAAAGAATAAAAAACAGAGGTGGGGAGAGAAAAGTATTGGGAAGGAAGAATAGGAAAGGGGGAGGACAGGGAGCAATGGGCTAGAATGAGATGCGGGAGCATAGGAAGAGAGAGAAATAAAGGGTTTAAGGATAGTGGGTGCAGAGTATGTAAGGAAGGAGAAGAAACATTGGAGCATATATGGAAATGTACAATAGCGGAGAAACAGATGGAGGAGGAATGGATAGTAGAAGTAGAAAGACTAGGGTTAAAAGGGGAGGGGGATGAGTACAAAGAAGCAATAATAGGACTGCTAAAAGGGGAGATGGTAGGGTATGTATGTAAATATAGTAGAAAATTCGAGGAGATAGCCAGAGATAGTGGACTGAAATAAAGTAGGAAAAGCGTAAAAAATGTAAAAATGTAAAAAATGTAAAAAATGTAAAAAATGTAAAAAATGTAAAAAATGTAAAAAATGTAAAAAATGTATAAATGTAATAATGTATTTAAGGGGGGGCGTAATAACAAGAAAAGGTAAACTAATCTATAAGAAGCGAAAAGGCACGGGATTGTCTTGTAAGGGAACTAATTGTTAAAAGATGTATTTTATCTAAACAAGGAAATAAATCAATCTAATCTAATCTGATCTAGTATCTTATTTGATAATCGAAACATAAGTATTGTTTGTTCATCCTACAACTCAAAGAAAATGCCTAAACACCAAAATCGCCAAAAAAATTTACATCGCTTCCGTATAAAAAAATAATTAAACAGCATTACAGAAAAAAATGGGAAAGTAATGCTCTTTTCAAAGGTACATACTTCTTTTGTTTAGTTATTTAATTTTAATTACATGCATAGAAAACGGTCAATATAACATAAATTTATAATATTTAAAATAGGTTGGTTAACAAAAGCGCCAGACAATCCGCAAAATAAGGAGGCTTATTGCAAATTATGTTCGACATTTGTGTCAGCTCAACACAAGAATTTAGCAGAACATGCCCATTCGAAAAAGCACGAGACTGCAATCAAGCGGGAAAAAGATGTAGTTCTAATCCCGAAATATGATAAGTTTGATAAATTAAAGTTAGCTTTCTTTATTGCAGAGCATACATCGATAAAAACGATTGATCACTTATCTGGTGAAGTTGTAGCGATGTGCCATTTAAATATTCCCGCGAAGTGGAATAAAGAGAGCGCAGGCGCGAGCTGCGTTCTCGTCACGTGACGAAGCGCGTTCGTGACCCCGCGAATGGGCGGGCGCGCTCGGGGAATCGCGCGCGGCGGTTGGTCGCGGCGGCGCGACGACGGCCGCGGCTGATCGGTGCGCGGCTCGCGAGGGCAGTGTGGTTCGAGCGAGCACGTGAGAAGCAGCAAGGAGGAGAGAGGAGAACAGAGGCCGACGAGGACGAGAGGCTGATCAACCGGAGAAGCGAGAACTTTGTTGCGTCGAGCAGGAGCTCCGCAACCAATTTCCACTTCAAGGAAGCGGCCGCGGGCAGAGTTAACAGGAAGAGGTAAAGCAAGTAGTGGGTAAAGAGAGGTGTTAGTGCGCGACGTTGAGAGAGTGTAGGCGAGAGTCGTTGCGTGAGTCCTCCAGGTCGGTCGGCAAATTATTGCCGCCACTAGGAGTTGACCTCGACAAAAATAAAGGCCGTAATTCGTTGGTGCATGTCCTCCAGGAAGGCGGCGTTATATACGCTGCCACCAGGAGTCGACGCAGTGATAGACGCGAGGCGGTGTTAGACGTAGGCAAATAAATACGCGCGTGGATTAAAAAGGATTTAGGCTGGACGGACGGCGCGCTTGCCGGTCGCCGCTAAAATTCTCGCGCGTTCGCGGGGTAACAAAGCGACGGTTGACGTGTTGGTGAGAGAGTTAATGTAGTGGCGAACCCGGCGGTTTAGAGTAGTGGCGATTCGAAACAAAAATTTAAATCTATTGTAATTATTCGCGTCAATTCTCGGAGACGCGTTTTCTCCCAAGCCGGACTTCGCGTCCCGGGGACTTACTCCCTGTAGACAAGTCTCGAGCTAGTCGTCGCGGCGATATTTTAAAATTAGAAGTTTTTGTGTGCGAGGCTCCGAGAACCAGGCTGGGACTTTTCGAGAGTCCCCCAGGTGGCCACGTCACAAAGTAGAAAGATTAGGTCCTGAATCGTCTATTTTAAAGGATATACAGATTCACAGAATGAAATGCACTGCATTGTTAAAATATGACTTGTCATCATGCATATTGCAAGATTTACTTGATGACATTGGCGAATTATTTTATTCGCTCATAGTAGATGAATCCACTACCATAGACACAAACAAATTATTGTGTTTAGTAATTCGTTATTTTAGTGTAACTAAAGGTCGAATTAATACAACATTTTATCGGTTAATTGAAATGCAATCGGGAACGTCTGATACTATTGCAAATGCAATTTTATTACAATTAAAAAAAGATAATCTTAATGTTAATAAGTTGTTAGGCTTAGGAGTCGACGGCGCTAGTGTAAACGTTGGAACAAAGCACTCTGTAACGACAATTTTACGCGAGAAAAATCCTTGTATAGTTGTAATTAAGTGAATTTGCCATTCGCTAATAACACTCGTTGGCTAGATAGAGAACAAGCCATTTCAACTGTTTTAGCGCAGTGGGATTTGCTAAATTTATTATTTTAATTAGCTGAAAGCAAAGAGAAATGCTATATAGCATTGCAGGTAGCAGCAATGTACAAAGCCGAGGAAAATAAAATATATTTAATATTTATTCATAGCATGAACAACAAGCGACCTGGACACGCTGATTGCGGCCAGAAAGGCGGTAGGCGGCCCCGCCAAGATTTGGATGGGGAGTCGGGCGCACCTGCTAACATGGGCCGAATTGAGGAATGCTCTGCACGCCGACTTCCAGGACAGCACCAGCGACCGGGAGCTAAACGAGGTTCTCTCAAAGACGAAAAAGGCGCCTGGGGGATCTATGCTCACCTACGTAGAGGCTATGCTGGCCATAGGACGCCGGGTGACTTTAAGGAGGAGAGCTTGGTCGGCTGCATCGTGGATGGGATCCAGAATGAACCGGCGTGCAAAATAGCGCTCTACACATGCAAGACGGTGACAGCGCTCAAGGAGACGCTTAAGGTGTACGAGGCTAAGAAGTCGCAGCCTGTCACTTTGAGCCAGCAGGAGCCGAGAGACGGCCGGCCGCCAAGGAGGCGGCACAATGGGCGGCAAGCCGGAGGATGAGCCGGGAGCCCCGAAGAAATGTTTTTACTGCGGTAAGTTCGGGCACTTCGCCCGGAGGAACTCCGGACAAGGAGGTCCACGAAATACAGGACTGCTCAGGCAACCAGTCGGAAAGGAAGGAGGATCGTGGGCCAACTGGCAAGCCGGTGGGCACCATCACTCTCATAGTCTCATCAGAGAACCGTAGCAGGATGGAGGCGACCATCGGCGGCAAACCCATCGCGATCTAGCATATCATCAGGGCCGACGCGTACGATAGGCTATTCAAGGGCGGAAGGCTACAGCAAGCAGACGACGTAGTCGAGCTCATCTAAGGCGCCTACGGGGTGGGACCAACGCTTGGAAGGGTTAACGTCCCGGCCCGCATCAATGGAAAGGAGTATAACTTCTTCTGCAGGCTAATACCAAAAGAGCACTTAATGGAAGAAATCCTGATCGGCGACGCGATCCTGGATGAAGCGACCATCATGCTGAGTAGACAAGGGCCAGTCTTGGAGCCTCTTGCCGCAACAGGAGGCAGCGGTAACCTCATCCGCGAGGAACAAGTGGATAAGGTCACACCCGCATCCGAACGATCCGGAGAGGAGCCCAATAGCGGTCACATCATCACGGCAAGCAGAGAGAGCGCAGCACTTACCGGATTTGATAACCCCTGAGAAGGTTACAGAGACGACGCGCATACCGCTCCAAGAGACCACGAAGCCGGAGTTGCCGAAGCAAGCGCAGCAGTTCCTGCGACTCGAAGGCGAGTCAAATGAGCCGGCAAAAGAAGCGACCCAACGGATCCTCTGGATCCAGACGGAGAGCCTTCAGGGCTATGACAAGAGGAGGAAAAAGCAGTCATTCACACCAGACGACGACGAGATGGACGACAACGAACAAGAAGAAAAATAAACTTCATTAAGAAATTTTAGAAATTAAAAAGAATGTATCATTTAAAAATTGTCTTGTAACCGAAAAAAAAATTTGTTGTATCGATAGTTGAATAAGAAAATAAGCAACATCGACTGAGGGCAGCCAAATATGTTAGGAAAGGCCGAGCTGTGGGATCCAGGTATGAGCGCACGTGCCCCAGGCCTTACTGCTTAGGCAATAAATGCCGAGTCCGTCTCGACTTGGAAAACCCAGAAGCTGGGAATTCCCCGGGTCTAGACGTCTGAAGTCTAAACGCCGGGCAACTCCTAGGCCAGGACTCACCTCAGCTGAGCCTGAGGGCTAAGAGAGGGGGATACTATCCCGGGCGAATAAAAGCAGCGCTAACGTGGAGCAAGGGGAGTTCGAAGGCGTCCCCCAATGCGATAACATGTACGAAGTGACGCCCTGGTACAACCTAGCATTAAATATCCATACCCTAGACACCGAGTGCAGTTATTTATCCGCCCTTGCATACCGAATCCCACACTATTAGACGAAGTAAATAATCCAAGTGATCCTGCCTTTGAGGAGGACAATGAAGAGCCAAGTGACGCATCATCTACGGATTTTTTTCAACATCCACTAGGTGCAAAACCTAAAAGAAACACGCAGAAACATGAATCAGCAAAGGCGCGGACGACAGACAAAGGCACATCGACACAACAACGGACGAGCGGCGGCGGCAACTCCGAGAAACCTCCCCAAATACACTTAGTGAACGCTAAAATCAAAGTTATATTAAACATTTTAAAAGGGACATTTAAAAGACACGAATTTATGATTAGACAGATTGATGAAAATAATGCAACCATCTTTACGCTTAACTTAAAATCTTTCACTAATATTATAAACGTTCTTTTAGAATATAATATCGCGTATTACACTTACACGCCGAAATCCCTAGAGCCAAAAAATTTTGTATCAAAAGGTACCAACGGCGATTATACGGCCGACGAGGTAACCGATGATATTAATAGCCTTATACTACCAGGCATAAAAATAATAAAAATAAGCAAAATTAGTTTTAATAGAAATAATCCAGAGATTTCTCATTTTCTTGTACAATTTAGCGGCGATATTGATTTAAGTGAACTATTAAAAATTAAAAATTAAACAGCGCTCTTTATCTCTATTATTGCATGGATCCTAAACGTGTATAAATAGCTTAAGGGGGCCGCCTGGGTTAAATTGAAAAAATACACTTTCCAGTATAATAGGTATAAGAATTGTATTCATCACTTTTGATCGCTGGAACTTCTTACACTTTAACTACTTGCACAATTTAAGCTATTTATTCATTATTAAGAACCAAACAGTGTTCTTTACCTTTAGTATTGTTCCATCAAATATTAGTAATTCCCTAATATTTTGGACAAAAAGTGTCTACAATAAGCTTTTATGTAATTTTTTTCAGAAAAGTGATCCGATACATCTGTAGTGCAGGTAATGAAGAGTATTAAACCTGGTCCGGTGACATATAAGTTGCTTTATTGAGAGAAAAGCTATGGTAAGTGGACAAATAAATAAAAACTTTAAATGTTTTTGATTTTTTTCAATGTAACCCATAACCCAAGCTGGCCCCCTTAACCCATTAGCGCCTGAACGGATACTTTATCACATGAAAGTTCAGGTATTCACAGTACAATGAATTTGATCGAAAAAAAATTAAAACAACTGTACTCTAAGTTTTAAGGGTAGCTCTTTCCAATGGTGCAAGTTAGATATCCCTGAAAAGATATTTTTATGTAAAAAATGCTAATTAGAAAAAATCGTTTTTTTTTTTAAACTATTTTTAAAGAAATTTGTTTTTGCTTACATATTTTTCTAGGGTCTTAATACTGATAAATAACGCATCCATGGACTCTAAACTAAAAGTAATCGGCTTAAGATTAATAAAAAAGAATTTTTTTCATTCAAAATGGCGTTTAAAACAATAAATTTTTGCTTTTAATATTCAGCAATTTCTTTCTCGATTTATATGGACTTTCGGAAAAAATTACTAAGAACAAAAACGTCCTAACATTCATCAAAGAATATCCCTATTTTTTTTTTCAGAGCCGTTAAGAAAATCTTTCATTTTCCGAAAAATGGGAAAAGTGCAATTTTTAAAATATTGTCTATACATTCTGAAAAAACTTGAGGGTATTTTTTTAATAAATTTATGAGTTATTAAAAAAATATGTTTTGATATTTTCTACATACTAATAATTACACAATAAAAATGTTAAATTTTAGTTCAGCAATTTTACTTTCAATAACTATGAACGGAAAATAAAGTTAATTAAAATTCAAAATGGCGACCACCGAAACCGCTGTTTTTATACATGACGACCGTAATAAAAAGCTTTACAATTTTTTTCCCTATAAGTATTAACTTAATAAAAAAATGTTAGAAAAAGGAAGTGGAAGAACACGTGGGAATTTTTTCAGAATTTTTAAAATGATTTTTGCATTTTTAAAAATGGACTAATTAAAAAAATAAAAAATCAATTATTACGGTCATCATGTATAAAAACAGCGGTTTCGGTGGTCGCCATTTTGAATTTCAATTACCTTGCAATCCTAATTTTTAATATAAGTCTGTATTCCCCTAGATCTAGAGTTTTAGCGGCCTCCGATGGTGAATTCTTGTTCAGATTCGTGATTAGTTATTACGAAAAAAATATCAATTCTATTGCTGTTTTTTAGATTTAAACCGCCGCCGTATTTTAAAAACGACCGCAAATGTCGTCAATTTGAGAACGGATTCGAAAAGAACAGGCAAAAATCCAAAAAGCGTGTAGTTTCATTATGCTTGAATAAGTATTACTTAAGGAGTATAGCGATTGAAAAATAACAAAATTTTATGCCAAGTTGGGTGTAAACGGATTAAGGGGGTCATACACTCAAAAACATTTTCATAAAATCAACTGATTCTAAAAAGTTATCATAATTTATATAACTTACGTTTGACGTTATTAATATTAAAATATATTAAATTTATGATAAAATGAGCAAAGGTAGAAGTCTCTAAACTCATTTTATCTTGAGTAATGTTACTTTTAAAAATTTGGGAGTGGCAAAGATTGGAGACTCAACTTGTGCATCAATTGCCATGGGGTTGAGCTTAAATTGTTGGTGTTTCATGTGGCTGCCGTGAGGAGAGTTGTACGAATTAAAATTTTTAATCATATAGTATATTAGTACATCGAAGCCAAATTGTGTATCAACAATTTAAGCTAAACTACATGACAATTGATGCACCCCTTGCATATACAGTCTTTACTAAAAAAAAATTTAAATTATTTCGATTAATAGTCAGGAAATATGAATTATTTACACTGAAATATCTTTTTTAATTTTTAATACGATTAAGAACACATATAATAACAATTTGTTGAGTCTATGTAAACGATGAGTTTTCTCATAAATAAATTAAAAACTTCATATTGCATCCTAAAATCTAATCAATACGTAACATTTGCATTATGAGGTTTTCGTAAGTTTGACTCTATTTTTGTTGAATTTATAATTTATAAAATAGTCTGCAAATATCAATAGCCTACACTGAAAATGAGGTTAGATTTACTCAAAAATAAATGAAACATAATATACCATGCAAAGTTTTAAATATTATTGTAGAATTGAAATATGCACATGAGTATTAAGGGGGCCAGCCTGGTAATTGCCTAATATTATGGACAAAAAGTGTCTACAATAAGCTTTTATGTAATTTTTTTCAGAAAAGTGATCCGATACATCTGAAGTGCAGGTAATGAAGAGTATTTTAAACCTGGTCCAGTGACATATAAGTTACTTTATTGAGAAAAAAGCTATGGCAAGTGGACAAATAAATAAAAATTATAAATGTTTTTGATGGAACAATACTAGAGGTAAAGAACATTGTTTGGATCTTAATAATGAATAAATAGCTTAAATTGTGTGAGTAGTTAAAGTGTAAAAAGTTTCAGCAATCAAAAATGATGAATACAATTGTTATACCTGTTAAACTGAAAAGTGTATTTTTTTTAATTTAACCCAGGCTGGCCCCCTTAATAATCTCTTTTTTTTTTTTTTCATTGTTTTATATTTTGAAATCTTAGATCTTAAATTTTCGAAAATTATTGTACAAATAATTTTTTGGTGGTTCATAGAGACATATACCACTAAAAAATAAAGAAAAAAAATCAATTTATTTTGAAATTTTTAATTGTAAGACTTCCTTAAAAAAAATAAAAAAGATCTCTCCAGCGGGGAATCGAACCCCGGTCTCCCGCGTGACAGGCGGGGATACTGACCACTATACTACTGAAGATCTTATTTATTTTTTTTTTATTATTTTTTTTTTTTTTTTACCGAACAAAAGATCTAATTTGTTAATTTATAAAAATTTACAACAATTTTAATAATTAAATCATAATAATTCATAAGATATAGGAAATGGCTATTTACAGTATCACTAATCTCTAATCAATGGAAAAAGCCTCTAAATATCACATAAAAGAATATAAGATGTAATAAACAAATGTCAACATGTTTTATGCCAGTATCTACCAGTATGAACATATAAAAAAATAAAATATCGTAGTTTCGACACACTCTTGACGTTGAACCTGTCTTTGTTTTGGGATTGTACAGGGTTTCCAAGAAAAACACACAATCCCGAAGAATCAACATGTGCAAAGGCACTATTGTTCAATTACGAATTTGAAAGGAGCCAAACGTTAAATTTTGAGTTTTCATAAAATTAAAGAATAAATCAAAGTGTAACCAGTTAAATAATCAAGCAAAAACTCACCTTCAACGCAACTGCAATCGAAAATCTAATTCGAAAATGCAGGTAAACAAAAGAGTAAATACATAAATAAACGGTTATTGAAGCGGTATATGGCCTGCACACTGCTGCCCTTTGTTCTACTTCTTCTCACTAATGCAGTTAAATAAAATAGGAAATACTGAAAAGTATAAGAAATAAAAATTCGTGCTCGAACGACGACTTGGCGGCGACTCGATGAATCTGAAATTTTGCCGGTCTCGACGAATAGTTGTACTCGTATATAGTGCAAGCCGAACTGCTGCCGCGGTGTTGCTTTCCGAAAGTAAAGCGTGATGTCACAATACGTTGGAACACCGTCTTTAGGTAAGTGACTTGGGTTAATACGGACACGGGATACCGCGCAGCGCAAACTCCATATATACAGTAATACACTAGTCGCATTTGACACAGCAGACACAACGGCAACCCTTTCCTTTCCCCCAATCCCCCCTGAACTACTGACGCAATATTGACGACTTCGGTATATAAAGTTCTGGTAAAATTTTGTACAACGGCAGGACGCAAGCACACAGTCGTGAGAGTCAGCCGTCGGGAGGAGAGAGAGAGAGGCAAGCTGAGAGCGGAGACGGCGAAAACACGGAAGAGCAGCGACGAGCCAGATAATAAAACGAGCAGTGCGGGTTTCGCAAACTGCATATATTGCTACCGATCAGCGGGAGGCTGCCTTCCTCGATGACTTCTAGCCGAGCGTCGCATCGCTATTTCCCCAGGTGAGTTTTTCCCCAAGGTCCGCACATATTGGGTCGTGCCCCTCGATCAAATCGCGTGGTCTTTTGATTCATTAATCGCCTCGTTGAGCGAGGCAAAAACAGCCTGGTCATCAAGAGGTACACGAATCCCTTTCACTGGCGCGACGATTTCGCGGCGAGTACGCGTGCATGAAGCCAAAAATAATTCCCACTTGTTTTGATCACCTGTCAAACAGCTCGCGAATTTACCGTCTGCATTTCGCTTAATTCTTAATAAAACTCCTTCCGCAGTTGGCCCAAAATGACATTGGGCAAAAGCTTAAAAGTCACTCCTATGCCTTGTTTTCAGAATCTTCAGTCAAGACTGAGCGCAGGAGGAAGTAGTTTTTGTTAGAAGGTGGAATACTCATTGTTGAGCAGCAAACATGACGGAGGACATGTTAAGCGCTGACATATGCAGAGTGTGTCGATCAGAGGGTATGGCTGATCGACCGCTCTTTCATCCCTGCATATGCACTGGTAGTATCAAGTGGATTCATCAGGAATGTTTGGTACAATGGATGAGATACTCCAGGAAGGAGTACTGCGAGCTCTGTGGATATCGCTTTTCCTTTACACCAATTTATAGTCCAGACATGCCTAGAAGATTGCCATTGAGAGATGTTATCGGTGGGCTGTGCTCCAGTGTTGTTACAGCTGTGAAATATTGGTTGCACTATACCCTAGTGGCCATAGCTTGGTTAGGAATTGTGCCACTTACTGCATGCAGAACATACAGAGCAGTATTTAGCGGCTCTTTAGACCTTGTACGGGTATGAAAATTATGCAGGCTGCTTTGAATTGGAGAAGTCAGGAAATTTAATCAGCATTTGATCTTAATTCATTTTATTTGGTGCTTTTTCTAATTTCATTTTTTGCAAAGGAAACAGAATGTAAATGTAAATTATATTTTCTACATATTTAAAAGATTATTTTTAATATTAATTATCAATGGTACATTTCACTTATTTAATACTGTTTCATAAAAATCTTACTTTTAATAACAGTAATAATCTGTTCAGTTATATTCTATTAAGGACAAAAAGTTAAATATTAAGAATAAATATATGTAATATTGTAACAGTAAATAAACCTTAAATTGTTCCATTGAGTTCACAAACTATTTTATTTAGTTTCATCTTTAGTAATAGTGTAAGAAAAAAATTGCAGTTTCTAGTGTGTACCAAATTCTTTATATAATAACGGAAATTCTTGAAATTAGCACTTTTTATTTTTCTTTAAACTTCTTTATTCAAACAGCAAAAAGTACATTAAAAATAATTTTATACTAATTACTGATTCATCATAATGTAAATTTTAGGTGATGTCCTTACCAATGGATATGCTATCTACGGAAAATATATCTTCTGATGTTTTTCATGGTTGTTTTGTAATATCTTGTACACTATTTACGTTCCTTGGACTGGTTTGGCTGAGGGAGCAAATTTTACATGCTGGTGGTCCAGAGTGGTTGGAACGTGATAATGTGCAGCTACCTCCAATTGACAATCCTGTCCAAGGAGATCAGGCTCAAGATCAGCAAAGAGCTATCCAACCAGAGGCGCAAAACAACAATAACATACCACCATTTGCAGAAGAACCTAGACCTGAAGAGGCCAATAATCATGGTAATTTTATTACTTCATTTGAAGAGATTTTTTTTGTTAAACCCTAATTTCTTGAATTTTAGTAGCAGGTAATCCAGTGGAGATGCTGTTTCGAGCGATGGCGGAGCGTCCAGGTGCAGCGGCACCCGCAGCTGGACCAGCTCCTGCTGCTCAAGATGATTTGAACGTAAATGCAGAGGCAGCAGCGGCAGCTGGCGAAGCTGACGTAGATCCACAGCAACCAGGAAATGTCGCTGTGGGAGCAGAATGGCGAGAACAAGGTCAAGCTGAAGCAGAAGAGGCCAACTGGAATCCAATGGAATGGGATCGGCCCGCTGAGGAGCTCACATGGGAGAGACTTTTAGGTCTCGATGGTTCTCTTCTCTTCCTCGAGCACGTTTTTTGGGTCATGTCTCTCAATACTCTGTTCATTATGGTTGGTCACATTTCTCCTTTAAAAAAGCATTGAAAATTTCGTTGAAATTTAGTTACATATCTCATATTTTCTTTTTAGGTGTTTGCATTTTTACCGTACCAAGTTGGATATTATGCGATATCACTGCTTGGGGCACAGGAGATGGTGGCTGCTTCCCACTTTGAAGGGCTGTTGACGACCCTTTGTGGATACTGCGTTCTCGGCGTTTTTTTAGTCGTACTTCATGCGCTTGCAGCCCTTTTAGGATTCCAGCGGTCTCAACGTGTACTCGGGCTTGGTTACGTAATCGTGAAAGTTAGTAACCCTCGTTTTCCTTCAATTTAAAAAACGCAAATATTTTATCTAACGCTTTACGGTTTCAGGTATCGCTGCTCAGTGTAGTAGAGATCGGCGTACTGCCCCTTGTCTGCGGTTGGTGGCTGGACATTTGCTCATTGGCAATGTTTGATGCTACTCTGCGTGACCGTGAATCATCGTTCCGCCTTGCTCCAGGCACTTCTATGTTCATTCACTGGCTTGTCGGCATGATCTACGTATACTACTTTGCCTCGTTCATCCTATTGCTTCGGGAAGTGTTGCGTCCGGGTGTTTTATGGTTCCTACGCAATCTCAATGATCCAGATTTTTCACCTCTTCAAGAAATGATCCATCTGCCGATATTGCGACATGCTCGGCGACTCGTTGCTTCCGCAGTTATCTTCGGTACTGCAATTTTACTTATGCTCTGGTTGCCGGTGAAGATTCTTCGTTGGATTTGGCCTGGTTTCCTACCATATACCGTCACTGTGCAAACAGAAACTCAAGTATGAAATCCATTTAAATGCGCCTTCATTGTCTTTTCATTATAAACATCCATTTATTTCATAATCATTCTTTGAGAACAATTGGCTATTTTTTTTAATAAGAAACGTAAATTATTACAGATAAGCGAACTTTCCCTGGAACTATTATTGTTGCAAGTAATTTTGCCAGCACTACTGGAACAGTCCCACACTAGGACATGGTTAAAAGCATTGATACGTGGCTGGTGTCTTGTGGTCGCCTGGCTACTGGACCTTCAATCATACCTGTTGCGCGAACAAACCGACGAGCCAGGAGCCGCAGTAATCGAAGAACCCCAACATCCAGATCTTGGAGCGGCACACCAAGCTCTGCTCCATCGTGAAGGTCCTGTTGGTTTTCAGCCATACGTCAGGCCCAAGTGGTTCCCCGCCAGGCTCTTGGGCTTGTTATTGTGCGTGTGCGCTTCCCTCGTGATTGCCAGTCTCTTAGCTATGACATTACCTGTTTGGATTGGCCGTAGAGTCATGGCGCTGTGGATGGTAGGAGCACCGGCACCTTCTCCACCTGTGCTTCCACCTGCTATGCCCACCAACAATGGTGAGTTGATCATTTATAATTTTTTTCGGATTCAACTTTTGGATCTTGTGTTTCTGAAAAATGCTGTAATGAATTTTTTTGTTCTACAGATGGAGTCGAAGCTGCAGCATTATCAGGTCGTGTCCACGAGGTGTACACGATAGCTTGTGGTACATACGTGTGCTGGGCTGCAGCTCGAGGAATGGCTCTCGCATTGTCGTGGTTACCGCGCGGTCGCCGCGCAATTCTTGACCGGATCAAACACTGGGTCATAATCGGCGCTAAGGCATCTGTTTCTTGCGTCCTTCTCGTTGGTGTAATTCCACTGCTCTTTGGGCTCTTACTTGAGCTTGTCGTCGTTGTACCTCTCAGAGTGCCTATTGAGCAGAGTCCTATTCTATTTGTTTGGCAAGACTGGGCTTTGGGTATGTATCTTAAAAAGTAGATAAACTTTCTAATGATTTAGTAAAAATAAATGACTTAAAATACATTTCGTTGTTTAATATTAAGATGATAATATTTAAATGTTTCATTTCACAGGTGTTTTGTACACGAAAATTGCAACAGCAGTGACAATGATGGGACCAGAGTGGCGTTTGAGGCTGGCAATCGAACGAGCGTACAACGACGGTATTCGAGAAATGGACCTCCGCTTTATAGTAACAGAGTTGGCAGCACCGGTAATCTGCTGTTTTGGTCTCGCACTGGCGGTCCCGTACGCCGTGGCCCATGGTTTGGTACCCCTCTTCATCACCAATATCCAGATGCAGATTCTGATAGCCCGTCGGCTGTATCCCTTCTTGCTACTGGTAAACGTTGTCTGCATCATTATCAGCATACAGATTAAACAGTTTCGTAAGCTCTACGAGCACATCAAGAATGACAAGTACCTCGTCGGTCAGCGATTAGTGAATTACGAGCATCGAAATAAACAGCAATCACAATCACAACAAACCACCGCGACGAGCTAACGGGTCGATCGCAGAACTGTCTGAACCGTTGATTTCTTGGATTATAGATGCGAGGTATAATAGGTTTTCTGATTTTCTATGTTGGTTTACGACTTTAGAGAAGTGAATGTTTTTTTTTTTTTTTTTTTTTTTTAAGAAGCTTTAACATACAAAGTCTACATTGAAATAGTTGAAATATCAATGAAGCAAGAGTAGAGAAAACTTTAAATCGGCATAGATTTGTCAATTTTTAAGATTGGCAAAAGGAAATTCAATCTGAGAAATTTAATGGTTCTTTCCACGATTCCTACCTGATTTAATATTCATTATTAACGGTTTACTGTAAGGTGAAAATTGAATAAATTATAAAGTTGTTTTGCAAACATACTTAACATTTTTTAAATTAAATCGTCTTATTGCAAGCGGGTGAGCAAATATAAATAACATCTTTTTGGTATCAGGTTAATAAAAACTGTTTATTTCTGAAAATCGTGAGCGGATGGTAGGATATACAATCAATTAAAATTTCTTAACGTTGTATTTTTTTAAAGATTTTTCATCTTAATTGTTAGAAAAATTAGAGGAATCAGTTTTAAGGTAAGCATATATATAATTATGTCCTTTAAGAGACTAAAATTTGCGAAAATACAACGTATAGAAGTATAATAATGTTGTAAAGATATAAAATGAATAAGTGACATAAATTACTCGTAGATAATGTCGGGGTAGATAGAACTAAAAAATTAATTCCTTTTTGAAAAAAAAAGTAAAGTTGCATTGATGATAAAAAGGAATTTTAACGTTTCATTTTTTCGAAATATACTAAAAAATCTTGAATCGTTTTTCTTTTTGTTAAAACTTATTTTTGTAACTCTGTTGATAGATAACTAGGTTACAAATAAATTACTAAGAAAATTGTAAAGTTTTTAATGAAAGACCGACTTATTCTTTTTAACTTCTCATTATATTTGAATAAGAATTTTCCAAAATTTTTAACTTAATATTCCAATAACATAAAATCATTTTAAAATTGACGTTCAAATTTTGAAAAGTAAATTTTCTGGAGTAGCAATTTCTGAATACCAAGATACGATTTTGGTTATTATGCTAGTGTAATGAAAATTTGAAAAATTCCGGTGTTATGTAATCGAGCGATTTATTCTGTACTAGCTTTGTTGTTAATATTTTGTTCTTATTTAGTCAAGAGTCATTAATTTTTAAGCAGAGTTTATCATGTAATAAATATTTATCTTAATTTAAAATGAACATATCGCATCATATGATTTAGAATTTATTTGCACAAAACTCCTACGTAAATAATTTTTATTATAAGCACTATCACTGTACAACTTAGTCTAAAATTATCGTGCTGCTAAAATATTAAGTTCTAGCAACACAAGGTGGAGAATTGATCTAAAATAATTATGGGCGTTACTTAAATTACTTTTTCTCTTGCTTCATATTAAATTTGCTATCAACTCGTTCGAATCATATCTTCTCTGGAGATATTTACTAAAAATTAAAAACCTATTTAATAAGTAGAGAAAGTAATGGTATATGTATATTGTAAAAAGAAGTTAGATATGAATATGAATGGTATTTTTATATACTGATATGAAAGCGATTCATTCATTATAAAGTATGCATATGTAGCGATACCTTATGGTCATCGATTTTCGGGATAAAGGTAAACAATAAATTACTACGAATTTTCTCTCAATTTATAAGTATGTCTGAGTGAAAGTGGGAGAGCGTGTATAAAAAAATAATATAAATGATAAAAATTTAATATACTTTTAATAATTTAAATAAATTTAAAAAATTTTCTGGAAAATGTTTTATTTACAAAAAAAATCATTTACAATTATAGCTTTACTGAAACTTGACAGCGAAGCTTGATTCATTCAATGTACCGTAAATTATATAGATATGTAAATCGACAAAACTTTCTCAATAAATACATTTTCACGCATAAAAAAATCTCTTCATTTATTTCTATACACGAATAATCTACATATCGTCTGATGATGAGCTACTACTGTCACTGTCGCTGTCACTTTCGCTATCGCTATCGCTAACCTTGACTACGTCGAGCACTTCCGTTGTATACACCTCGATATTATTCTGATTTTTATTTATAGGTATGCAACCGCTTTCTGCACCGACGTTTATGGGCGGTAATATAATACCTTGAAGCCTAAATAATTGGGGATGTTTTGTAATTTTGACGTGCAGTATACTAAATATGTTAATCACCTAATCAAAACAAAAATATTGTTACAGCATTATAACAGCTAAAACAGTTCGTTTGATTTTTTAATGAATATGTGTAAGACCTACTTGAATAATCTGCTGTTCTTTCCATGTCAACTTGACAGTAGGCACGTCATTATCCATTGTGAATTCAGAGGTAGTCTCCTCAATTGTGTCTGAAAAATATAGTCGAACTTTGAGTCCGGTGTCACACAACATAGCATCTGCCGATTGTTTTTTCACATCCATCACAATTGCTATTGTCTTCATGGAACCTTGAGTGTCTAACATGTATGTAAAGTACAGTGCGTTACTTTGTTCTTGTGCTATTTTAGCTGAGTATTTTTTTGCATTGCAATTCATTGCCACCCTGAAAGAAAAAATTCTCATCAATAACAAAATTTATCAAAAAATTTACGGAATTACTTTGTACATAGTTGCTTATTCCATTCGTCAGGTATATGTTGATTCTTGAGGGACCCGTAGAGAAGCCGATGTACCACACAATCGGGGTATCGTCTTATTGGTGAAGTAAAATGCGTATAAAATTCAGCATTAAGTGCGTAATGCTTCAATCCATCTTTATTTTTAACTGATGCAGAGCATTTGTATACCGCTCGCTGAAATATTAGAATATTGTTATTAAATCATAATTAAAATTAAAAAATAGATTTAAGTTATTCTTACCGTCATGGATTTAGCACATAAACTATTTATCACCATCATTTTATACTGAGCAGTTAAATCGCCTTTTTTTGCTTCATCACTTGCATTCGGCAGAAGAGTAACTAAACTATTGTAAAGAGATCCAGCAGAATCCACATCTAACGTAACATCAAATTTAGAAAGTAAGTCACGCGTTTTAGTGAGTATTCGCATGGACGGTTCCGCGTGTACACGTAACAATGACACTTCTGGTAATGTATCATATAAATGCTTTGCAACTGTCATATTTGCCAGCAACATAAATTCTTCGATGAGACTAAAATATATTTTTACAACTATTATATATTTAGGAATGTGAATTTTATAAAGGACAATTTACCTGTTGCTTTCGATCCTTTCTTCTAATTTGTAAGAGATTGGCAATCTTGTTTCTTTATCTAAAAATACACATAATTTCGGTTGATCAATTCTTAACGCACCATTGTCGAATCGTTTTTTTCCGTAGGTGCCTGGAAATAGCATAAAGATTTCGGACAACTGTACATAAGTCCGATGGCTTGTAACCATCGACTACTTTCAGCGAATCATCTTTTTCCCAATCATATGATTCATCGTCAATCATTATTTGTGCTTGCTGGTAAGTCAATTTACAACAGGAGTTTATCACAGATTTGGCGAAACGATAATTACATATTTCAGCTGCAGGTGTTACCTCTAAAATGACAGAAAAAGCCAATTTATCTTGTCCTGGCAATAATGAACAAACTAAACATAATTGATGTGGTAACATGTGGTACACATTGTCAACCATGTATACTGTCGTAGCACGCTCAGCTACCTCTATATCCAGAGGTGAAAATGCTTTTAAGAAATGCGTTACGTCTGCTATATGAATACCAATCTGATAACAAATTTTAAAATTAATTCTTTGAAAGACTTATTACTGTATAAATTGTATTTGTTGTAGTGTACCTCGAAATTTCCATTTTCTAATGGTTTACAGGACATTGCATCATCTAAGTCAACAGCAGTTGCAGGGTCAATTGTAAATATGCATGTCTTTCTCAAATCTTCTCTTTCTGCAAGATCAAATTCAGTCAGAATGTAATCAGGAGGTGGTAAATCTTGTAATAATTCTGTGTCATATGGAGATAAAATTAAGTCGTTTTCAAGTAAAATAGCATTAGTCTCCACACTTAAATCTCCTTTAACACCAACCATCTCCAAAATTTCTCTAAAATAAATGTTTACATTTATCAGAAGTATTTAAACATATATTCTATAAACTGTTAAAAAAGTTTTTACTCACCCTTCTGCAAAGTCAACTTTTTTCCAATCAATAAGATTACACAAAAATAATGTTTCTTTATAGAGATCTGGGTTGTCATAAAAATTTCTTGGAACAGTTTTTGGATTTATTTTCATTAAAGGCACTCTACAATCTCTTGGTTTCAGGAATACAAACACATCTTGTTTCTTAAGAAATCCAATTGCTTTCCGTGGATGGTTCTTTTCTAATATACTTACAACTGCTCCAGTTTTTTGAAAACTATTTTCATTTAATTTGAACCATTTTTCTGGATTATTTATAATAACAGCAACTAAATCTCCCTCAAGTGCTCGATTACGATCTTTTAAACCTACTATCAAAATATCTTGTTCACCAGTGGTTAAAGAAACATAAGCGTTTTGATAACATCTAGGATTTATTCGAATGTTGCCTTCAATGATGTTAGGTTGCTCAGTGTCTTGAACAGCTAATAGCCTTTTCACTACTTCAATTGACAAATATTCACAAAATACTCTTTTTTCCCTTTTTCTATTCTCTTTTTTAGTTTTGCGATCCTTTGCAATTTGTTTAGCCCTTTCACTATTTTTTTGTGTATTACTTTCTCTAGCTGCTTTTTGTTGAGATTTATGTAGATGATTTCTAACTCTCTTTTCAAAATTTTTTTCTGTTTCTTTTTTCTTTGCAAAGATTTCCTTTTGTTTATAAATACTTGTACTTTGTTCAGAAACTTCAACCTTACTTGATTCAATAAATTCATAGCCATCATCACCTGGATTTTGTTTAGGTTTTCTTTGTTGTCTTATCCTTTTCCTGGGGTTTTCACTTACAGATTTTTCAGGAGTTGTTGGTGCAGTACTTTCTGCTTGCTAAAAAGAAAACTCTTAAATGAATGCACGTTGAGTATAAAGTACCAGTACAGTATAATAATTCTCAGTAAATAAAAGAAAAAAAATTAGAAGCAAATAAAACTGAAACTAAAACTGAAAATTATTATACTTATATTGAAAATTATTTGCAAAAATTCAAATAAACGAACATCAAAATCCTGGCTCAACTGCAATTTGGCTAGCTGCTCTTCTGACTCTCCTACCAGCTGCTCTATATGTATAACTTGGGAAATGGCCTGGTTACCTTGTGCAACGCATCTCTCTACACTCTGTAAAGTAGTTTCACTATTGTCAATGACCTGTCTAATAGAAACTCTAGGTGCTATTGTCCCATTTGGCAATTTTGGCATACGAGGTGGCCTTTTCCTAATAATAATTTTAGGAGGGACTACGTCTTCAGTATTTTCCTTAGATTTATATTGTGGTTTCCTCGCGCCGCGATTACCCCTGCGCGTCTGCAGGTATGTATTATTCGATGATGGGCCAGCTTCAGCCATTGTCTGCAACAATGAAATTCTTTGCAATATGTTAAATCACGAAAAATTGGCGACAAGTATAATTTGACGAATACAGATAACCGCGCATCACTTACTGTTCTTTTTGTTTACTTTTACGTCTATTTCTTTATACTCCAATCAAAACGTAAACTACGTTTTTGATTCAAAAATAATTTCGTGGATCGTGGATGCAGCATAAAACATTTCTGAAAAAAATGAAAATATATATTTTTTAATAGATAAAATAGTATTAATTAAGGTCTTATTTAAAAAATTGATTAGACTTTTCGCTGAATAAAGTATGGCACAGAAATGAAGAAATAAAATTTGTTACTTAGACGATTTCCTTTCGAGGAATATCACTTTTAACAATGTATATCATAGTTTTTTAATATAAAATCAATGGAAAAATTCAAATTATCATCACAAAGACAATATCTTGCATATAAATGTAAATAACGACACATGTCTAAAAAAAAGACATCATCGATGTCTGATAAACACTTACGATTTTCTTAGGTTATGTGATTCTAAGGAGTGAAATCTTCACGCAGGTATATATATATAAATACATATATCCGCAACGTAAAATCGCGTAATTTACTTCACCTCAAATAATAATACACCAACTGCGTATATATAGTTGAGGACTCAAGAGTGCTGCTTGCTTGCAATTTGTAGAAGAGGATGGACTGAGTGTTTGAGCTGTATTTTTTCGCCAATCGAAGAGGCAGATCGAGAAATGTGTGATGTCGGTCTCGGATCCCTTGATCAAAGAACTAAAAGGTGAGGCGGAGATTATTTTTACCTTTAAATCTCAATGAAAGAGCTTTTGGAGTCATTCTAATTTAATCGAGGTTAGAGTGTATTTGATGCAGTATGTTATTACATATTAAATGTTACAAATTTGTTAATACTTAAAATACTACTACTTTTAAAATTGACGAATAAAGAAATAATTTTGTCTGGTAAGGTATTTTTTTTATGCAGAAGCACGCGTTTAATACAGATGCAGAACTTTATTGATTTTAATACGAAAGCTCGCCAATTTCCCGCCGTCTATTCAAATTCTAAAATTCCACGTAATAAATTCAAATATTAAAAAAATATTTTCAACGTAAATTCTCAGGTTTTACTCGGAGATTCACAGAAAGCGGTGCTGACATTACAGACAATACAGAAGAATTAATACCTTTTTGCCGTTGCCTTGAAAAATGTCTGCAAAAGGGATTTTCTGTGCACATAAATACAGTGGGTGTTGCATATCTTCCAGAAGCTTGGCAGTGGATGGAAGATATTGCAAACAGAAGAGACGAGTAAGAGACATTTTCATTTTTCGGAAATTTAATCGAATTTTAATATTTTAGTGATTATTCTACTTTTAGTTCTTTACTTTCTTATACTTACATTGTTGAAAGCGTATTAGAAAATACAAAAGTTCAAGAGCAAACCGGACGATTAAGACTTTTAATGCGGACATGTTTAAATCGCAAGTGTTTGCATCTTCCAATAGGTTACTTAGTAAGTACATAAAAATGAATGCGAAATAAAATATTACAATTTTGTTTGCACAAAAAAAATATTTAAATAAAAATGTCTTTTTCTAGGTAAGAACCCCATATTTAGCAGTGAATTATTACAGTCCAGATAGTGTACTTGGTGATGAGATCCTTGGAGAGATATTATATTCAGTATTGTTACAAATTAGTAAATTAAATTTTAAACTAAATTTAAGAAATGCTAGTTTTTTGGATGATACTTGGGAACTATCAGATTGTATAAGTGTAGAATTTGTGCCTTGCAAAACATTAGGCATATCAGTCTGGTAAGAATTAACATTTTATTTTCAATAACAATACTTCAATTTGATTTTCACATATATATTTTTTATATTTCTAACAGTTTTGTAAGAGGAAAAACATTGATTGTTAAAATAGAAAGAAATTCCGTGGTAGCTGATACGGTCAGTATTTAAAATTATAATTGACTATTATTTTTTTCCAATCTATGCACTAGAGTTAAGACAGTTTATGTATTTTAAATAGGAAAGAATAGAAGTTGGCGATGTGCTTGATGAAATTAATGGGAATGTAATATCATCACAAACTAGAGGCAACCTTCATAAAATAATGAAAAAGACTGCCGGTCTTCCTGTAACTATTCACGTTGTTAAGGTAATTTATTTGAAAAAATGATATTAGAAAGTTTATTAAACATTACGTTACAAAGTGTTGTCATTACTTTTTAGTGCCGCAATAAGCAAACTAATGAAATTTTCGCGCCCATCGCAAATATAATAAAATGTTCGGGCCTTGATCATATGAAACGATTACTAAGGACTCCTACAGTAGAATTTATAAAAATCGAAAAATCAAATTTACCTAGTAAAGAGAGCGACAAAAGTGAAGCGCAGCCGGTAGTTGTAAAACCTGGCTACTTGCTTGATTATTGCGGAGAAATTAATATCGGCAGCGAGGGTGACGTGAAACAAATAGAGAGAGCAATAAGACGGATGATAAAGCCAGGAAACATTGAATTTCTCCCCATTCGATTTGAGTGCCTTGAACTTGGAATCAAAGTCAATCAAGATTCTGATGATAAAGTAAAACAATCACTGTTTTATTTTAATTTTTGCACTAAAACAGTTTAAGTGCCGTTCAGATTTATGTAATTTCTTATTGCATTGCAGCTGGTTCTAAAACAGAGTTACATGGAAATATCTTCGTGCGGCCGTTCCAGTAACTTTCCCTATTATTTTGCCTTCATCTCAGGGTATTTCAGTGAACATATTAATTTATATCATCATAATTTAACGTAAATGTTTTGCAACTGTAATTTTAATTTACTACGTTACAGAGATACAAACTGCAGTGTGGCTACGTCTTTTACAGCGCACGTATTTTATCACAAAAATGATTATGAGGTGCAAACAATCCTTCAAAGCCTTGGCCAAGGCTTTTACCGAACGCATTTTGCAGTTTAGCGTATTGGAATTATGTTAAAAACTAATTTTGCATTTACATTTGCCTAATTTTATTTAGATAGTCTACCCATAACTTATTATAAAATTTAATTAAATATTATGTTCGAAGATATAAAGTAAATTGTTAAAAGTTATTTTATTCTCTAACGAATGATTTTAATTTATTTTTTGTATTTTACATACAATCGAATACACAAATGAATAAATTAATTCTTGTTAACCATTTCTACTTCTTAACTAACGCTATCATTTAGAAAATACTGAATATTTTTCATTAAAAGATTTAAATGAAAAAAATGTGAAATTTTCTTATATTTATTTGCTAAAAATGTTATTGCTTTTAAAAAAATAGGCGCTTAATGGTGTAACATATATAGTATAGGCGCCTGCGTCGGCGGGGGTTGCGTTCCGACTCCGGTGTAGCGAATGCAGAGGACCAGACGACTGGGAGAATCGGAGAATTGGGAGATTGAGGACTGCGGCGGGCGCGCTGCAGAGGCCGCCATCGTCTCGACGCGAGGGTCGCGGTCGTCGCGGAGATTGTATATATAGCTATATATCTGTGGAGAACGGGGGCCAGACGAGGCGAGGAGTGCGTGCGTGCGCGTGTCCCTGGGTGTCTGGCGCGGAATCGTCCGCAGGGGCCGTGATCGGCGAGGAGGAGGCCGGAGCTGTGAGTGCTGCGACGCCTTTCTCGGCCGGCTTTAACAGCAGCAGCCGACTCCGCGAGCGAGTGGCGGCAGTGTGCGCACGGGCTGCGCTGTTTGTTATTATGGCCGCGAACGGGACCGCCAGCGCAAATCTGAGGACGAGGAGTAACTCGACGACGGGTACGGCCGCCGCGGCAGCGGCCGCCGCCGCGGAGAACCAGTACTTTTACGAGGATGTCGTCTACCGGGTGGACAAGCGCGGCAACGTCGAGTTCGGCATCGTCATGGAAAACGACGACCAGGAGCTGTCGGACGAGAGCAGTGGTAACGAGGACAGCCCCAAGAGGAAGAAGGGCGAAATTCGGGTGGTTTGGCATCCGTCCGGCGTCGAGGAGCTCGTCAACTCGAAAAAGGCAAGCTTTTCAGCGGGGGGAGAGGGAGTGGGTACGAAATCCACCTCCCGCCCCTCCTGCCCCCGGCTCGTTCTATCCTGCCATTTTACCAATTTATTTCATTGTCTTTGACGTTGCTCGTACTTTGCGCCCTTATCGGCAACGTGGGATTTCACGCATTTTTTTATCTTTTTTTTAGAGATTTTGTAAAACTTGCCTGTAAGGATGCCTCGGGCTGACCTTACAGATTGCCGCTGCTCGCGGGCAACGCTACATGGTTCACGCGAATGTTTATTAATTTATCAAACATTGATACGCTATTGTTGTATTAAGATTGAGCTATTGTATTCCCGTTGGAATGTATTGCTGCTGGCAGACACTTCATCAAAATACGACATTTTATTTCTCAGTCAGCTTGTTCGTTAATAGGGATTTACCAAGGCTAGAAACATTTTCAATTATAGCTCAAGATTACACGGTCTTTGTTATTGTTTACAAAATGAGTAAACCATTGTGCTTGTATCCAAATATCAAGTTAATACTCGATAATTATTATTCTTAGATATCACTGCTTTTGCATTTGTCAAATATTAAATTTCATTCCAATTTCTATTTTAAGATACAATTGTTTAACTGAGAATTTAGATTTTTTTTTATTTTTTTGTAGGTAGCAGTGGTAATTTATCATGCATTTGTAAACTCAATTATTTATGAAAATACAGTTATTGTTGCAGGTTCATTTGGCTGACAGAACTTTGATGCCTGGTGATGTTGTAAGACGCATGATTAAAGGAAAAGATACACAAAGAGGTTACTGTCGTGATATCGAATTAACTGCTTGCGTCCAAGTTATTGGCACTAAGCAGGTTTTAACAAATATTAGAAGTGAAGACTTAGTACCTCTTGAGGTAAATTTCAATATCTCTTTACTAAGTTTATTTATAATATATTTGTCTGTACAAAAAATGATGATTTTTAAAGGAATTTGCTGCTGATATAGCAGTATGTATGGATTCCTGGGTAGGAGGAATTAGAATGGTACATTTTAAATTATGGTTAGCTACTCCTGATGGCTCCAGATGTGTCATTAATGAAATAAATGCACGAGGATTGGAGCATTTTGAGGAAAAACGGGAATCAGTTTGTATTTTCATACGTCTCAATAACAAAAGTTATTTATTTCATTATTTCATATTTCATATTTCACATCTTTTGTAGGATAATGATTTTCCTCATTCATCGGAATTCTATCCTGGTCAAAGTCTTTGGGGACCTGTACATACTCTGGAGGAAGCACAATGGATACAGTGCACAAAAGAAATGAAAGCAAAAAGGAAATCGAAACCTCAACGAATAACAAAGGTTGTTGTTGAAAAAGTTGAAACTGATTGGGTTGGTGTGCACTGGCAATGCAGAGCTTATTCTAAGGATGGAGCATGGTCAGACCAGGCACATCCAAAATTTGTAGTAGAGGGAGAAGACTTAAAAAAGCTAAAGTTGTTGAATGTTTTTGAACCGTCAACACTGCAAGTGGGTGATAGAAATTTTTATGTAATCAAAGGTGATGAAAATGTTATAACACGGGAACAGTGGAGAAAACAACAAAGAGAAAATTTTCAAGTCCCTAAACAAAGTCCAAGAAAATCGCGCAATATGTCGAAAGCCGCGGTGGAAGAGAAAATCAGGCGAGAAAAGGAGAGGGATAAGTCACAAGAAAATACAAAGGATCAATACGACGTTAATACTGAAAATAAAGTTAACAGTGAGAAGGATGTTAAAGTGAGTAGTAACAACTTGTTAGTACCACCTCCTCAAAATCAGAACACCGAAAGTTCCGACGATTGGGATACCGAAGACACTGGTTCCCAAAGCGACTCAGCATCGGTACAATTAATTATTATAGACAACATTTGAGTTGTGTTTAAATATTTAATCTAATTAAAATTGATTTTTTTTAGGTTTCAAGTGGATGCTCAAGTTTATCATCAATGGGAAAAAAGAAAAAGGGCCCTGCATTAATGACGAAAGTTCTAAAGAAGCGCAAACTTTGTAAAGCAAGAAAAAAACTTCCACCAGCTCCTTTGGTACCAGGAACGAAAATCGTTGTAGAAACGCTTTCTACAAATACCAAAGCTAATGTTGTTTGGCAAGATGGCTCAGTAGAATTCGGTAAATGAATGCTTTCAATTCTTATATTGGCATTTTTGTAGTAAATAATCTTATAAACATTTCAACATATTCAGGAATTCCATCCACCCAATTGTTTCCTATTCATCACTTAGACGACAAAGAATTTTTCCCTGGTGACTTTGTTGTTGATCAAAAGGAAGAATCCAGAATGTACGGTGTAGTTCAAAGTGTAGACCATCAAGGCAGAACCGCTAAAATTAAATGGTTTAAGACCTACACTTCTAGTCAAAGTCCTCAGTGAGTAAATAATCAAATCCTTTTTTTTTTTTTTTAATAAAAACAATCTTTTCAATTATGCAATCCTTAAAAGTATTCTTTATCGTAGACCGACATTTTTGGAAGAACGTGAGGTAAGCGTATACGATTTGAAAGACCATCCAGACTTCCAGTACCGACCGGGTACTCTAGTCATTCGCATAGCGAACTTCGAGGGCGAAGACGCAGGTTGTACTGCTGGCCAGGTTCTCGACAACTACCCCGAGGGTCGCGTCAAAGTTTGGTGGGTCGACGGCCACGTAAGCATGTGTTGGCCGCAGGATTTATATAAGGTCGGTGAATACGATAGCGACGAAGGCGAGCTTTGGGATGACGTATCGTCGGACGCTTCCTGGGAAACTGAGCTCGAGGACAGCTTCCTCGCGGACATCGATGGGATAGCGGAGCAAACGGAGAATATCAAGCCGAAACTCGCCGCGCACATCGAGAAGGCGAGAATCGCTATGTCGAGGCTCGAGGAAATATTCACTCAAAATCCTTCGCTGCAAACTACCGAGGTTATGAGGAGGCTCCTCGAGGTTTATAAAGATTGTAGATATATGGATAGATTAATGGGAACGTCCTTTTTCCATGAGAGTCATTTTCAAGGACTGTTGGAGAGGGTCAGAGAGAGAGGACGAGCTAATGTTGCTCAGAGGATGGCAGATCAGGTACTATAGTTATTTATATAATTGTTTGTTTCTTTTTTATAATTATTAGAAGTAACAATTAAAATTTTGTTCCAGGTTAATAGACTGTTTACTCAAACGGAAAGTGGTTCTGAAGCTAATTCGGAATTAATTGAAACAAAAAGTCAAGATGCTCAAAAGAATACAAGTGTTAATAATTCCTTGGAAAAGTTTGCTTCTGAAGAGATTAGTGTTGTTTTTACTGAGGAGGAGTCAGTACTAAACGACGAAGAAAATAAGCAAGAGACTAAAACAATCGAGCAGAATACTAATCAATTGTTTATTAACATAAATCGAAATCCAGAGGATTCCGGTTTATTTTCAGCCGAACATTCGAAAAAGAATCTGGATCAAGCGAGTCTAGTGGAGAGTTTCTCCTCAGCGAGGATGCAAATAATGTTGATCGGCCTCTTGTTCCGGAACTGCACAAGACCTCGCCCTTACCGGAAAATATCGCATCCAACATGCACGTTGGATCCTCGCATGTATGCGTTAAACTTTGCAAACTCATCAAAGCACAATTAGGTAAGAGTTAAGCGTTATTTATTACTTTTTCTAGGCTGGAATGATTAGGACAATTAACACTAAATAAATTGCGAATTTTATAATATTGTATTTGCACAGTTCTAGCTCACGCTGAAGTCTCCAAAAGGTTTGGTCTTGCCAAAATGACTTTGTCAGACGCAGCAAAGACAGCCTCGCCGAATAAAAAGCTGAAGAAAGAAGATGATAAAAAAGTAGAACTGCTGTCAGAACCATCGGAATCATCAATCGACATACCACCACCAGTTTATTCCGAAGGCGAAGGTTTTTCGATCGAAGAAACGGCGCCGGACAGTCATAAATTCAAGCTCACAATGTTCCAGCCAACGGACCGTGCCAATTTTTTCCGCACTGTGTCCAAGGAATTGAAGTTACTTAAGAGCTCGTTACCTCCCGGTATTTGGGTAAAAGGTTTTGAAGATAGAATGGATTTGTACTCTGTTATGCTTCGCGGGCCTGAGAAAACCCCCTACGAGGATGGACTCTTTCTTTTTGATTTTCAACTGTCTGCTGATTATCCGGCAGCTCCGCCTTTGTGTCATTATATTTCGTACTGTAGCGATAGATTAAATCCTAATTTGTATGAAGATGGCAAAGTTTGTGTGAGCCTTTTAGGAACCTGGGCTGGACGTGGTACTGAAGTTTGGACTAGTTCTTCCACATTACTTCAAGTCATCGTCTCCATTCAGGTATAATTAAAAGTTTTATATTTGCTTTGATTTTATTACCTATTATTTTATGTGATTTAAACAGTTTTTTTTATAAAATAAACTAATCATTGTTTGCAATTTTTATAGGGTTTAATTCTCGTTGCGGAGCCTTATTTCAACGAAGCAGGTTTTGAAAAGCAGAAAGGTTCTCAACAGGGTCGAGAAAATTCAAGAATGTACAATGAAATGGTTGTATTAAAACTTGTACAATCTCAGTCAAAACTAATTCAACATCCACCACCGGTTTTTAAAGACATCATTATAGAACATTTTAAGAGACATTCTGAAAAATTACTGAAGAGGCTCGAATTATGGATGGATATTTCAGAACAACATAATAACCAACATCCGTTATCACCAGTTACCCCTACGACTTTCAAAGAAATTAATCCAGTCGGTTAGTACATCCTCTTCATTTTGTAGAAATGTGTTATTTTATCGATAACAAATATATATTAAAGTGACATGATTATTAAAATAATATTAATATTCTTAGATAACCAAATTTTACCGGAATTCCCATTGATACCAGCGTCCAAAGGTTTTTGCATAACCCTGAAGAATACTTTGGCTAATTTCAAACGAACTCTAGTGCGAGAGGGTATAATACAGCTGCCACCGGAGGCGTTGCTCCGCGATACTTCCGAGGACTCGATGGGCCCACTCAAAAATCGAGTGTCGATCAACGAGGGTAATAGTACAGCGGCTCCTGCATCACCCTTACAACAGACTCTTAGCAAAGAAAAAACAAGTACACAGGATGCGTCGACGAATCTCAGTACCGTACACCAAAGCGAAACGAAGAGAGATAGTCTGGAGCGCAATACTAGCTAGCCACAAGGTAAACCCAAACGCTTAGCTTATAAAAATAATCACACAGCTATTCGGTAATATATATTTATCTATTTATTCGGTAATATATGTTAATATTTTCTGCGTAGTTTTATTCGTCAGTAAAATTAGAATTTTACTGAAGAATAAAAATAAGTAAAAATTATTAATTATTAATTAATCAAATAATTAAGAAAAAAATTAAACGGGAAGCACGTTCATAGTACCTATTTATTAAATCCCAAATTGCAAGATAAATAAAACTAATAATAATTAAAGAAATAAAATATGCTATGTCGCGCTGTATGGAGCAACGACGATCTTACCGTCTGGTCTTTGTTGCACTTTCTCAAAGCGCTGCGTCGTCGTTCGTCTCTCTCGGCGAACAGACACACTTGTACACTTGTCACTAGATTACTCATTACGGGGAGGACGGCAAAAAAACAGGTAGGGTGGTTTTTCTTTCTTCGTCATACGTACGGATAAAATCTTTCAACGATCACAATTATATAAATATCTGCCTCAAAGTTAATACCTTTTGAAACTTGATAATGCATATTCGTTTATAAAAATGTTTGTACTTGCTTTAAGCCAAGATGTATTGGAAACTTCTATTTGGATTGAGCTTTACCAATGATCTTTATTTATTTATTTATTTATTTTTTTTTAAATTAACATTTTTTTTCTCTTTAGACATTATACTGCAATTATTTCAGAAAGATTTGTGCAAATTGAAGCAAACGAATTTTGTCTTCTAATTATGTTAAGAACTGTATATACAAATATACAATGAATAATAGAATTACTTTGTGATATTTGCATTAAATGCATGTGCTCTTTCTATTACTTTATGTAACAAAAAAGAAATGTAAATATTTTCCCAAAAAAGTTTACCGTATATCTTGCCTTAAATACGCCATCATTATAATAAAAAAAATCGAACGATTCTCAAATTTAATAGAAAAATCTCTTAGGCTAAGAATCCTTTTAAAAGCGTTTTTCTACTACAAACGAAATTAGCGTAAACATTCCTTTCTTAAATGTGCATCACTTTTAAGATTTTAATGATATCGTAGCGTGAATTTAAAGAGATAAAAAGAATTTAAATAGTAGTGTAACTTTTAAGAAAATTTTGAGGCAGATTTTTAAGCAATGTTATGAAACAACAAAAAGTTTGTAATTAAGTTTTAAAAAAGAAAAATTGCACGTTTTATGTGAAACGAAAAAAAGGAACGGAACTTTACGTGTATTTTGGAAGAGAGGAAAAGAAAAGGACAGCAGCCTGAACATTTTTTGCTGACACATGGCAAAACACAGCAAATTAATTATTAAGAGTGTGGTCAGTTGTTTATTATTATAAGTAATAAACATAAAAGTCAAAAAATAAAAATAAACAAAATCTAATTCCGCTATCTTGTAACTGTACGGTTGAGTGTCTGCTACAGCTAAATCAGTAGGAAATTTCGCAAGCTGGTTAAGCGAAAATTTATTGTGCGCAGAAGTAAGGAACACCAAGCAATTTATTGTACAACGTATTTTTTCTGGCTCTATATTCTAAAGAAAGCAAATTATTACCATTTAATCTAACTGCAAAAAAAAACATTTCATGTATGCTGAAAGGACTGCCTTGACTTTTGGCGATTTTGAAACTGGATAAAAATTTTCATTGAAATTCATTTGTATTTTTTCGTCAAATAATACATAATTTATCTGTAAACTACTTAAAGATTACAAATTAAACCTTCTATATAATCATTTATTTGAAAATGATATTTCAAATATTATTTCAATAAGGATTTTTCGTGAGTATTAAGTGCGAAACTTAGTTTATTAAATTTAAATAAAATTTAATGAAATATTTTACCCAGAATTAATATGGGAAACGAAATTCACTGTTAGCAATATTATTCAGCCAAAATATCAAGCAAACACTCTATCGTAGTTTTTAAGAATGTAGGTGTCAATGTGGTTCTAGAATTGCCGCATTTTCTAATTAGATGTGCGGAATGAGGAAAAGGGTAAGCCACCGATTTATTCACAACTCGCAAATGCCATCCATTAATAAAAATGAAAAAACAAACAATATTGCGGATCCGAAAAGAGGAGATACTTAAAACATTAAAGTGAATTTAGGTATACTAGTACATAGTTTTTAGACGAGAAAAAATTCGTATTATAGAATAATCTATCGAAAGAGAGTCTAATGTTATTAATTATTCGTAGGATAGATTGTAAAACAGTGATTATTAAGACTTCGAAAACTTCGTTATCCATGACAAAATTATCGAATATACATTGTCATTTATCTAAGATATTCCTTTTTCGTGTTCCTTTTATATTATCTTTGGTATTATTTATTATCATTATAAACTGCAGCTTTCGCATGAACAAGTGTCCCGTCTGATTTTGTAGTATTTGTAATAAAAATGAAATATGAAAAAAAATACACGCCGTTGTTAAATCATTGGGTACTTAAGTGGAAAATGGCATTGCTTAGTTATTTTCAAGCTGAGAGACAACACACTATTAACATTGTATCAAAATGTTCTTTCAGTATTAATTTGTTTTTGTTTTTTTATATATTTTTAGTTATGTTGTTAGGAATTTATGTGCGCCTTTACACTAAGAAAACGGTGGGAAGATAAGCGAATTTTTATAAATTAATGAGAGAAACAATGAAACAATGTTACAAAAACAATTAGGGTGACAGATTGAATTGAATGAAAGTCGTGCTCACTAAATGGAAAGTAAAAAAGGTACAGTTTGAAAAACGAACCTTTTTTCCGAACACTTGTATAAGTGATGAATGAAGGTTATAAATATTCAAATTATTAAAAATTAAAGCGTTATATCCTTTGATTTATATTCCTATATAAATCATTGTCCAGCTCGTGAACTTCTGTAAATTAGCATCAAAATAGTGCCCATAGTGAGTATTATAAAAGTTAATTTAATATATTTCTGACGCTGTTTAACATTTTTCTGACTGAAAGTAAAAAATGTAGTCAATTTATAAAAAAAATAATAGGTTATGCACTACGGGAGAATGAATGTCTCTTTGAGGGATTCTTTACTTATTGCCGTGATGCATATGCTATTTTTTTACACGAGGGGCGTAAATTGCGTATCTTGTTTTTCGCCCGAGGGGCGCACAGTAGCACTTTACGCGCCGTGTGCAAAAAAATAATTTATATTTTTATTTATTTATGTGAACAAACAATCGGGAATTAATTATTCTAGTATAGCAAGAGCTTTATGAATTTAAATTTAATTAATAATTAAGGATGGCAAAGTAAATATTTATCGAATGTTACCGAAAAATCTATTTCTGTACTACAAAATCTCGATCTGTGTTTCAATAAATGAGGAAAAGATCTGATCACAAAAACTTGTTCTTACGCAAAAAATTAGTATCTCTGCATTTGGTATCCGTTCCTAATTAAGTTTATGTAGAAAGCAAAAGGGATAAACAAAGACATCATCGAACAATCTGAAAGTCAGCGAATTTCATCCGCGTGTATAATGAATGAAGGGTATATATACTAGGCGGACGACAAACTTGTTAAAATAAAAAAAAATATTACAAATAAAGCGAGTATGTAAACTGTTTTTCTACGGTTCTGCTGTTCGCGCGACTAAATGGTGCTGTACGTTATTATAAAAATAATAAAATGAAATAATAAATACAAAGGGAATACGAAATGTGCGTAGTGAAAAGAGAAAGGAAAGGAAAAATAACTGTACTGCATGGCTGGCGATCGCTAAAAAGTGTACAATAGACAAAAACAAAAGTATTTAATTATAAGAGTAATGGGTGCGAGAGCAAGCGCGAAAAATAAAAAAAAATAACGAGAGAATGTATACTTCAAAGAGAAAACAATCGAACAAATCATGAAAAAACAAAACGAGAAAGTATAGAGAAGAAATTTTAAAAAATGAAATAACAGAGCAACGCGAATGAGAAAGAATTTTTCGTTTCTTGGCCAAAGCGACAGAAACGTGATGTTTGAGATGCCTTGTATATGTGCCAGCTATTTATATTTGTATTATTACTATAATTCCTATTCGTAAGCTTCATGTGAAATTTTATTTTAGCTGTGTGTTCTTTGGTGACGCGTAGGACTCTAAATGAAAGAACTTTCTCATTAATGAAAAAAATGTATACAAGGAAACGAGGAGCAAGGTTTGCATCGAAAGGCAATGCTTGTATAAAAATAAATGAAGTTGCCGAACAATTCGATGACGATCATTTTATTAAATTACACGATTGTATTTTTGTTTTATTTTTCGTTTATTTTTCTCAGATTATTTTTTTCGATCAATAAACATTTTAATCAATGAAATATGCATAACTGCTGTTGCTATTTTGTGCAGGTACTACTGCGAATCCCGACACCCAAGTTCACTCAACTCCTCGCCGACGAAAAATTCCTGTGACTAATAAATATCCTGGCATTCCTTCTGCTTCTGTTAATAGTTTTTTTCATCGCAATCAATGTTTTCTTTAATATTTACATTGTTAATAAAAAATAGCTTAGTATCTTTACAAGAGTTAAAAAAATAATAAAAAATGAAAATGCATGTAAAGAAAAAGAAATTGATAAATTATATAACTTCTTTGTAAACGGTGATGAATTTAATTTGTAAAATATTTGAAAATATTTAATTTTTAAATAATTTTTGGATCTTATAAGTCATTCTTTATAACGGAAAAAAGTACAAATTCACATATACGTATATTGGAGGTGAAAATATCCATATAGGTGTCGCAGAAGATAAGATCCGGAGTACAACACCTGTTATCTTAAAGGGACCTTATCAGTTAGCTGTTGATTCACAAAGCTATGGAGGAGATAACGGCTCGCCCAGTTTATCGTTAACCTCGTTAGCGTTCGCATCGAATTTTTGGTACGTCGTTGCAGTTTTGTAAAAAAAAAACGAAAAAATGCATTCCAAGAGCCTTCTGTACTATTTTGCCATAGGATTCCGTAAGTTTTTAAAGCAATCTTGATAGATCTTTTCATTTGATCACTTTGTCATGTGAATAGGTACTAAGAAGTAAATGTCTAAAATATAATTATTTTTAATTTATTTTATATGATTTTTATAAATATTCTTCTAAACTTCAAGAGAAATAGGAAAGAGGATTTGAAAATAGAATTATAATTTGTTTTTTTTTTGTATTTAATATTGTATAACAAATTAAAATTTATTATTTATGTTATTTTTATAGTTATCATGGGAATCTTTTTGGGAGAAACTGAAGCAAGAAGAAAAATTTTACGAGGTCGAAAGACAATTAATAGGCGATATTACAGTGAGTTATTGTTAATACAATAAATATTATATAAAATTCTATGAAATTATTTAAGTAAATGTTACCGTTAAACATTATAGAGGGTACTGCAATTCCTGCATGGTCGATTGTTGTCATTTCCGGTCTTAGCATGTTAATAGTTGGTGCAGGGCTATACGTTCTTCTGAAGAAATTACTCGTCGATTCTGTGGAAATGAGTGACGTTTCTTCATATCAACCAGCGATGCAAGATGACGTTTGAAAGAGATGTATACTTTGTATTGTTTAATTATCGTAATTATAAGTCACAAATTTCATAATTATTGTAAATGATTTATTTGTAAATTTTTCCATTTAATTACTGACAAAATACAGACGCATTTTTTATATTAAGTATAAATTACATGTACTGCGTTATTTTTAATTAATACATTCACCGCGTACTTTTCTTTTAATTACAACGTAATTGATTTCTCTTTAATGTTGATACGAGAAGTCCAATAGTTAACGATTCTGGCAATTTGATACCATTGTCTACCGTCGCTATTTCATTTTTTAACATTACCACAAAATTTAAAAGTGATCATTGGTATATTTCGACGAAATATTTAAAAATTAATTCATGTCGCGTAGTTATTCACAACTAGGCTTTATTTGACATTGTGAACGAGACATAATTTAATACATTTACAAGAATCGGTAAGAAAAGTTAGATGTGGTATTCCTAAAATTCTCTACGGTGGTATTTATCTGGATCAAAGTATGATGTTACTACAACGCGATTGTTGAACTTCCGTCCTGTCAATGTTTGCTGTGCCTTTTGACAGTCAATAACACTATTAAATTCAACAAACACCTGAAAAAGAAATTTTCGATTTATTACAGAAGTTGTTAAAAAGACTAAATAGTTTGTAAAATTTTTAAGAAAAAGGCAAACCTTTCCGCATCCAGGTACATCGACTCCTTCGATAGGTCTTGGAATTTCTACAGAGCGCACGACTCCATATTTGTTACATTCTTCCTTAATATCTTCGAGAATATCTTCATATTCTTCTTCCTCCATTAATTCCTCTGCAGTGACCATATTCAGTAAACAAAGTACCTGAAATAAAACAAATAAAAGTTATAAAATGGAATGTATTTACTTAACAGATACATCAAAAGAAAAATAAAAGTAGTTTTTACTGTTTCACAACAGTAATATCTGCTACACTAGGATAAGTAAAAACTGCTTTGCAAAATTCGTAAAATTAACATTTCTTAAAGGAGATCTTCCTTTACAGAAAAGTAGATTCGGCTGTTCTGTAAAGTAGATTCTACTGAAAAGAAGGTTAAATTAATTTTCTGGTGCCTGATAAAGATTAGGATTTCGGCTCAGGTTATTTTACTTCTCTATTGTTAAGTAAGTATACTATTTTAATTTTACAGTTAAAATTTCTGTCTAAACAGTAGAAGTTACTCACATTTTTTCGGTGTAGGTTAGTTAAAAAATTATATTTACAAGCCGTAAGGAAAAACACAAAAGAAAATTATCCAGCAGATATAATAAATAGGAGGCTACTCACTTCTGTGGGTGGTCCGCTAGTTCCAACCATGGAGAGTCCCGGCACCTGGATCTGCACCGGTGCCTGTGCGCCGATCATCGGGTTTTTAGCGCCGACGCTAGCTCGCTGCACGATCAGTTTCTTGTCTCCCAGCTGCATACCATTAAGTCCAGCAATTGCCTGGTCAGTCATCGACACGTCAACGTACTCGCAGAATGCGTAGCCCTTGGATAAGCCGGTCGCCGAGTCCTTCACCAGGTTGAACGCCCGCAGCTTTCCGAAGCTCATCAATAGCTCCTTCACCTGTACAATAGCATATTCCGATCAGTTGCAAGTCCCACGGCCAATTATGGTGTTTAACACGCCAGTGCCTTTCGGTACACCGAGAGAAGAGTTTTATCCTCCGAGGATGCGCAAATCGCTCGAGTGAACATTTTCATTTCGCGCACCCTTGATATAGATATCATTAATTGAACAATGCTAATAAATGTTTTCTTTTTTTTTAAGAATAGCACTTTATAAAAGTAGTGTCAATACATTGAGAAAAAAGTATTGTAAAAATTATTATCTGGAATAAAAACCATACGATACTGTACGTATAAAATTTTTTCCACTACTGTCTAGTAAAATTGACTACATTTATGGCAAAATTTACTGTAGAATATAGTCATTTTTAACGGAGAGTTCAGTCTGTGGCTGCGTTCCCATACACATTCTAATTTTTATATTTTTTTCTCAATGTAGCAGTGTACGTCAAAGAGTTTTGTTTCTGAGGTGAACTGTTCAAATTCGAGTCGTAGTTAACTGTCACAATTTTTTTATCCAAGTCTTAATTAGACTTTCGTTTCGAGTTTTTTTATCAAAGGCACGGTAATAGCGCGTATACCAGTTTCGGAACAGATGACTCCCTTAAGTCAAGATTTTTGCTTTAACGAACCAGGGATGAATGTCTCTATGCTTGTGATCCATATACTGTTTTATAAACCAGGCAGGATGAATTTATGCCTTTGTAACAGATACATATTACAAACTGTGATCTGATAAGAGGGTGAAAAAAGTCAATCTCTTCTTGCGATTCACAAGTGAAAGCTTTACCCCTCGTGCTTCTGGCGAAAGGGGAAAAAAAACTTTAAAGCATTTATTAACATGTTCCTAAAATTCTTATCTCGGTGCAGCTATGTTTCACTGCTTTGGACCATAGAACCAAAAGAGATTCTGTAAATTTATGTTGACCAATATTAACGTGAGATAAAGTCTAAAGCCTTTGAAACATAGATTTTTTCATTATGTCCAATTATCCTATCTGATCGACCTAAATACTCATCGCACTTCATTGTGTCCTCTACTTTTCAAACAAGTGCTCTACGTTGATACTCGCCTGTTCTCCCGCGAAAAACACATTTCACACACTCTTATTACCCCCTCCCCCCCATATTAAAAGTTTCTTGGATGGGCACGGATACTTACAAAACCAATATTCACTCCTAGAGCCTGAAAAACGGTTTTTGCAGCGCGGCAAACATCGATTGATTGCTTAAGACAACATTTCTTTCTTTTTCCAGCAACGTACTTTTACCATACTGATACAATTACGCACATGTACCACGACGAACAAAAAACGCGACACTTGAAAGTCTCACTACCAATCAATTGGGTTTTTCTTTAATTAAAAAAAAGTTTGATACAGGCACTTGAATTTTTTTTACATGGACCGCACTTTTTACAATCTTTTCTTCCCAAAGCGAGGAAAGGTGACAGAATTGAGTTTAGGTACTTGCCTTGAGGGACTGCGCAAGCCTCTCCCCAGGCAGTGTGGTTTTTTGTCATGTTCAGTAGTAGTAGTGGTAGTAGTGGTAGAAGTAGTAGTAAGCAAATGCTTTTGATCGGCGCGACCCTAAGCTAAGAAATTGGGAGAAAGGGCACACTGATACATCATTTTTATTTTCTTCCTTTTTTTCTTTTCTGGTATTTTTGTTTTAATATACTGTCGAACAGAACTGAACAGATTATCATCGCGAAAACTTTCGCTCTATTTGAATCTTGAAATTTTTTTTTTACTTTATTTCTGTCCGTTTTCATTTTCCCACTGTAAAATTTAATTACTGAAAAAACGGAATATTATCTCTTTTTTTATCGCGCGACCCTGTAAAGCATGAATAATGAGCAAGGCAGTCTCGAAGACGAAGCCTGAAAAGTAAGCCTGGAAAGAAAATTGCTGCAAAAATGGGAAAAAACACACACAATGTATCTCTTGGTGTTCCTAAAAATCTCTATTTTTATCTCTGAAGCTATAAAAAAATCTGAAAGGTGACCGAAGGCCATTCTCGGCAGTATCACCTAAATAAAAAAGGCAGAGGACATCGTCGTGTCTCTTCTTTCAGATTCTGTTTTTCTCCCTCCAGCAGCAGGTACGATATCAGTCGCAAAACAGGGCGGAGTTTCGTTTCTCGACCCGCTAAACTTGCTTCCATCTTTTTTTAACTTTAAGATCAAGTCGTTTAGCGGCGGAGTGACTAGGGAAACTCGCGTCGCTGTCCAGGAATGAATCATACTTTTTGCCTGTAAAACACAAACCCGCAACAACCCCCCTGATTCTTACGTGCCTCAGACTTGTATACTTTCCTCTTTTTTTCCTAAAAATGTCCTGTAGGGGAGACCGGGGCTCTATCTCATAACGATTGAGACGCGTTTTTTTTTTAATGATTGTGATTTTTTTTATTAATGCTTACGAAAGCCTACATACGTATTTAGTTTAAAGATACTTGACTTTATCACGTGGTGTACAGTGAAGAGATTGACGATTGATAATTGTATTCAGGGTAAATTGGACTTTTCTTTAAATAAATAAAACATTCGAATGCCTCGCATCGTTAAAGCAAATACGTATGCTATTCCATTATTAATTTACGCAAAAAATTGAAATACCAATAAAATTTTAAAGTATTAACTGTATTAATATTTTAATTCAATGAAAATAGTCCAATTCACCCAGGTCTCCCCTAAATCTATTTGAAAATAATTTCGTACTTTCGTACATCGTCGAATGGTCGAATCCCCGATGTGCCTAAAAAAGGCTGTAAAAAAAAAAGAATAGGTATTTCTTCGCAGCCGTTGCACCGCGTCTTGTATCGAAGCTGTAACAACTCTAAACTCTTTTCATGGTGTCTATAAATTAATTTTATTTTACATAGGTCAAAATGAAAACAAAAAAAAAAACTATTTGTAAATTTACAAAGAATCTAAAGTAACTGCTTAAAATGAAAAATAGTTCATTGGTAAGAAATGAAAAGAAATTTTTCAAAACCATCATAAATATACATAAAATTATCAAATGACACCATGAAGTTCGTTCCTACCGTCCATCTAATCTATTCTGGGTAGATTTTTTTATTGAAAAGAACGCAAAAAAGCGATTCCATTATTTTTGAAACGACTGAAAAATTCTAATGCTCGATAAAACCCTAATCGACGCTGATACCTGCTGAAAACTCATACGTACCTCGATGAGCTTTGGGCTTTATCACCTTTGTGAGTGGAAGTCAGCGAGCTAAATAGCTAAATACTTAAGGTATTTGGTCATATAAATTGAGTTTGGAACTTTGACTGGCCCTTTGAAAAATTTGTGGCGAGTCAATAAACTACCGCACTCGTGTACTTTCAACCTCAAAAAAACGCCCTTCTCATTTTTGACGCAGTTTTGCACATAGTCATGAAATTCTAGTAACGCAAACAAAACTCGCATCAATGAATGATAATTGCGTCCAAAAATGTGCAATAAGTGTGGTGTATGGAAACGGCTTTTCGAACATACCTGCTCTTCATTTAAGTAGTTTGGTAAACCACCAATGAAGATCTTATGCGGTGAATCTGAAAAAGAAAAATGATCTTATTAGAAAACTGAATTAATATTATTATACAATTTAATATAAAATTGATTAATAGAAATATGAGTAAATTATTTACTATACTATATTTCTAAATAATAGTAAATAAAAAATTACGCAACCGCTTTTCATAGTATGCGCATTACACATACCCGGAATCGTACCTGGAACGTTCATACTCGGGTTGTCCGTCATTCCAGGCATAGGCTGATAATCGTGAGGTCGTCTAATTTTCAAACTCTGTCCTTTGAAATTAATACCGTCAAATGCCATAGCTTGTGTTGTTTCATCAATAGACCGAAACTACAAGAAAATATTATTATCAGCAATTTATTCTATTTTGAAAACTAAATTAATTGATTTAATTTTATTATAATTGAATAAATTTACCTCTAAGAAAGCAAAATTTTTATCTAGATTAATTTGACACGCTAAAACTGGATTTCCAGCAGCTTGTGCTAACCCAGAAAGATGCATCTGTTGATTGAAAAACTCCATCATTTCTTCTTCTGTAACACCGAAAGGAATGTTTCCTACATATAACCTTCTAGCTTGACGGGTGATTGTACTTCCTACAACAGGCACCGCAGCTTGAGGTGTATCGGCTACAATATTTGCAGGTATTTGACCAGCAGCTTGCATAGCCTTATACTAAAATAATAATAAAATATAAATAAATAATATAAATTTATCATTATTACAGAGATATTTATAGTAATATTTAATAAACAAACCTGTAAAGGAGTAATGTGTTCAAATCCTGGTGGTGGAACATCCCAATAAAGAGAAGGTTTCCTCCGTCTTGAATTCTTGCCTTTCTTAGGTGATGCACTTCTCCTCCGATCCCTGGATCTACGATCTCTACTTCTTGATCTTGATCGTTTTCTCCTCTCCCTGCTGCGAGATCTGTGCCTTCTCTCTCCTCTGTCCCTTTCACGCTCCCTGTCTCTGTCTGCCCTTTCTCCCCTATCACCCCTATCACCCCGATTTTCTCTTTCACGATCTCTGTCTCTATCCTTTTCCCGGTCTCTGTCTCGATCTTGTCGCTCTCGATCTATGAATCATAAACATAACATAATATTGTTGTAAATTAATTTGTGTAACAAATAAGTAAATTTGATAATTATTAAATAATTTTAAAGTTATTTAAGAACTCTTTGATCTTTTAAAAATTATTAAGACAATAACAACCAAAGTACAGATTGAAATAAGTCCCCATTACTACTAAATTGTAATTACAAAAGTACAAGCATGGACTACTGTTTTTATTAGCATAAACAAAATGTTTCTCTTTTAAGGTTAGATAGCAATGTGATTCTCCAGTTGTGAAAAAAAAACATTGCCTCTCCAAATGAACAAAATCGATCGACGCTAGGCAAGTCTCGAATTGCATGCTCCAAAGCCCAATATTGCAAACATACAGGCACGACGCGGCCATTGTTGGGATTCTGTGTCGAAAAAACGCGGCGAAGCAGGCCGAACGTGCACCGCCGGGGCCAGGTTCAATGCTCACCTCCGTTGAAGTCTTCGCCCATTTTTGTCCTTTTGGGGGCTTGCAAGCCTCCGGTATGTCGTTTTAAGTCACCCGCTGGAGCTACGTCCTCTGGAGCAGGCTATTTTCTACGCGTGAGGAAACGAACAATCGCCGCGGCGCCGCTGCTGCTTGGCTGCCTGTCTTTCATCAGTGTTTTAACCGCATATACACGCAGGCTATAGTGTCGCTAGCGTCGCGACCTCACGCGGGTACGCGACGCACACGCCGCCAACGGACTTCAAGCGATACTGGCGACCTCTTCGTCTGTTTAGAAAATTTGAACCTTACGGTAAACTAGTAAAATCCAGCGCTCAATGTTCTCTTTACGCTGTTTTTTCTAACCAGTTCTTCTAAATAATACATTCTGATTTTTAGTTAAAATAATATCGTAGCGATGTTTAATTTTTCGACAAATTTAGTTAATAAAAACTACAGTTAAAAAGCTTTAATACAATACTTATTTCATTAAATTATTTAATGGAAAACTCAAATCTTTAAGAATTGAACTTTGGCGTCAAAAGAAATTAAATTTTTCGACCGATTACATTCATGAATTACTTAAATGCTTCAAAACAAAAATCATTACTTTTTTAAGATACAAGCAAAATTGAGCGCGATCAACTTTCTTTCTTATACTATACGTACGAACGAACCAATCAAATTCATGTTTTCGAGGCTTCACAATATCCGGTCATCATCACTTTCTTAAGAGAAAAAAGATTAGAATTTAAAAACAAGCTTCGGGCCTGTATATGGCATAGTAGTAAGTCCTATATAAAGTTGTATAAGTTACTCTATATAGGCCTGGTATAGGACCTTAAAGCTAAATATTAACATCAATCAATAAAAAATCCATGGAGGGTTCATTGCAGTCAGTATTTCTCGTGAAGTGATTGCTTGAGCTGTAGATGTTATTTTTTTCAAATTGCGCCTTGTGATTGTTTTGATTTTAATTGTAAGTGTTAAGTATCGTGAATGTAGTTGCACAAGCGTAGCGCGCACCTGATCTAATTGTATAAATATTCCGTGTAGATACGATTTTAACGAATTCTTAATCAATGTTTTTTTAGTATTTAGTAGAACGGCCGCTTTTACTTTTATAAAGAACTCTTAAAGCATTCATAAAGTATTCTCCAGTATTGAAAATTAGAAAAAAACGAAAAAAAGTAACAACAGAAAAATTACAATTTATACAGTTTTTTAATTTTATCTACTTACTACAAGTATTTATTTATCGTGGACATTCTTTTTTTCCAAAGCGTGCTTATCGGGAATATAAGTAAAAAAAGAGCATTTATATAGTAGAGGTAATATAGTTTTAAAAAATATTTCATTTGGAAAAAAAACCGAGGTGAAGTTAATGATGCATATCCTGGAGTTTTGTTAAGCTATACTGTGCAAAACTACGTGTGCGGTGTGCGACGACGAGAATTGTATAGAATTGTAGAATCGATGCAGCAATTGTGAGCATGCGCATTGTCGATTTGCTTCAACAATGCAAACAACTATTTAAATATTTATTTATCATATCAAATTATATGTTAATTATGCTTGTAACGACTTAAAAAACATAAATTCTGATAGAACCAATGGTGCAGAATTTATTAACGTAGTGTATGAGGTACTCTTAAAAATTGTTTAAAGTAAAATAAAGTTATTATTTATTTTTTAATTTAATAAAAAGAAATTGAAGTTGAAAATAAAGGTGATTAAGTATCAGGTGGCATTTGAAAAGAATTCCTTCTACGTTACAGAGATTTATTAAAATATAAAATTGGGTGTGAGACTGCCAGTTCACGATGCAGGTTCGATCGTTCGCGTAGCGACAGTCGCATCGTACTCCTCCTGCGGTGCAGACGTGCAACGGATAACCTGCACGTTCTGCATGCTGCGCACCTGCTTAAATTTCTTTGTTATAAACAACGAGGCCTAAACATTTATTTATTCCTGCAGCTCTTTTCCGGAAAGTCAAAAAACTTGGAAACTCTCAGCTGTATACTCACAATGGTTATAAAAAATAATTTTTTGACAAATTTATCAAGAGAGGGTAAATTAAGACACAATTTATACGCGCGCACGAATTTCAGTGTGTCTAAAGACGTGGCTTTTAATTTGTAGCTTTTTAAAGTTTTTACAAGGAAAAAGAGAACTGTTGATTGTGTGGAGGGTCGAATGCGGATCCGTACGTAAGCGCCACGCCGTCTTGATTTTTTTTTTATGCCATAATAGAAGTTAAAAACAGGGTCAAGAACCTGCTACGTATTTAGGTATTATAAATAAAAAGTCCAGGGTTCAGACAATCTCTACGCATCTGTCTTTGTCGTAGCAACAATGCGGCTCAGATTGTGTAGCATCTTCCTGGCCATCTTCGAGATCATCCTTGGGATATCGGCGTCGACTCATTGGGTCGTCACGGAAAACGGTCGGATTCAATCCATGGTACGAATTTTATCACTTTTTTTCACTTTGCATATTTATCGACTTCCGAGTATTGTTCGCACACGAGCTACAATTTTATTTTTCGATAATTTCAAGGTTATGTGCAGGTATTTATATTTTAATAAACACCTGTCGCGAGTGCGTACAATTTTCTCACTGCCCTTGGTCAATGCATAAACTATACATTTCACATACAGTTATGATATCTTGTAATTATTTGGCATATAAATGATTTAAATAATAGAATTTTTATTGTATTTTTATCAATTACTCAATGATTTCTTTTCTTTTTTCAGCCTGACTCAATCTTTCAAATGAGGAGGCCGTATGATTTGATCTCATTTCTTGAACAAGGAAACCGTCATGACTCTGTAAATAAATTGTTTGAAAGTATGAGAAATAGAAAAGGGATAATAGACAATCAATTCGTTGGCCTACATTCTGCATCAGATGTGGAAAATGCTTTGCATATGACTGATGTAGATTGCTTATTAAGAGAGCAATATCAAATTGGCTTAGATTTTCATCAAAGTATAGTATTAGATACAGGTTTTAGAGAAACGATGCTGTAAGACAATTTGTTTTCATAAAATTTAAAATATTAAGATAATTATTAAAATGATTGTAACTGTAATTTACAGACTAAAAGAGTTTGCAATAAATGATTTACCTAAAGAAGATGAAGAGAAGAAAATACCAGACTGTAAAACAACATTTCCATTAGACTTTAGCATGCATACGTTTGAACATTTCAGTGTGAGTTTTTATTTTTTAATCTTACTTACATAATTTTTATCCTTATAATAATGTATTATGGTAACAGGCAATGCAAAATAGGAAAAAATTAATTCAACATCAAGAAAAAGGTCTTATGAAATATATTCCTCAAAATATGGATTTAAATACATTTGGTCACAGCATAGCCTCTAAATTAAAGAAAAATAATACTTCCTGGTTTCACTTGAATTTAGCTAGTATATATTGGAGAATTAAAGGAGATGCTTATAATGCTCTTGAATGTGCAAGGCGGGCTATAGTCAAGGCACCAAGGTAGATTAAATAAGTGAAATTTCTGACTTATTAAAATATACTATTCTATTTCTAATTAATAAGATAAAACTTTATTTCTATAAATCATTTATTCTTGCAGACAATATCGGGATACACCTCTTTTAACTACTGGAGGCATATTTCTTGTTACTAATCATTCTTCTGAAGCAGCAATAGTTCTACATACAGCAGTAGAATATGCACCTACAGAAAGCTTACATCATTTTGCACTTGCAAATATTTATGCATATTTAGGAGAATATAGCAAATCAATTGAATACTACGATAATTCTTTAAAACTAGATCCTACTCTTGATATGTCAAGAAGTGCAAAGCACAATATTCTTTGTAGTTTAAAACTAGAAAGTTCACTAAGTGCTCTACACCAGTAAACAATTGAAAATTTATATTTTTTTAAAGATGATTAAATTATTAATAATAATTTTTTAATTTTCTTTTTCATTTAGGCAATTACTTGATGTTTTATCAGAGCTGCGTACTTACCATAGTGAACATACTGAATTATTGAATTTTCAAGAAAAAATTTTATGGGAAGATATCAAACAAATGCCTTTTCTTATATCACAGGATGGAGCAAACGATGAAAGTTTAAATGCTATTCTAACTAATCGTGGACAATCCTGTATGCAGAGAGGTAGTGATGAGTCCATACTTTCCTGTGATATTATGTCTGAAAGGCAAATGCTAGCCCAAAAATTACAGATAGACTTTGGTGTGAGCTTACAAGTGCTGAAAAATGTTGAAAATCAAGCTAAAGAGATTCGCGAACGAATGATTAAATCAAAGATTTCAAATGGTATTAAGAAATTACTTCACTATAAATATCAATGTTATTTCATTATAATTAAGTGTTTAAAAATATTTTATCAGTTTAAATAATATCTACTTCTTTTATTTTATAGAAAACTTATTAGAGTATTTAGCTCAACCTCCAGATTACTCAAAATTTTTTTCAACTGTTTTCATGCATCCCACTGACAGACCAAAATATCACAATCTCGAAATAAAAGAATCAAATGAACAATTTGAAAAGTCAGATTGGCCTACAGAATCGTACTGTGAGAGTTTAATTCCATTTGTTATTGACGTTAAACAATATGTACCTGTATACTTGCCACCAGAAAATAAGGGCTACGTGTAAGTAAAATTCATAAAAATATTTTATTTCATTTAAGAATTGAGTAAATTCTTAAATTTAAGCTTCTATGTTATTTGCAGGACATACTTATTTGTAAGTGAATTAATTGGTATTGAACCTGATAAGGAACATCCATTGCCATGGTACCCACCTGTCTGTCAAGCACCAGAAGCATTTAATAGGAAATATATACCACCTGTTTTAGTCAAAGCTACAACAGGTTACAATCTACCAGATTCAAGTTTAGCTCCCCTTCTAAAAGCATTGGTTGAAAATGCTGAAATCTCAGAAATAGGACAACGAATTTTAACGGCTACTAATTCTGTTTGTATCGTGTTTTTCATCTTACATTTAAATTTAATAATAATTTTCTTTATTAAATATAACGATTTTATTTGTAGAAAGTAGCGGCTTCATGGGTATTGTCCATGCTTGCTTCATTGCATTGGCGGGTAGTCGGGAAGCCCCGCAATGCTCTAGACTGCCTTCAGCTTGCACTCGATACTGTACCTGACAAATTCAAAGATGTCCCTCTTATCAGTATTGCTTCGATTAATCATAAGTTTAGTCTGATCGACACAGCATTATCAGTTACGGAAGAAGCTTTTAAAATTAATCCCGTTGAAGTAAGATATCTCATCAATTAATTACTGAAAATGTAATAATAAAATTTTCAATATTGAAATTATTAAAAAAGTTTTAAATAGTCACAGATAGCCTAGAAGATAAACTCTTATAATCGTTTAGTATCTTGGATTTATACTTTACTCGTTTTAAAAATATCTGTTGTTTTAATAATGCGTTAAAGAATATAAAAGAATCAGTACTTTTTCTAACTAAAGACTATTTTCCTTTTTTGTAGCCAATGACAAATTTCCTTTATGGAACTTTGTTACATATAAAAGGGAACTACTCTGGGGCGATACACCATCTGAAGCAAACGTTGCGCGTTGAGCCACATGCAATGGATGGTCGAGCAATGACTATGTTGCAGACGATAGCTTGTCAGGAGAAATTCAGTGCCACTCGACCAGGTGAATATAGAGATATTTTCTGAAGTCCGTCTTTTACATCGCACGACTTTTTCAACATTTTTGTCTCTGGCTAATTTGGGTTTTCAAGAGGCACCGAAAGTTTTCGATTTTCTTTCATATATAAATGAAAGAAAGAGTACCATATCTCCATTTATTCCTATTACCTTAAATACAACTTACACACTTAAGTTTATGTTGTGCAATTTAAATATTTATGTTTGTATAGACCTTGTACATGAGTTAAACATGCGCATTTTAAATTATTACATTGTTTTATCTGCGTATTAATTTTAAATAATAATTACATACACATGGTTTCGTACAGCTCACATTTTTTATCGTAATCCACCATTTATTTTTCCGCATACCATGTGAGTTTTACAGGTGAATCAACATAAAATAATTTGTACCGCCAATGGAAAGCACAATCGTATTTTTGTTGTAGGAACAGACGTTGATGATACAACTACGTGGTGTATCGGCATTACAAATTTACCCGACAAATTATTAAATAGTTATAAACAACGAGGGGATGAAAGTATCATGTGTGATAGAGACGGTAAGAATTGCAAGCATGTACAGTGTTTTGCCGTAAACGATGCTGACTTATTGACCGATGCGTGATTTAATCGTTGTAAGCTCCATTTCAAGCAAGGGCATTTGAATTTTTACCAAAGTTTTTAAGCTTATTGATATGTGAATGAATGCTATACTTGGATTTGGGAATTCATTCAGAATATTATTTTTTATACTAAAAGAATTTGCAAGAAAAAGTCAGTTGACACAAATGTTGACTTTACATTAGATTCAAGACTGAAAAATATTATCAGTATAAATTTTTCATAATCAATGTGGAGCTTTAAATTTCTTGAATACCCAAACCTGATTTTATGAGATGTTACTAAAACATGAGATACAATTTAAAACATTTAATCTCCTTATTATTTGAATTTTTATTTTTTTGACACCTTTCTTTTTATGTCTTTGACTGTTTCTGATATAGTTTGGTAAAAAATTTATTCTACACTTCAAAAAAGATTTAATTGAATGTTAGTGTTACTTAAAGATTAGAGGATTGGTTGATTACTCATTATATATCATTGGTTGTATTGGAAATAAAGTCTTAAACTGTTAATTATTTTTAAAGACGCACGTACTGTGTACGCATGTGTGAAATTTGTTTGTATTGGTAACTAATCCGATAAGTTGTATAATAAAAATGCATTTGTAAAATTTGAAAAGTATTTTTTTTTTGTCTTTCATCCTTCTAAACTCCATGTTTGTGATATTTTAAAGACTTTTTTTAAAGTAAGATCTTCTTGATCGTATTCCCTCAAAATGTGATGCTACCATTTTTTGAAAATCAATGCATGAAAGATTCTTTTTTTATTTTTTATGATGAAAAGGACTGGTATTATGATTTATTTTGTAGTAAGTATAATTAAGTAACCGGTTACTTATGTATGAATCAATTTAAAATGTTATTATTCAAGAAAAATATATTGTTTTTCTAATGCTGTAATCACTTGTGGAAAAAAGAAAATCTTCTGAATACATGAAACCAATGCTTTCATTTTTTATTTCAGGTATCCCGGTGCGATATAATGATGCTTACCATAAAACCGTGTTTCGAGGGCCCGTGGAAGAGTGACTGTAATAGTTGATGCAATTTATTTTGAAAAACTGCGGTTAATTCATTTGCTCTGGCTGCTTTCACACAACATGAATAGCATTAGTTTTTTTTACATTTTTTGTACTTTTTTAAGTAATAAAAAACGCATAACTCTTAAAAAGCACGGAATTTTGTCGAATCCATATGAGTTTTAGCAAAGACACCGACTTCGGTTGCTGTGCGTGCAGAGAAAACATAGAACTCGTGGAAATCGAATAAGCGAAAGAAGCGAAGATATAAAAAAGGAGCGAATGAAGGCGATACACGAGCGTCAATAGGGGGAGTAAGTACGGAGGCGAAGCAGTACCGATCTCCGGTTTCCGTAAGCGAAACCAGGGCGCGTGTTGCGGTAGGTCTTCGCGCATCGCGTCATCGAAGAGCCTTTCTCCCTCTCTCTTTGGCCGTTCGGGCTTACCGGCGTTTGTTTCCTTTCTGGATCCCGGCGCGCCGCGCGGTGTCCCGTTTCCTCCGTCGGAGCTCTCTAAGCTGTATCATGGAAGCCCCATCATAGCCGCTGTCACACGCACAAGAGTCTTATGTCTAATCTTGTGCAGTGGCCAGCAGCTGCACTGGGGTCCATTACCGATGGCTTTTGCTGAAAACAATTTTTTTCTTCATCTTGCCTCTTGCGCTTATCTGAGGAAACCTCAAGTTCCTTGCTCTTTCGATCATTCATTCCTAAGGAAGTTCAGTGGCCGAGTCTTTGTCGTAGCTTTGCAAGCAAACTTGCTATATCTGCATTAATCACCATTTTTCTTTCTTAATAGTTATTTATGCACCAAGGGAATAATCTCCTATTAATCCCGAGGTGGATATAATATTTTTCATCCTAATTCAAATAAAATGCGGTTACGAGAGGAAAAATAGGTGTTTTGTTTTTAGGTGTATGTGTTTTCGAAGAATAGAATGTATCTCCGGAGAGTAACATGTGCCTCCAGGGAGTAAAATAGATCTAAACATTAAAATATGATTTTATGGACCATTAGGATGATTTTTTTTTATTTTTCAATTAAATTGAAGCTACAAAACATTAATTCAGTTGAGCCTAAACGCAAAGAAAAAGTATAAAAGTCATCTCCTATAAGTCCATGTAGGGCGCAGAGGTTTTATGAAGTATTTTGATTGGAAACGGTTGAATCCCGAATTGCCGCGAAAAAATAGTCGGACAGGACTCGTTCACGCGCTGGAAATTCATAAGTTGGCGCGTTCGATTCGGTCAGTCCCATCAGCGACGACTGAATAATTCAGGCTCGCCTTGAGACTTATTGCGCCTGCGATCAAGCCTAAAGGAGGCCTCGCCCCGTGCGATGACCGTAGAGCTGTGTAAAGACAAGCCACGCAAAAGTCGATGTAATGTGCACCACTGACAGCTCATTGTGTTATTAAAAAAGGGCAAAATGAAACGGACGCGTGACTAATACCTGCAGGGATGCAACCTATAAATTCCGTGTGGAAAGGCGCTGACCCGATGAATATCACTATGTGCCATTTTTCGAGGTCGATCAAGTATTTATTTCACTATTTTTTTATCTTTTCGATACGTCCATTTACTTGGAGTTGTGAAAAAATATTTTTTACCTGTATTTCTTAAGTATTTGATTTACTTAAGAAAACTTGTTTGTTGCCGTATTTCAGTAATTTTAGTATAAGGTTAACAGATTTTACATAGCCTTAATAAATTTTTTAATTTAATTTACATAATTATTTTTAATTTTTTATGTATTTTGACAAAACAAAGATCTTTTGGGTGAATGTTTCCGAGGTTTAGTCGCTTTAGATTTTATATATCTCTAAGGAAAATATTTCAGTCGGATTTTTCGTGACTGCACTGAATCTTGCTTTCTGAAGAGTTTCTAAAAAGGTCTCTACACATGTTGAAATTGAAAATTTTTTAGTGCACATGAAATTAATTGATATCTTACAGTTGTCCGTCCAACTGTAAGAGAGGATGATAGTGTTATAAAAAAATTCCTTAAAAAGCAGTGATAGTCGGCAATGTGGAACATATTGCAAGTGGAGCGGGGGTGAAACAATCGCACGGAATTGCAGGGGGAGGGACGAAGGTGTACGTCGGAGCAGTTATAGCTTTCCTATCCTAGCGCATCGCTATACGATAGTGGCAGTAGCAGAGCCGCGAATGCAAAATTCATCGTCTTCGATCTCGCGGTGTCTCCACGCCCGCGATGCAAGGGTCTTCGCATGTAAAATAAATTTTCAACTCGTCTAGATTTACCCTAAGATTACTATAGAATCTTCTATAGTAATTGGAAGTGGAACTTTGTTTAAACGATGGTGCATAATGGAAATAGACGTAAATGTCTAGGTGGACCCTTCTAAAGTAAAATTTTAATCATTTAAATGGTTGCCAATATAAGTAAATAATGACACGTAGCATTAAAATCTCTGATTACTCGCATTGAAATAAATAAATTCTATAATAAAGGATAGATTATGTACGCATACTATACAGGGACATTATTAATTTTTAAAGATTTTTAGCGTTTATATATTTATTTTTTCTATACAACTATAATTTTGCCATTCTTGTATGATCATTCTACACCTAGTGAAATTTGTTGGAGGCAAATCGTTGTTGTTCAAGAGTCAAGATAAAAAAGTGAAAATGATTTTTGTAAATTGTTATTCATATTAAATTGTAAGTTCGTTAAAAAGAATGTTGCTAGAATTGCCTACTACTGTCTTGAGTTTTTAGCGATAGCAAATTACTATCAAAAACTAAATAACAAAATATAAGGAAAAATGATTTACTTATAGGATAAGAATGCGAAATAAAATTTAAATTAAAAAGTAGATATACAGTATCTCGTCTAACCTTTTGTCAAAATGAAAAGATACTGTCCACAAAAGTGAAAGCAAACCGACGAAAATGAATATAAGATAATTATTCATACCAATGGAAAGGAAGCATCCTCCAGCAGTGGTCGATACCGAGTCGCCTCCTGCAGCACTGCGAGGCTCTCGACGAGTTTGAAGCCTCCGCTCCTCGCCTAAACCTGAAAATTTACCAAGAAAGAGTCAACTCGTGGGGGTGCTCCTGCCAAGCCGCCATCCGACGGCCGCGTGCAAGTAGATTTGCGGAGAGAGGAGACGCGCGATCGATATCGCAGCGCGGCCCACCTGCATGCGCCTGCCCGTGACGTCCGGACGCGCCAGAGTTAGGCATCCTCCAATGACACCCAGTCCTATTTTCTCTTCTCTTCTTTTTATGCCCTTCTTTGCCACAGTGCGCTCTGCGAAAGGAGTACCGCTGGTACCGGGGTCGATGGTGCGCTTCCACGGGGGGTTAACGGCTACCGAGAGGGCAAATGGTATGGATCCTACGGGATCGAGGTGCTCATATTTCTTTTCATTTTTTCACCCATGCAATTCGTACTTTCATTACGTTTATTACAGCCGTTTTTTCTTTAAATATGAATATTATAAGTCTTTCGCTTATTCGACACGCGGAAGACTTATCATGTACAGAATAAGCGTATATGTTTATTGTATAGATTATTTTTTGGGATTACTTTGGATTTTTGCTTTGATTATTCGATGAAATTAAATTTAATGTCAAATTTCGTAAATCTAAAAATTTCACTGGATTTTTCATTGATCTAACAAAAATACCTTTAGATTATTGCGCAAGAAAGAGAGATCCGATATAGATAGATACACGTACCAATGCACCAGTACAGTACGTAAACAAAATTATCCAAGCTCCCAGCGAAAATAGCAAAATCAGATATACAGCTGCACTTGACATTGTCACATCTCGCGCGGTCATGCATCGATAATACCGGAAGCCTGCACTCCTTCGTCCGAGAGGTTGTCCCACGATTTTATCTCCAAGTACCAATAAATAACAGATACACGTTCTCACGACGCACTTAAGGTACAACGGATCGGAGCAAGGATTTCGCGTGTGTGCGTGTAGCGGTGGTGCTAGTGATAGTGGTAGTGGTAGTAGTGGTAATAATAGTAGCGAGCGACGGAGGTGCACTTATTTCGTCGACTAAGTCTGTAGCACCACTGCCGGCGCCTCGATGGCCGCCCGCCACCTTATATACCCGGGAGCCCCACGTGGTCGGCGCTAATCCGCCGACCAATCGGCCGAGACTGTACCGGGGCGGCGCGGTGCAATCCAATAGCGCTCCCCCTTCTCTCCCACCCCGCAGACCGCCCTTCGTGCTGACACGTGTGTGCGGGATGAATTTTCTTTTGGAAGCTTTGGGTGTTGTTCTCTTTTTTTATTTTCCTGTCGCTGAGGGCTTATTTCTCTTTCAGCGAGGCTCGATTTTTTGAAGGAAAATTTTATGGTCCGGAGCGGAGACATCGATTTCTTTTTTAAGCACCTTGAGTGTTTTCTGTTAATACAAATTGAGCGCAAAACTTTTGCAGTAGTTTGTTTAGTAGACCAAGGAGCGCGCCAGTTGGGCGACTTATTTTCATGCTTATCGTAAATTATTTAATTGGCTTGATTTTTTTCATTGACAAAAAATGATTTATTCATAGTCGTAGGAATATTATTAAAATATTTTTTGGCAACGTTACAACATAAAAAAGAAAAAAGCAAGAAAAAAGTGTAGTAAATACAAAGTCCAAAATGTTCTTAAAGATCATGAAAAAAAAAGATTTGTCAGATAACCTTCTCAAAATTAAATGATTTTAAAATGAAAAAAATGAATTTGTATATATTGAGAAGCAGTTCGTCGAAAATCGGCAGTCCAATTGGCAAGCCAAGCAGCGAACAGGATCCTCGATTAGCTTGCGTAAGGACAAGCGCGGAGGTCCGCGCGACTTATATAACGACACAACGGCACCCCTCATCCCGCGTCGTCGAGATAGTACGACCGGCCGCGTATTTAATGATATTGTAAAAGAGGTGAATCCTTAAAAACGTCAGTCGGACGGCTTTGCTGGCACCGCGCAAGGCCTAAGGCTGTACACGCTCGGCATATGCGCGAAGGCAATTACCTCGTTCGGTAAATAGTGGGATTCGGCATTAGAACGACCCAATTAGCAATAGTAGTTGTGTTCTTGTTCCCCCTCTAGATCTATCCGCCAGTGCGAACTACACTATGCTTTGCACAGTTTTCTACGGTGCGCTACGTATAATTATTTTTCCGATACTAGTGCATCAGGAGTGATTCTCGGACGAGTGGGAGGATATCGCCCGAGCGAAGCGAGGGTGATTATTCACACGAGTCCAGAAATCACTTCTGACGCAAGTGTCGAACAATATTTTATGCAAGGAGGGCATAAAGATGTGATTAATGAAGTAGAAGAATGCGGAACTGTGCGTAAAAGTGCTTCACGCACTGCTTTACGCACGGAGTTGCATAAACTACTATTAGTTTTCATAGATATATTTTGGCTTTCGTAGACCAATTTTGCCTCTCTTAATCAGATATATTAGATTTTTTTCTCTTGGTACATAAATAACTATTTTGGCCTTTCTCATCACGTGTAAAAATGATTGTTTCAAATTTTATTATAGCTACGTTAAAAATTTACTCATGTGTTGATAATCTAATTTAAATGGACAGTACGTTTCTACATGAATTTATCAAATTGTTATTTTCTAATGATATATCTTGTAGTTTAAATGGTTAATATGATCCAATCGCAATAAAAATAAAACAAGAAATACAGCTTTTTAAATTTATTTCTTTATTTGTTCTAAATGTTTTAACACATTTTATTAGCATGCAATATATTAATTTAAATTTTGAAATATACACTTAAACATATGAACAATTGCACTTTTATATATTTTTTATTATACGGTATACTAACAATTAAAATATAACAATCTATTAAACGTTATTAAAAAATAATTCGTAGAATTGGTAGCGAATATAGGAGTATGAGTATAGTGATGTTAAATAAATGAAGCCGCAACGTAAAATCTGAAATCTGAAAACAATCATGGAAACGCATCGCGCATACAATAAGTACAGCAACGGTTTGAAAAAAAAAGAGAAAGAAAAGTAAAGCGAGACGGCGGCGAAGAATCGGTGTAAAAGCCCTCGAGCTGGTCGCGAGACGAAATAAAAGAAAACATAAAGAGATGTTGAGCGTCGGAAGGGTGAGACGGTACCGGTGGCTCGAATCTAATAAGGGTGGAATGCGAGCGGCCAAGCCCGAGGAGGGCAGAACGGGGTGTACGTGCACTGAGTGTGCCGGGGTAACACTAGCCGAGTAAGCTCTTGGGCGACACTTGGCAGGATTCGGTTTAGTGCCTCTCTCTGTCTCTCTCTCTCTCCTGAGTGGAAGGCCGGCCCTGCCCGAGGCTTCCCCCGTCGCCGTCTGGACCTAGCCGCGCCTTCGGCCGACCCGAGCCGACTCCTTACTACTTATTAATAGCCACTCACTACTGACTCGGCAAACATTTAACGCTACCCGTACAAACTGTTCTTTACGCCTTTAACTGTTTCTAACAAAACAGAGCTTTGTGATTACTTTTATTTTCACCCTAATCATCCATAAAATTCACTTTATTGACCTCTTCAGAGTGAGTAATAAATGGTATATTACGCGACAAGTGTGGTAAAACAAAAATGGTCTGAGATTGCACGCAAATTGGCCCCCGAGCCGAAGGCGTGGGTGATAAATGTGCGGTCTGAGGCATTCTATTTTACCTCCCACGTTGCATATACTAGTTTTATTATCTTATTTTACTTATTAGCTTATTTTACTCCCCGAAGAAACACTTTACTCCCCCAGAGAGTTACTTTACTCCTTGGAGAAACATTTTAATCCCCGCAGGCACATGTTGCTCTTCGGAGATACATTCTATTCATCAAAAACACATTTTAGCTTCTGCAAACATGTTTTAGTTTTCATATATACATTTAGCTTTCATAAACCTATTTAGTTTATTATAAACCTATTTATTTTAGTTCCCGGATGCATAAATAACCATTATTAATCGAAGTTAACAATATGATTGTTTTGACTGAAATTATTTCGTCGTATGCATACAAATGAATATAATAAACACGTTTAGATTCATTTAAAAGAAAAGAAAGTATTAAACAAACCTGCGCGCTAGTAAAATAAGCAGTGTGTATAGTCAGTTGGTATTGATATGTGAGTATGCAGCTATTGATTACTATGAATATCACATGGAAAATATTATCAACGTGAAAAGTAAAACATGATAAAATAGCAAAGATATAACTACTGCTACTGTATTTTAAAAAATAAATGAAGCAACGGTGATACTAACCGGCAAATATTCACAGAATTTTATTTAATAACTTAGTGTAGTATAGTATTGCTGACATATTTTAATTTTATGGTTTTAACCTTATTTCTTAAGAAGCTACAAAAAAGACATGACAAAAAAAATTATAGTTAAATACTGATTGAGTTCACAGTTTTCAAGGAAATGTAAAAAAATTGAATCAAGCAAAAGTGTCTTACATGATTGATCTGAATTACACTAGTACAGACTACATAATGTGAGCACATTTACAATTTCATTTGATATCTTACATTAATGCTGGTGACGACAAAATGAGCAGTGTGCTTCATGAAAAGAAGGCAAGCAGTGTACTCATAGATCGTTTGTCTTGCGATGAGGTGTGATTTATTATCGTTGGATGGCATGGAGATCGTTGGTTATATAGGTAACCACCTTAAGTTTATGTCATATTTCATATCGCAAATGTACAATGAAATAAGACAGAAACATAAGACGGCTTGCCTATTTTTTATATTAGTCTTCCTTGGCCCCTTGAGCTCGCTGATCCAGGAACGACTCTTCGTCAGCTCCAGTGTTCTTGCAACTTCACTCTTCATCTTCTTACAGTATTCATTTTTTAATTTTATAATATGAATTATAGAATTGAATGATAGAAAATAATAATAAAATGTGATAATCGAAATGTTAACGTAAAGTACATTCGTTTAGTTTTTTTTTGCAATAGTTAGATATTTATTCCCTCTGCAGAATTAACGAAATTGTAAAGTTTTTATAAATGTATTAGTTTCTTTTTGTTGTAAAGTATAGCAAGATTTATTGAACATTATTAAAAATTAATGCGAGCTGATATACGTATAAGCTTTAGTCTTTGCTAATGAAATAGATAATCGGCTAAGAAATGAACAAGCGTTTGAAATTGAAATGTGAAGGGGGGATGACTACGCCACATTTCTAAGTAATTGTTATTATAGAATGACTTAGTTCCCGGATGAGCTCGGGATTACCAAAAATATAACTTTTTCATAGTAATTTTTTAATTAGCGTCAATAATATTTTCGTTTTTAGAAATAAACAAATAGAAGTTTATTTTAATTATTTGATAGCTCAACAAATATCGAAACTATGCTTTTATAATTGTTTTATTAACAAACTAAAGCAGTGAACAGTAGACACGAAAGAAGCACGTAAGCGTACAAATAACGAATTGCATAAATGTACATCTCCGTCTCCAGAAAAATAAAATGATTTATGAATTCCTTAGCGATTAGCGAAGGTGCTTTTTTCTGATTAGCTGGAATTCCTCGGAGCGGCACAGAGGCCTATGATATAAGGTGTTGGGGTTGCCGGTCGACCGTGGCGTCGACGGCGCGACTCGAGGAAAAAGAAACGGGTGCATAAGAAGCCCTAGCGCTGCGCTAGGTAAACCGGATTAATCCTAACCACCCCCGGGGAAGCCCCGTAGGACTCGTTGGCGTGGATATAGTGCCAAGTAGCCTAGATCATTGTAATTATACGATATATACATGACCTCTTACGAAGGCAGCGTGGACTGTGGGGTCGCGCGGTGGGCACTCTCTTCGCTTTTGTTCTGCAATTTTTTCCCCATCCATTTAATTTGGGGATCAAGGTGGCAATAGTACCGATACTCTGCATATACTGTTAACTCACGGCTTATGCTATACACAGTAAATGGAACGATCAATTTTACGCTTCAAAGGAAATTATTGTTTTTTCATTTGCAATCTAAATGAAGGTCTAAATGAAAATTTAAACGAACAGATAACAACACCGAGAAGTCTATTATTAAACGGTAATGATCCTCTCTTAAAAAAGGGATGGCCGTTGTTGTGAAGCTTGTAATGCATGAGTCTCGTTGGTCGCCAAGATACGAGCACGCGATTGGTGGCCTGATTTTTTCAATTTTGAATATAAAGAACTTTAAAATTATATTATGATTATTGATATTGATTATTGATGTTAATCTCTTTAAAAAATTTGCGCTAAGATTAAAAAAATTAATCTAACCGTAACAATGTAAAATGCACTAGATTTTGCTAGTGTAGATAAATAAACAAAGTGTTTGTAAAAATAGTATTTTTTAGAGTTGACTTGTAGATGTTTAGACTCATCGTTTTAAAGTAGTAGAGCGTCGTGTTGAGTCAGACGCGCGCCTTATCACATTGGTCGCGCCATCAGGGGACGAGAAATCGCAAGAATCGTTTTCGCTCCCCCAATAATACAATTGCGCATGCCATCTCACTTTACCTCTATACGACTTTCACTTTATCGACCTTCCAAGATATTGCAGTTCGCACCCCAGCGTCAGAGGGAAGCACAATTGCCAGTGTGTAAAATATACTCTAATGATAATAACTTTACAAGTATAAAAATTTCAAGCGTCTTTTACCAATCATATTCTGGACAAACATGCTATTTATGAGATAAATAATTTTAGATTTAATTTAAGTACCGGATGTAAACTGAATTTGCATAATTTTTTATGAATGTTTTTTTATTGAAAAAATTATGATTCGAGACTGATAGTTTCTATTAACAGCTTGAATGTCAATTAAAAGTTCAAATTTTGCGCCATAATATAGTAGAAAAAAAAATAATTTGCTAATAACAAAAAATATAAATGAAATATCGCAAAACTTCGGATACTTTACATAACTCCCTTAGGTAACAATTTATCTTTTTATAAAATTCCAAGTTTGTGTAACAATACTTTGATGAGAAAAGCTTAATATTATCATCAAGGTATTAATAAATGATAGATCGTTAGCTAACGGAAGACAAGTATTTCTTAACTTTTATTAATTGTCTTTTCGTCTATTATTTTATGGCGCGAAATTTGAATTTGTAATTAAATTTCGACTCCCCTTAAATATTCAACGGCCCAACGGTTAAAATAAACATTCCCTTTATCTTTCTACATCAATGCGCCAAATCGGAAAATGTCGATACGAATAAAAAAGTATGAGAACTCCTCCGTTGGTTTTTCTGTCGGAGCGAAACCCGTGCCAAGCGTGTGTTCTCTGCTTCCAAAAAGAAGCATCGAATCTTTCGGTCAGTGTTATCGGCTGCCGCAGCGCATTGGAGACTGACGACGCGGTGGCAGCTCGGTGCGCAACGGTGACGTCACAGCGACGGCCGCGTGACGTCAGGGGGTAGCACGCCTGCGCCGCGGCCACTGAACCCCCGAGCGACGCACACTGCAAAAGGTTATCGACTTTCCGCCGCGCGGTCTCGGGCACGATCGTGCATTCCTTTTTCCCACCCGCCGATTACACCGTTTTCCCTTAACATGCCGTACGGGACCTTTTCTATTTGTTGCGGATATCTTTCAGAGCTTTCATATGTGCGACTGCTTTTCTTCAAATTTTTATCTTTTCAAATTTTTTCTTTTTAGAAGTAATTTTATTTACTTCTAAAGTTAGCAGCTTCAAGTATATATTTTATATTGTAATATGATTGTTTTACGAAACTGTTACACAAATAACTTTATTTATTCTCACTTCTCACAAAAATTTATTATGAAATTTAGAAATAGTTATGTTGTTCACAGTGTCTGATAAAAGTAAATTTAGATATCACAACGAAGAGTAAAATGAAACTTCATTTGCTAACTGATACTACTGGAAGATTGCTTTCTATCTTCAGCAATTGATCGGCTAGGCAAGTGTTTGAACTCTGTATCGCGTCTTTTAAAACCGTCGAGATGATATTTTTAGTTTTCTCCCGCATTACAACTATTTTTAACTTTGCGATGTCATTCACTGAAAATAAAATTTTACTTTTATTGTCATCGATAAATTAGGAAAAAATTTATCGTTAATGGAATTGATTCAACCATATGCATATTAGACTACACAATCGTTGATTCTTTACAGAGCTGAACACTATTTTGTACACTGTCTTTTGTATATTTTCCGTTTAAAAAATGTATTATTCTCGTTCCATAATCACGTAATCTTAATCTAAAAACTAGATAGATCGAATCAATGTCAGGGACGTGTCTTTAAAAATGCATTAAAAAGTTGAAGCGTTTGAGTTGATAAAAAGCGGAGGTTTCAGTAATGGCTGACCCTATCCGGGGGTTTACTTAATCTGCACAATAAGGCATAGGTAAGTCGATTCAATGTAAGGAAAGTATTTTTAAAAAATGCACCAAGAAATTATCGATTTAGGGTTTGCACTGATAAAGAATAGATTACCGTATCAGTTTTGTCTACTTAAACATCACGATAAAACGGCTGAAATCAAATTTCATTCTTAGTTTTTAGTGAAAGTAAGTACAATATCTAAAGTAGAGTAAAATTCACTCTAAGGTAGAGTAGAATATTATAGGTTATGTCCCTACTTTTCGCTTTACTCAAGTGCGAAAAAATCACTTTATTTCACTCCATCAAAGAAGTTAAATTGACCTTGAAATTAGAGTGAAATTTTGACTGCAATAATAACCCCAATACACAATATGAATGTAAAAAGTCAAAGCAAATCTGCCGAGTATCATAAACGAAGCTGGCCATGAAACGTTTATACCGACAAAAATTGAAGAAACAACGAGTAGATAAGATTCTCACGGACCAATGGGCGCGCGTGTATTTGTACGGCCGTGCTCTCGAACGAGAGAGACGGGAAGGGAGGGAAAAAGGGGTTGGGTTGGTGGGGTTGCGCTTCTATAAATAGCCCCGGCGTCTCTATATATAGATATTCAGGTCATCGCGCACGATCGAAGCGAGAGAGGAGTCGAGGGAAGACGAACCAAGGGCGCCGAGAACTCGCTGCCATCCGATGCGGGACTGCAGATTTTTCTGGAGGAAGTTAACATCGCCGAGTAGTGCGAGCAATTTTTACACTCACCCGCTTATCAGATCGTCTCTTTTTTTTTCATACACCCCCCTCCTTCCCGAGGAATGTTCTCTCAGATAGGCCTTGTTTGGGCTCAATGTCACCCAATAACGAGTTTCGCCCGATTTTTTAAGGATTCCCTTTAGTTTTTCATTCTTACGGATTGAGTGATCTTCGTGTGAATAAACAATTTCTGCGAGAAATTCCAATAGTCTGATTTAACGTTAGTTTATCTTTAACCTATTGTGTGAAAACGTTCACAAAATGATGAATGAGTTTACGCAGAGAGCATATGAATGAGAAACGTTATTTAATGAGTTAGTCAATGAATTTCATAATATGATTGATTGATTAATTTATTTTTCTAATTTTAATTTGAAGTTTTTGAAAAAGAAGAATGGAATAGAATAGATGTTTATTCTAAAATGTAATATTTACAAATAATAAAATAATAAAATAATAAAATAGAATAAATTTTAGTACAAGAAAAAACAGTTTTAAATAAAACAAAATTATAATCGTCGCAATTATGAAAAAAGCATCACAGCCATTTGAAATTTACAGTAAAACAAATCTTTGTGATACCCCAGTATATAAATTTAAAATGACTAGGCGAAACATACTAATTTCTACAAATAGAAAATAAAATCTAATAAAAATAAAAACACACACACGAACACTCCACTGAACTCCAATGAAGAAGAATTGCAATAAATTTCTAAATTAAATATACTAAATTATTTGAATGCAAGCAACGATTATTTTCTTAATTTTAAATGGACGATGACAAAGCACAAAAATGAGAAAAAAATATTCAGTATAAATATTCCTTTACTAATAAACCGCTGCAGCGCTCCAGCCAGTAACGTCATTCTCGAAAGTGCATCATTGAGAGATATATCCCAATAGTAAAATAACCTCGAAACAATATAAATAAACAATAGTATATATCCAGGCTTTATCGTGGAAGTATACCCATTCTTTCGCAATGTGCACCTTCCGAACGGGTTGGGGGACTAGGCCCTACGTGCAAATCGTCTCATATCGATCTAAATGAGGAAAGAGTAGAGGCGAAAAATATTTAGGAGAGCTGCTACAGGAATTTGAAAAAATCAATCATGAGCGCGCGCGATTCATTTTTCGCAAGAACCGAGCGCGCGCTTCTACCCTTGTAGCTTCGAGGAGAGTGGCGGGATTGTGAATGACGCAAACGTGAATATGGGTCAGCAGGTCGTGCTACTCTGTTACTTCCCGACACCCAGGACGCTGTCCTCCACAATGGGTCGCTCTCTCTCTCTCTCCTTCTCGTTCACTCTTCACAGATTTTTTTTATTGTAATAATCGAGTTTTTTACTTTCGATAGCGTACGTAATTTTAGAAACAAATTTGTTTAAGATTTTATATTTTATTAATTTACTTTGAAAATAATTTTAAGAATGATTATATAGAAGAACAGTTATGATAACTGAAGAAAATATTAAGCATTACTATTACAACAGATATTTAAAAAAAAATCCTTTTTCACTATAACTAAGTGTAAAGGATATAAAACGAGTGTACTGCCGATAGATGATTGTAAAAAATATTTGTTCTCTTTTATATAGCAACCAAACAAACAAAGCAAGGTAGATTAAAGGAAAAAACAAATTTCACATAATGTAAAAAAAAATATATTTTTAATATTTTTAACAAATAAAATCTACCGCAATATTTAATATGCAAAACTTTGTATTAATTAATATCCAATATTTCTTATATTTTTACACATAACAATTTAAAACTGTGTACTTTGATTTGAAATTTAAATGTAACGATACTATAAGGTAAGTAAGACAAGATTTCTTATGATTCCAATATCCTTTCATTCATTTACACTAGCAAATAAATATCATTCTGCAAAAAAAATAAATGCACGGTATTCTTAAGAAAGTATCTATTTAAAAAAATTATTATATTTAGTTATATATCAATTATAAAATATTTATCTACTTAACAAAATCAAACCGATATAAAGTGAAGTAATTGAGGAAAACAAGAAAAAAGAAGGATGAATCAATCGGTGAGCTGCAAAAAGGGAAATTCATTTAGGAAGAGCTTGGTGAAATGGTTACTGTACAAGTGCCCTTTGCTCCGCTAGAGGCTTCTATGCGCGTCACTCAGATCGAAGATTATCAAGGACGTGCCGAGGCGACGGAAAGGGAGCTAACTCGCTAACTCGAGAGAGGTAGAGAATGAAAGGTAATTTCGCTCTTCTTTTTCGTTCAACATGAAATTGCGAAAACGCCAATTTTTGTCTTAATCTATTGCAAACAGTACGGAAATGGACAATTTTTCTGATTTATCACAGTCCGAAATTAATCTTTTTATTTAACTTTCGAAAGTGCAGGTAATCAACGTCCACAAAAAAGCGTAATGAAAAAAAAAAAACAGTTAGCGTCAAAAAGATGCAAATATAAAGAGAAAAAAAAACAGCGAAAACTACATAGCTTAGAAAAGAAGTGCGCGCTCAAGCTGCATTTCAGTCTTGAGCAAAACGAAAAAAAGTATGAAAAAAAAATTTTCCTCGAATCAAGAATGATTGGAGCGAATGTTAAGATGAAAGTGCATACGTTTCGAGTGTATACCTACGCGGGTAGCTTGGCGACCTCTCGGAGCGGACAGCCTTGGAAAACTGGGACTTTGAACCCCGATGCACCCTCCATCTCTACTCTCTCTCACTGTCGCTCGCTGGGGCGCCCCTACCATCGTGCGTGCAGTCGCGGGTGTGCGAGCGAGAGGCAAGGTGACGTCAGCCGACGGCGGGCCAATCGCGAAGCGACCACGGCCCGACGTCACTACCTTCTCCGACGTGACGTGCATCCCGAGCGCCGTGAGAGGGAGTGCGAGATCTGAACCCCCTCTCCTTCGCCGATCAGCGGGCTGTACATATTTTGACCCAATTAACGTCGCCGAGCGAGAGGGAGGGTTAAATAGCTGCTGCTCCGAGCGCACGCACGCTGCGAAATTATTCGGGGCTGACGCTTCCAGGGGCTCCTCTGGTCCTCTTTGTGTCTGTCGATGATCTCCTTTTTCAGAGAAGTTTTGGCAAGTGCTGTACTTTTTTTGAAGATGAACGGCGGTAAATCAGATTTCAGCGGTGGGAATGATTTTGGATTCTCACTGATTTGGATGTCAATGATTGTGGATAATTTAAATTTTATTTGGACGGAAAATTTATACGATTCGTTAATTCTTTAGATGTTTAGTTCATGGACTGTACTGCGAGTTGTATACTAACGTTTATCTTATGTCTGACTACTTCTTGGGTTATACTACTGGCAGATATCGTCCAGTCATCATTTATTTAGCGAAATATCTATTTTCTTTTTACACGGAAATTGATTAATTTTCTTTATAGAGAACCTCGTTTTGTGAAGAAAATAAAAAATTTTAAATAAGTCAGAAATAAATTGTGTGAAATCGATTCGATCTAAATGTACATGAAACATTGACCCCAAGACATGAAAATCGCGTTGGCCATTTTAAAATGGGAACAATCAATTCTTTCATCGATTGATAACTAGCGAAAGAATGAATGAAGATCCTCTAATTGAGTGCGCGTTCATTCGCAAACACAACTTTCGCAATACAATGAAAATGTAAAGAAAAGGTACTTCTAGCATTATGCAAATATTTTTATACTATATTTACAAAATTATATTGGGATCTACTAAACAAAAAAAAATTAAAATAACATTAAGCATTTTTTCTGCGGAGAATATAAATGCAAAAATGTAGTTTTTTACCTTATGGAAAAATAATATTTAAATAAACTTAAATAAAAATTTAATAAACCGAAGTTTATCCAAAGATAATTTTTTTTAATAATTATTTTACAAATTTGTGAATATGAAATGTAAGAGGATGGCACAGAGAGAATGCGGATGTAAGTTTGGATAATTTGATCGATATCACGAGCCGCTCCGATTGTGTAATCGGAAGAAAGAGAGAGAGAGAGAAAGGTGAGTGGCACGGAAATGCGACCACTGCGCGCTCGTTGGCCCTTTCCTTCCTCCCTAGTGTAACCGAATTGTACAATGATATTACATAACAAAGCAAATTTTGAAAATCGGTTTAAAATAGTTGTACATTATTATAGCCTTAAACCATTGTCGATTTATTAATTTCTGTTTTATATAATCGTATAGAAACATTAGTAATTTTCAATCATTTCATTGCAAACGTTTTCAGAAATTTATTAGCGTACTTAGAAATGAAAACAAATTATTTGTATAAAAATAATCACTCTTTTTATAAACTAGATTGGATTTATACGGCAAAACTACCACGTTTTTCCACTTTACGTCGTCAATTTAATATTAGAATCTATAGTAGTGTATCCATATGAACACAATAAAACAATTATTTATCATTCAATCGTTAGAACTGACAAAATCATTTATTTCTAAAATTGACACAATAATTTAATAACTAATATTGTTTGTTCTTTTATCTGCTTTCAGGAATTGTTCTTTGCTACTTTCTTGTATATTAGCAAAAATCGATCGCAAATGAAAGGCATTGACTCGCGCGCGCGGCAGATTCCGAAAAATAAACTTTCGCTTTCATTGCTGAGTCTTACCATTCTACACTGACCCTTTTATTATCTAAGAATTTTTTTTATATTCATTTTTCAAAACTGAAAAATTAAAATAAACCTAATTGATCACTACTTGATGGACGAAAATTAAAAAATTCGACTTACCCAGCGATCCACTGAATTTCAACTGGTTCGTACTGCATCCTGGAGTCAAGAAGTTTTCGGCCACTTAGGCTGCTGCGAATTGCAGGGGCTTTTGCGGTAATTCACAAAAAGTACATTGTTTAATAAAATTTGTTTTTTATTTACTGTTTTTGTGAAGTAAAAAATTGACTAGCAAAATTTTTCATTACTTTTGTTTTTCATGCGGTACATCGGCATGTCGTCGATGCCGAATTTTTATTTCTTTTTACTCGCGTTTTCAGCTTAACGTCACGTTCTCCCACATTTAGAAAATGAGTGACTTCAGAATTATGAAATGAAGGAGAGTGAATTCGTGTTGTGATGTGATATATTTCTGTACTGGTGTATAATTGAAACTTAATATATCATTGTACTTATATAAGGAAAATATTCTTTCATTCTATCGAGTACTAATTTTTTCTCGAGTACTAAATTAAACATACGTGACTACATTATAATTCTACAAAAAATGTCATGTGTGTTATTAGGAAATAAGTCATGCTCTCAATCTAAATCACGAAGTATCTAGATTTTATACGTGTAAAAAAATTGAAATAGAAAAATATCATCTATTATCAGAAGAAATGAACCATACCTTAACAGCCTAACAACAGGAAAGACAGGCGTACAGATAGATGGATAAAACCTCTCCTTATGCGCACTCAAAAGCACTGGCGGTGTATAGAAATTTCGAGCGCTACAAAGTCCCATGTAAAGAGACATAAGATAAAAGAGAGAAAAAAAAGAAAGAATATATAAAGTGATTTGAGTGCATAAACGGTAAGCGAGAATGAGGATGTGAAGATGGTGAATACGGAGAGACAAAAAGAAAAAAGATAGAAGGATGTAGAGTGCAAGAGAGCAAGCGAAGGATGCAGGAGAAGAGGAGCAGCCTCGCGTGTCGGCCTCAGTGGTCGAGGACGAACTGCAGTCGGGCGAGAGTCTGACGGAACTCGAGGAGTTTCCACTGTGGCTGGCGCGGCTGGCGGGAGGCCGCCGCTGGGTTTGAATGGAGCTGCCGGCGGATTGGCTCGCCTCCCGATGACGTCACTCCGCTGATTGTTCCGCGCGCGCCACACCACGTGGCCCTTTCCAGGGACGCACCCTCTCGCTTGCTCGTTCGCCCGAGCTCACCTTCCTTCCACGGCGCGCGTAACCACCTCTCTCTCTGCCCTCCTATTTATCCCCCACCTCTGGCCTAGCGTCTCCGTCGCCCTCTTTTTCTTATATTGCGCGGGCTACGGGGATTGTTTTTTTAGCAATTCTTGCATTTCCCCTTTTTCTTGTCGACGTATAAACTGCATCTCAGGCTTTTGCGACTGTAAATTTTTCGAGAAACGTTACGTTCATTAGTGGAAGGAGCACTTGCTTTGCGAGAAAATGTAAGCACCTGTATCGATAATTGTGCTACGATTTTAAGAAATTTATTGTGCTTAAAAACGAATCTATCGTAATGTATTACTTGCGTCAAAGTATATGTTATGCAAGTAACATATGCTTTCTCTTTAATTCAATGCATTTGGCTGCGTGAATCATAAACGTTGCATATTGGCGTTTTAACATAGTCCATGGAATAAAGGAAATTCCGGCTATTTGCTGGCTTTTCAACTAGATTTACTAACGAATATCGACATTTTGTAATTCTGAAGCAGTTGATAAAAACATTTCCAACTAAATGCTATTCTTTGCGTTGATACATTGGTGTGTCTACGTAAGTATTTCGATGAAAGCATTGACACTGCATTTGAATATTTCCTTTTAAGCAAAGTCATCGACAAAGTATGCTATTTACTGCATTTTTCGCAATATCGTGACCGTCCCACAGATCCGGTCTAACGTAAAAAAATATATATCGGAAAATGTTGCCGTTCAACAGCCAATAAATCGTCGATTTTCCTGAAAAATGAAACAAAGGAGGCGAGGCGCGAATATCCGCAAGCCGAAAATATCGAGCGCGGGGGCTCTTGGCTGCGCCGCACGCGGGGCTGCCTCATTCACCCAGTTTTGCGCGACCCCGGAAAACATGCGCGCGCGGTGCAGGTCAGCCGCGCGGAGCCCCGAGGACCCGATGCGCTCTCGTGAATGAAACGATCGAGCGCGCGGCCTTTCGCCCCGATGACGACATTTCGCTGCGCCTTGCCTGTCATTTTTATTCTTTGTATCCCCCGTTTGCTCTACTTGCAACATCTTTACGCGTCAATCTTTTGCTAATTTATGATGATGCTTCTTTATTTTTTCCTTGCCGCTGAGGGTAGACAATGCATATGTAATCGTGGAGCGAACAATTATCCTGTGTTTATTAGGTTTTTGTAATAGATTTTTTTTATAAAACTGAGAGTTGAACTCGGGTCACGCCGTAGAAAAACTTTTGAAAACCCTTCGTAATAGAATATTTTGATACTTTTTTTGTGAAATTCATGAAAATAAACATTTGTAGTGTGAAATTATATATTTTTTATGATCATCTTTTTGATAGAAATATTTCTTTCTATAGTAAATCTGCACGCTTGAATATATACACTTCTAATCCTGCTACACTGTTTTAAAATATTCTATTCATCTTGTTATAACCGATTTATTTGAGGGTTACTCATTTCTAGACTTGCAACGAAGGTTTCGCAAGTTTGGATCGTGGATTTTAAAAGATTTTAAACAAAATTTTCTTACACTAAAATGCGAAATGCAAAGAAAATTAAAATTAGTATCTAACTTTAAAAATGATAGGAATAATTTGCGTTATTGGGACGCTTAACGTCCCACGACTACTTAAAAATATTACAAGTGACATCAGATTCTACGAATACTAAGCTAAAGCTACAAATTTCTTTAAATTAGCCAATTAAATGAAAAATTACAGTATGAAGCAAAAAGAGGAAGTACTCATATGTTTGAGAAAAGAGTGCAGAAGATATAAAAAAGAAGAATGTAGCGTGATCCGTTAAAAATTAAAGCATTTACAAGGGGAGGTTAAAAATTTTACAGCAAGTTTGTTCGGGCGACCAATACGCCGGAGCCCTAATAACCTCGGCCTCCGGCTGCAGCCATGGCTACGACGTCAACGAGCCCCCGGAGGTGCACCGAGGAGGATCGCGCTCCCCGCTCTTTCCCTCTCTCTCTCTCTCTCTCTTCGTCCTCGGCACACATATTGCGCGCGGCGGCCGACGAAGCGCAACGGGCCAGGACGCGCGCGCTGCGAACTGGGCTTTCAGGTCGATGCACCTTGGCCACCAACGGGCGTGCGCGCGCCCCTGCGGGGTTCGACGCACCTCCCGTGACGTCAGTCGACGGGAGAAGGAGAAGCGCCGCGGCCGGACCCCGGAGCCAAGCGTCCACCGATTGTTCCCCGGTTCCGCTTGAATTTTGAAAAGTGGAGCGCCGCCGACGTTCGCGATCAACCCGCCCACTGCGCAGCCACCCTCCCAACAGCGGAATAACCTTTGTCTCCGAGGCTCGTTAATTCGGAGGCTTGATTTACTTTTTGTCCATTTATTTTGGATTTTTTTTAAATTTTCTTTACGTGAAACGGGTAGTTCACGATGCAGGCTAGATGCTCAACTTTATTATAACTTGCAAAAAGAAAAGAAAGTTTGAAATTTGGCGTTTACAGCGTGAAATTACGTAGGTTTATTTGGATTAAATGACACAATTTATTTTTGTGTAATTTAGTCACTGACATTCAAACTTGAAAATAACTTCTTCTTAAAAAAATAGAATGCCTATTTAAGGCTCAATCAATTCCATCACATGTATCATTAGTGACGCGCTATGACTTTTGTATAAAAAATTGTAATTTTAACGTCCAAAGTATTTATTCATCAATATTGTTCAAGTTAATATTCAAGGGAGAAATAGAGGATTCATTCAAATCATTAGAGTAATGGCGGCTACTTTTAACGTCGTAAGCGTTCCTGGCTATTTTTTGCATTTTGTCAATCTAATTCGGAGTTGGACTCTGGAACATCTTGATTGCCATCGCAGAATTAGGCTGACAGTGCATTTGGAGAAGTTACTGGATGTCCACTAATAATTTCTTGCAATCATAGTTCAATGTAGAAAAAAGAGAGACTTCCTTGATTGATTGTTTTATTTTATTTAACTATAAGAATACATCAACTGTTAGTTCTTTTTTCTTTCCTTCAGTAATCAGCTCGATAATAATTTGCATACTATCGCTACCTGATTTTCGCTACCGAACTTTGAGGTACGATTCATAGTTTCGAAAAAATAATTAATTACTTTACAGAAATATTTAATAAATACTATTAAAGTAAATATTTACTTGAAATTACTAAATTGATCTCTTAGTGTATGTGAAAGTAATCCTTGCATTCAAACCAATACCACCCATAATGCTTATCCTCAAGGAAAAAATTAAACATGATGAAGAGAAAGTGTGACTGCTGGGTAGTATTAGGGGGGTAATACGGTATGGACCTGTATAAAATAGTATATTACGTAACAAGGGAGGTAAAATAGAAATGGTCCCAGATCGCACGTAAATTGGCACCCGAGCCGAAGAAGCGTGCGATCTGGGACCATTTCTATTTTACCTCCCTTGTTACGTAATATACTATTTATTTTTAATTTACGTTGTAGTACTTGTAAAGGTGATTAACGAAACACATGTTGTTGTTCCTAGTATATAAAATAATTATGGATACTGCAAAACTGCGGAAAATGATAAAATCAGATATTTTGGATCAGACTATACGCTTCAGTTAATTTTTTTCTAGATATCTGTAGTTTTGAACATTCTAAATTTAGTGTATATTTATATAACAAATAAAATATATCTTTTTAATGTTAATAACGCAAAGGATTAAATGACTCATACATAAATATATAATACCGCGTGTTAAAAGTCATGAATTTCGCATTAATATGTCGTTTTTGGTGAAGCTAAGGTCCTCCGAAATTTGAATAGCTTATAAGCATTTGTATTATAAAGATTTGTAGAGATTTTTAGGAAACTCTAGAGAAAGTGAGGTTTCGCATTAAGCCCCTTAAAAGACGGCGGAGCTGAAGGGATCGCGCGAGAGACCGCTCTCGTTGCAATGAGACTGCAGTCAATAACCCGTTCGGTCGCGTCCCTGACGTAACGAAATCGCAGCTCCTCTCGAGGCCGGGGGTAGGAGGCTGACGAGTGGGGGTAGAGCGGATCCAAGCGGTTAGGCTTGCTCCGGGCGCAAGAGAGCGGGGGTAGGAAGAGGTCGCCGTTAACTGGGTCACTGGAGCTTCATTCACATTACGCGGCCATTCATGAGATCTGCTAACCGTTTCGCCTCCTTTCCATGGCGCGACCGCCCATGTAGATCCACAGCTACCGCGGAGCTTGTCTCTTACAGCCGTGCGAGTGTATCCTCGGCCGAACCGATGCGTGTAGCCCACTCGTTGATAGAGCTCATCGGATAGTGGTTCGAAAGGTAAGAGCTGCAGGATTTCAATTGAAAGCTGCCTTGGCTCCGTGGGAGGAGTCATTTCGACATACTACTGTTTAGTTTCTTTTTTAACAGAATAATACATTCGTAAAATATCTTAATTTAGAACAGGGCGTCCAGCAAAATTGCAGACTATGACGTCATAGCTAGCGCATAAACTTTTCGTAAAATTAGATGGTAGGGAATATTTTAGCTGGTTAGTCATATAGTCATGTTGTACTTAGTAATACAAATTTCTTTTGAGAGGGAATTATTCTTTTCAAATTTCCTTTTGTTATTTTTGTTTCTAGTTATGTCATATTTTTCACAACAAACGAAGGCAGTTTCAGGGAGCGGCGCTTCTCAATGCTCCAACCATTCACTTTGCCTCGAGGCTCGTTATTCCATACACCCTTCAAATATTTTTAATGTAATCAGATTAAATCAGATTACAACCTCGAGAAATATATGTGCTTCCTTATTTTAATTTAATTAAATCTTCTCTTAACACAAAGGAAGGTATAAAATTATAGTGTTAATAAATATTTACCAAACGATATAATCATGATTCATTTGACATTAAATTTGGTCGAATTCATGCGCTGCAGGAAATTTAATTATCTCACTATGAGAAGTGTTGAATTGCAAAAATGAAGACCCTTTTACGCAGGATGTAGAAAGCACAAATACATTCTCTTTGTCCGCGGTAATATCAGGTTTTAGATAAGAATAAAATATATATAAAAGTCACAGACGCTGCCTTGGCGTTTTTTTTGCAGGCTTCTACCATTGTTATTGCAGCTAATTTTGTATTCACCGTAAACTTGCGTTTCGATATACTAAATAAAAATGATTATTACTGATGGATTTGTTGAAGAATCTTTTCGTTTATTAATTGAAGTGATTTTTTTCTGATATAATATTTTATTTTAATGACCTGCACTGGTTATAAAGGAAAAATATATAGAAAATTAAAAAATTTAGTATACGGAATATTAAGTGACTAAAATTCATATAACTATTTTTACTTAATAGAACTTTTTATAAATTGTACTTACGAAAAAACGTAAAAGTATTTTTTACTATAAGTTTTCAAGTAAATTTTACTAACAAATTTTCTTTATATATTTGAAAAAAAATCAATATAATAATTAGACGGCGTGTGTAAAAACGCACTATTAATAAGAAAGTAAAGAAAACTTGAACTACCCAACGGAGGAAGAAATGACAGACTTGGGAAACTGTTTATCCCGGCGTGGAAGAAGCATGGCGTAGAATAAATTTTCTTCCAAATTAAAATATGGCGTGCAAGGCTGGAGCCAACTATGTGGATGGTTACGGCGGCGGCGGCAAGGAGGGATCGCGTCATTCAGGTAAATCGCTAAAAAAGTGCCGTCTTCAGAAAGCCTGCTCGCGCCCATCATATTGCATCGGTGGTGCTACGACCCCCTGACCCAGTTTGCCGATCCGCATGACGTCACGTTCAACGTCATTGCCCGGGCGAATCTGGGTCGTGCGCGAGCACCGGCAGCCAGACTGTGGATATCCGGACGACGAGAAGGCCCATCCATGTGTGTGCGTTCTTGCGATTTGACGTTATGCTTCTTACAGCGCACTGTATGTAATGGGGTCCAAAATTAGAATTTCTTTCCAAAGTCGCCGATTGCGACATTTCTTTTACATAATTTTTCTTATCCTAAACAAATTTTTTAAATTAAAACTTCTTATAATTAATATCTATTTAATTTTTTAAGGAAACTTTATATTGAAGCAATTTATAAAATTTCCTTACAAGTCTAATACTTTACAAAGAGCTTGAAGAGCTAAAGTTGTAAATTTGGAATAATCTGGAAATTATTTAAAAACCGATAATATTATATTTTTATTTAATACCTAAATATAAATTAATTCAAGTATATTGGAGTAAGTGGTAGGAGAAGCTGTTGATGGACAAGGTAAGACCTTGCTGCGACTGACAGTAAACGATCCAGTCAGTTGGCCCCAAGGTTCAGAATAATCGACTCACAATCAGCACCTTCACTACCCAAGCATACAACTCTAGTCTAGATTCACACAGTCAACTTAAACTTGCTTCTCATCTTTTACATTCTCATGTTTATTTCTGCACACTTGTCAAATTATTCGTTTCCTTTAATCTCACAATATTAGCTGCAAAGTTTTGGCTAATTTAAGTGATGTATATAAGCAATCTCTTAGATATTAATGATAAATAATTTACTTCTATCATCCGCCAGCATCAATTTTATGTCTAAAGTTTAATTTTTGTAAATCTGCCAGCGGTTTTAAGTGATGGTTTAGTTAATTATAATTTAATATTTATACATTCAATATGGTAAAATAATTAGAAATAGCTACGACAATTGTATATTTTAGTTTTTATTATTTTCCAATTCAAATTCTTATATGGCTGCATCTAATTCTGAGAAAGGTTGTTATTACAAATATTATTTTGTAGAATATAAATTGAGGAGAACAGCATCGATGCATCTCCATGGATACGAAAGACGTCACACCTTTTTTGCTGAAATTCCAGAATGTGCAGAAATTAGAGGATACATATATACATGACGATTGGAACTTGGACCAAAAGAATCTTTTTGAGTGTACGAGCTTCAATTTACTTTTAATCACTAACACATTGATAAGTTAACCATAGCTGGTAAAAATGAACTGAACTAATGAAAAGAAGAGATCAGGTCCACTTAATCATTCTTAACAGGAGCATTTGAAAACACCTTCTGCTCTTATATCCCCAGAATAAGTAGATATATAGACAATTTAGATCGTGCGAATATCGCCAGGTCCTGGCGTTCGTCGGTCGGGCTATGCACAAGCACAAAATGGGTGCGAGAGAAAGATAGAGCAGGAGAGCGCAGTGGCGGCAATAAGGTAGTTGACCTGGCGTCCCTGTTGCCAGGACGACCGCTCGCTCCCGTGACGTCACGGGACCAGCGCTGGGGTTTATGGGTGACCCAGATTCCAAAAATAGAAATTGACTCAGGCCGCAGCCACCCCCCCCCCTGGCGCCCATCCTTCGCAGCACACCACTACCCCAGCCTCCGACGGTGTCGCTCGGAGGCGTCCGATCCCACCTCCGAGAAGGGGTGAAAGAGCCCCTACCCGGCTGCTCCAGAGTGCAAGCGCCGAGGCTGACCAGACTCGGCTGTGCGCCGACTTTTCACTTCGCGAGGACATTTTTAGAGCGCGGCAACGGCGATGCGACGTTCCTAGGTGAATGGGGCCTGCTCGTAAAGCCGCCGATAGAGATGTCGATTTTATACGATCGTTACAAAAAATAATAGAGATTGTTGTTGTAGATTTTGCTGAATTTTTAACATTTTAATCTAGTAACAAATTTACTTTTTTCAAAAAGCTTTTAAGAGAATTCTTAATTATACCGGTATAATAAATTTAGTACAGAGATAACTAAATCTAGTGCATTTGTAAATCATAACTAAATCTTATAATTGCCCAATAAATATAATGCTCATTTAGCTAAACTATTAAAGTTTCAAATAGTAAATTTAAACACTCGAGCCTTGAGGGAAAACTCGACTGAACATTTTCTGCTGCCAATTCAAAATGCTGACCGCACCGTTCCGCAGAACCTAAACCGGTCGAACAATAGAAGACAGCGATCGGTACTTGGAGTTGTACTGCACAGGTGAATTGACATATCTATATCTTTCTGCAGGAAATCCCCCGCTGGCTTCGCTCGGCCAGCTTTCAACTGTTATTCAGATCGACAAATTGCTACATACATATATATTTAATAAGGAGGTGTGCACAATGTACGTATTAGTATAGTTGTAAATAATTAGTAACTAGCGACGTACCTCGCTCGTAATTAGTAATAGTTATTACTTTTAAGAGTTTTTAATTTGTTAATTTTAAATCTTTTAAAAATGTGGTTTATACGAATTAAAATACGACAAAGACAATTATTATTATATTTTTTATACAATTTATTTATCCTCTTAGAGCATGAATTAGTTCTACAATAAATATCTAAGCTTCTAGTATATCACAATTAGTCAAGTTCACAGTCAGTTCAAATTATTTCAGTTGCAAATAGAGAATTTTTTGATCTCCTAAATTAAAAAGATAGTTTACAAAATAGAAAATGAATACCTTATGTCATATACTGTATACAGTTGCTCTAATAATATTTCAAATGCGATCTATTTAACACAGTAGTAAAATTTAGTGCGCTTCGCGCGCTCAGTGTTCTCTTTACGCTGTTTTTTTTCTAAGTAGTTCTTTTAAATAATACATTCTGATTTTTTATTTCAAATAATATCGTATCGATATTTAATTTTTCAAAAAATTTAGTTAATAAAAACTACAGTTAAAAATGTTTAATACAATACTTATTTCATTAAATTGCTTAATGGAAAACGCAAATGTATAAGAATTCGACTTTGGCGTCACAAGAAAATGCGTTCCTAAATTTTTCGATCAATTACATTCATGAATTACTTAAATGCTTCTAAACAAAAACCATTACTTTTTTAAAATACGAGCAAAATTGAGCGCGCTCAAGTTCCTTTCTTTACTGTTTATTCCGTGTTCACTTTTGCGGTTAGAAACTTTCAATTTCAGCGCCATTCCGGAATATAAGTACGAACCAATGAAATTCGCGGTTTTCGAGGCTTCACAACATTCGGTCATCGCTTTTTTAAGAGAAGATAATATTTTACAATCATTTTCTGTACGAATAGATCGTACGAATAGCCATCTTTAGTTAAGTGATCAGAGCTTTCAGAGAAACGATTATCCGGCGCGGTATCACAGATAGCTTCTTTACCGAAACCGAGGGAGCTTTACGTAAAATGATTGCCATACATTTAACTGTAATAGTTGCATCTATGTTATACTTATCTATACCCTTCACGAATTCCTACACTATTTACTTGGGTACAGTCGATTTTGAAGTTATTACCTTGTTTTTTTAAACTAAGCTCACTGAATGTTATAAAAGCAGTCTGTAAGATGCATCCGCGTATGATAACGCAGAAAGCTTCTTTATGGTGGCCGACGGAGCTTTCAGTGACATTACAGACGTTCGCGTCTTTGGCGCGTCTGACCATGTGTCGCTTAATCTACTTACTGGAAATCGAATTCTTGAAAGATGCTTATTTTATTTATTTATTCCAATATATGCTATGGAAATGTACTTAATTTTTTAATAACAATGTAGTCGGTTATTTCGATGATACATTATACTAACTTTTATTAATAAACAAATTCATTTATTTATCAATAATATTATCCTAAAAACCAACGGAGATGTTTCAAAATTTTGTATGTATTATTTTCTCCTTGGACAAAAATGAATACAGTATGTTTTTACAGTATCCTACATAAGTACAAAATAAATAAAAACAAATAAAAACGAAGCAGGAAGGAGAAAATACAATTCTTGCACATTCATATGTTCAAAATGTATATTAAAGATAGAATTCGGTCGTGGTACCTCACTTGTCACATTCACACCGCGCACTAAGCGTTCTTTTGGCCAGTTGCCAAAATTTCCGTCACCTTGTTAATAATATCTGAATACGCTTCGACGCCGCACTCGGTTATCAAACGTCAGGAATATACGATATGTAGTCATGGTTACATCCGCTCTTCCTCCCCTCGGTTACTTTTTTCTTTTCGAGCACGGTTTTACGAAAATTGACTTAAACGCTCGGACAATTTTTGAATGACATTTTTATTAAGTGAATAAATAAATTTTGCTCAGGTGCCTGTTGTATTTTGTCATGTTGTATTGGCGCTCGAGTTCGTTGGTAAATGGTTCTTGGTGTTAACGTGAAAATTTTCAATGCCCTTTTTAACTTTTTGTTATTTTTTTGCTGTTTTTTTAAGATGAATGTATTCATTTTTTAAGTAAATGTGGAACAAAATATTTAGGAAATTTGATTACAGAGCACTGCAGTGACTATCTAAAAAATAATTTCTGATATCACATTGAAGTTGTTCAACATACACAAACATCAGTCAATTGAAGAATTCAGTTTTGAAGATAGAGGTCAATATGTTCTTTACCGTGTTCTAAAATTACAATTTCTTAAGACCAAATTTATCATGCACCTAATTGCCAATTATCATCGGGTATATCTCGGCGTTGCTTCATAAAATAATTTCCGCGCAACATTTCTCTGCCGGTGTTAAATGAAGTTAAAAAGTCGAGATATTGAAAGATCATCAGAATTTTCAAGAAGTCAACGATATCCGGTGCAAGTTCATCAATGCCAGTCGTCGATATTGCTCTTCGTTCCTTGAACAGTAGCAATCGAATTTTCGTCGGATCGTCGGGCAGAGGGCAAGCATTATAGTGCGGGAGTGAATTAACCTCGACCGTTAAGCCGGGAGTCCCAGGGTTCGTGCGCAACCTGCGCGAGAAAACAATTTGCTGGTTGCTCCGGAGTGCAGGCCTTCAAAGCGATAACACGCTTGAATGAACTCAAGCTTTCGTGCCAAGTTGTCACGTACTATTTTTTTTTTCATAAGGGCACCAAATTTAACGATAGGAATATGTTCGCAATAACTTATTGTCTTTCTCACCTATCTCTAGCTTGTAGCCAAAAATAACGTTGGTAAACTTTGTATTTTAATAACTAAAAAACTCCAATGCTACAAAAACGCGAATAAAGTAAATTCTTATGTTTTTGTGATAATTTGATTTACCGCAGGCGACAAGTACTTAGTAAAATTTATTGAAATAGTAAATAAACTTTGCTTAAAAAAATCAGTAAACGTAGTCATATAAAATTTACTCGTGCAGTATTCTGCAAGCCTTTAAGTAAATTTTATTAGCAACTTCTCTCGGTATATCTAAAAAACATCGATAATTGCGTGTAAATTATTGCTCAGCTAAAAACTCGTGCATGCTGGCCAGCTTTAAATCCCAAGAAAATCCGGGAATCCAAAAGAAATTTCCCAGCGCCGTGCAGAAAGAAAGAAGAAGAAATATCCCAGTGCACGGCGGCGTCGTCTCCCTCGCACGGCGAGGCTCGGTTTTCACATCGGGGCTATTTTTGTGGGCCTCGCGACCAATCGTCGATCCCCGGAGCCGCGCTCCTTCTCTCTCTCTCTTCCTCCCAACGGATGTCTTCCGCTACCCGCTGAGTCTGACACAGTCAGCTGCCGAACTCCCGGTTGACTAGTCACACGCAGCCCACCGATCGGTGTACATCTTTAAGGTAAGCGAGACAAATCCTGACTTTGGAGCTTATGGTGCTCGCGGACGTGAGAGTGCGACCAAGTGGATCCTTGAGGACTGCTGGATAGCTTTTTGAGTACGAGTTCTGGAGTTGGCTGGTGTAGCAGCGACGTTACGTTTTATATTTTCTTCCTTCATTTTTCATCATTTAGCCTTTCTTCATTTTGCACTGATTAATTCAATTACTGATTATACGTTTGGCTTAATCCCGAGGTATTTACTTTCAACATTCTTGGATATGATTTTCCATTAAATTCTTCGTGCTAATGGTGGCTTGTCAAATTTTTATTTTTAACAAGGTGCAAAAATTAAGACTGTAGTTGATCTTATCAGGGGATGTGCTTATAACAGTGTTGCACGAATATAGATTCGGTACTTATTTTGTGTTGTTCTTTCAAAGAAAATCAACTCATTTTCCATTTAAGGAGTGGATGATATATGTGAGTTTATTTTCTAATATTTCTAGGAATTCAACAAGAATAGTAGTTTATTTTTAATTTTGATTATCGAATGAAATTTGCTTATCATCGTTTATTGTAGTTTCTTCATAATTGCACAATGTAATCGGATGCCTTTTAAAAAGGAGTACTGTTAAAAAAGATAGTTTTATTTAATAAAAAAACTAATCTATCTTAACTTATCCTGAATTTAACAATTAACAACTTATCCGACTGTAGAGCATCGTTTGACGAGGAAGCTTGAATTGTTCTGGCATACTATTAGCTAATACTTTGGTGCAGCTAATAATAGCGAGAGTTACACAGTCAGACAGCGACTTATATTTAGCGTTTCCAACTTCGTCGCGCTGCTTCGTGTTATTTTTTTCAAACCTTACATCTGTTCTGCCTGCTTGCGTGAAAAATTGTGCAAGCTCCGAAATCTTCCACGTCTCATTCAGCCTACAGCGCAGCAACCTATTAAAAGTGTATAGACCATCTCTAGTCGAGTCAAAAAAATACATCGGCATCCGCATCGCAGTCGCAGATGCTTGATTGGTAACCTTCCGAGCTCGAACAATTAGCGCACAAATCTATCGACGATGTTTATATTGCCAACAGTTCCGGATTCTGTCGAGCTATCGGTCGACGGTCAATTACGCGTGAATGATCTATTATTTACGTACTCGACGTTTCTTCGAATAATTTGCATTTATTTTCCAAGTTCGTGTGCATACTTTTGTACGTTCAAGTAGAGATCATTACTGATTTAGACAGTTCCATTTTTCAGTTTTAATTTTAGTTACACATTACTATACTGTTTTGAACCAGAGGGATAGATTAGACAAATAAATAATTTGACTAGAATGTGTAGTAAAATTTCCTAGACTTACAGTAAATTTGACTAGACTTTCTAGTAAAATTTTTAATTTTTCGAGTATATCCCTGCATTAAAAACAGTCTCTGTAATTTTTAATAGAACTTTCTTCTCCGTGATAAGCAATATCTAATTTTGTTTGTCCATTGCTTAAAATTTTTTAGCTCGAATTAAATAATTTTCTTGAACATGATGAACATCTGGGTAAAAAAGATGGGTGGCTCTATTTTTGCGCCTGGTCTAAGTATCGGTTTCCCACTTTTCCGACACCGGAGCTGCGTGCGTCGATGGGCCATGGCTCGGAATGGCTCTCTTGCTCGGCGCGTCCCACAGGCACGACCGCCGCTTCTATACTTAGGCGGCGGTCGGCCCGATCGGCTTCGTTATAAATAAAAGTCGCTCGCGCACGCGAGCCCACTGTATATTTTTACGGAGCGAGCCCGCCAGCCTCGAAGAGAGCTTTATTGTTTACTGGCTCGATAACGAGGGAGGCGCTTGCGCAAGCGCTCGCCGATTTTCGCTATTCAAGCTTACCGATTTTTTGGCGCCTAAGAACAATGCAACTTAATTGAGTTTTAAGTTAGTTATTTAAAAATGGAGGTTTACCATTTTTTTATAAACAAAATAAACTTCACACTATCTATCGTCGTCAAATAATTAATGCTCACCTCATCTATACCGAAATAAAGTTTGAATTAAATTATGTAAAAAAAGTAAAAAAAATATTCCGATAAAAATCATGAACAAAATTCTCATTTTGAAATTTCTATTGCTCACCGCGTTCCCACGCAATAAAAAAAGATAATTAATGTCGTTTCCCCAAGGACGTTAAATTATCTCTTGTAAAAAAGAGTTCGTTTTAATAAATTAGGAAATTCAGTAAGCAAAAACGCGGCCTCCCTGGAGACGCGCCGCGAGCGCCACATCGATGAAACGTCACGCTTGGCCTTATAATGCTCGTGCTTTTTTCCCCTCCATTTTAGCGCGAACGCCGCCGTTTTTCCGAGCGATCTGCAAAAGTACAAAATTAACGAACGAGGGTTGAAAAAGGAGACTGTGAGGAAGAGAAAATAAAATTATCCGCGTCTAAAATGAGAAAAATCCCACATGGATCGTCGCAAATCTGGGCGCATTCGAGGCACAAATTAATTGCCGTCTACTTGCCTCCGTGAGCTTAAAGTACCGTTTAAATGTCAGTCGACGTCCTCCGCCTGTACGTTTTCTTGTCTCTCTCTTGCACGTTCCGGTTATTCACTCTGACCGTCTCCCCTTTTTTAAGTTTCTACGTGTTCCAGTGTAATTGCTCGCTCCTCCGCTGTCTGCCTTTTTCTCTGCTGCGGATATCCCACCGATTTGGCCGCTGCCTTCCACTCGAATCGACTGATTTATATCTCGATTGTGCATTACAGTATTAAGAGCCGCGAGAGATGTGCCATCCTCTCTGATTTTCGGTCCTTTGACGCCAAATGAATTTCACCGGGAAAAGCTCTTTGCAACGCTGTATGAGCTTTTTAATTATCGACGCGCGAAATTTCGGCGTTGAATTCGATTCGTACGATCACTTTTCTTTACAGCGCAGATAATTGAATTGATAGGTAGCAGCTTCGAACGGCGTTTACGCGAGCAAATGCTGTCGTTTGTTCAAGAGGAAATAAGGAATAGCTGAAACATTAAATAGTTACTGAAATTTACGAAATAATTGATTTAGTTTCTTTACCTTTAATTTAAAGGATTTATAAGTCCACGAAAGTTTATAGTTTTTACATACTCAAATATATTTTCCTTGATATTTTGACCTTGAGTAATATTTGTTTAATGGTTAAAAAATAAGCGTATTTAAAAAAATACAAATGTCAATTATTTTTAGCATGAAATCATTAGATTGGAAGTAAATAAACAGAAAACATTGCATCACTTATCTAAAAACAGCAAGAAAATTATAATAATAGTGAAAGAAAATGGAACGAAGAGAAATAAAAAAAAAAACATAAAAAAATAGAAACGAGATCACATTTCAATAAGAATTCGTGTTTCCAATTCGTGAAAACGCGATACTGGAGTAAAGGGATATGACGGCGACGCGAACTCGCGCTAACCAAATTTGGATCGTGGTGCAAGCGGCGGAGCAAGAGAGAGAAAGAGAGGAGAGGCCGCATGGCAAACTATTTTTGAGCGCACCGGATACTCTGTACCGCAATATCGCCTGCCCGATTTCTGCGAGGCGTGAGCACCGTCTTCACCCCAATTTTTCTTCAATTTTTTTCGCGCATTTTTTCCCTCCCTCGCTTTTCTGGCTCGTCACTCTCTGGAATTTAATTCGTCGCAAGAGCTTTGCGCGAGCTCCGTATGGAGCGGTAGGGAGAGCGACTTTTAAATTAGTTTTCGAGAATCAGAATAGATACAGATTTTTTTACACCATTTTATTTGTTTTAGGTAGCAGCTGATAAACGCAATCAAATATGGCTGACGACGAGGTTAGGTATGTATCGGATAAAAATCCTTATATCATTGTCCCTTTTTTATTAATAAAAGATTTCTTTGCAGAAAGATTAGTACAAGTCCAGTGCAGGATTTTGTACTTCATGTTTTAACTATCTCTACAACATACTTTTTATTTAAAAATATTTTTCGATACACAAAATTCCAACAACTTGTATAATTTTTTACACAATTTCTATGTACAGTACAACAATCTGTGTGAAGATATGGAGAAAGATCTGCACTTATAAATATGTAAAATTAAATTTGATATGATCCATCTAAAGTTGATTAGTAACCTATTATACTGAGGTATCAACTTCATAATTTTCAATAAATATTTATTTCAATAATACTTGTTAAGTATGAATACTAAATTTATTTAGAAGCAAATAAATTCATTTAGTTTCAAAGAAATAGTTAACAAATACTATTGAAGAAAATATTTATTGAAAATGACTAAATTATTCTCTCACTGGAAGATTAGTAAGATTTAACTAATGTTATTGATTTGACTTAAGAAGAAATTCAACTAAAATACACGATAAATTACTCCCCAATTACACAGAACACTAATTTTGTCGTATTTTCCTACTTTCATGTTCCAACGGAATCCGTGGATCTATCTACGCTACCTGCGCCCACGCCTCGGCCAAACTTGTGCATCTCCTTCACGGAATCTTCGGAAAACTCATGCGCCGTTTGGAAAACCTTGCGCTTGCGCAGTATGCAAATCATTAAGAGGTACGACACATCGCTTCGGCTTTGCTTTTCCCGGTTGTTTGGCTAATTTGTAGCGTCGGCCGTGCAACGGCCGAGTCGGCCCTGTAAATACGCGTATTACCCACCCACTACTTGGCGCAAAACTCCACGCGCATAAATTAGAGCGCAGCGCGACGCTTCTGATTCCAAAAAGTTTCGCCCATCCAAGAGAGCGGCACCGGGGAAGAGGGACGCGCCCGCGGAAACTTCCAAGCGCGCTAGCGGTTTATTCTAAGCGAAACAAACCGAGCGCGAGCGAACTAATATAGCCCGACCAACGCGCTCGGTTTAACGCTTTCCTCAAATATTTTGCCTCCTCGTTGGATTCTACTTCTTTCGTCTTTTTAATATCATTTTTACGTTTATGTAGTACGCGTCAGCTAATATAAGGCGGTTTTAAAATTTTATAGAGTTATTTTTATTTATTTACTTCGCAAATGGCAATGAAAAGGGAAAATGAAAGGAACGCTTTGAATTTGATGGGAAATTGATAAAGAAGCTGAACTTTATTCGCTCTAAAGCTTGGACCGAGCATACCAATTTAGAAACTGGCGAATCGAAGTCCGCCGTCGAAATTCGTCCGCGGCCGAGCCAGTATCTTTAGAAGGGAACTTACCCGGCCGGTAGCGCCGCTCTCACCCACTGTTATATGCTTTTTATATCTCGCGCGACTCGGCCCGTTCACCCGCGCTCGACGACGCTCTGTCTCACTCCCTTTTTTTTCTTGAGAACAAAAACGAGATTTAAGCTCGTCGCCTTTTTTCCTTTCAGTGGGTGCAACACCTACCACTGTGTATATATCCTTCCTGCCTTCAACATGTCATTTACACTCATGTACCTGTGTAAATTTTTTTTCTACAAATTTCCACTATGATTTGAGAAATTCTTTTTTCTTCGATAATTAAAGAGTATTTGGAAATTCTGCCATTTGTTTTAAAATTTAGTTCGTTATTTAGTGTCAAACTTAACTTTGATGGCGAATTGAATTTTCGAATGAATTATTAGTAATGTGGAAATTTGTATGAATTTGAAATCGAATGAAACTGTTTTCAGGACAAAATACTTCGACCTACTATTTATAGATTAGATGTTTTGTAGATTCTAGATGGAATAGCCTACTAATTATGTAAATACTATTTTTAAACCTATGCTATAAAGCTGGTGTATAAATATTTATAATCATTGGGCATTGATTAATCATTACAATTACAATCAAACCATGCGACCCCCTGAAAACAATATTTTCCGAAGTTTAATTTTAAAGTATTTATAGTTTACGCTTTTTTTCGAATATTTTTTATTATGATGTACAAAAAAATCGTTTTATTAAATTTTTTCTTCAAAAATATTTTGAAAATCTAATCATAAAAATGAATACACGAAATAAGACGAATAAAAAAGAAAAAGATAATGCAGTAATTGTTCGGGTGAGTAGGGCTTAACAGGGTAAGGGGAATGGGGATAGTCATTAAAAGTACTTCGCGGTTTACGGGGGTCGCTCAAAAACACAAAAAATTACTCAACACCCGCCCGCCCCAGGAGCACGCAGCGGTAAAGTAGACACTAAACTCACACGTACACGACTATGTGCACGTGGAAATAAAGCCGCATGCCCGCTCGCTAATCAGCAAAGCTGTAACTCGACTTTAAAAAAGGACTAACTCCATTACACGCTTGCTTTTTTTCTTATAAACTTACTCAAGCTCGCACGACGCCGGTACGCTTCACACTTGCAGAATTGCAAAAAAAAAATATTTCGTTACTCCAGTTTACGCGAGTTACTTTAAAAAAATATTTTTAAACAATTTAAATGCAAGAACATTCTGGAAATGATGATAAAACTTAAATTGTAGTAATGAACCTGTTTGACGTTAAACTTTTTGTCGTAAATTTTTACGGTGGAAAATATACTACTACAAGTAAATCTGGATTTCTTTTATATGTAAAAACTGAATTTTAACAAATATCAGATAGAATCTTTTATTTTCCGCCGATGTAATTATTATCTGAACGATTTTAATCTGAATAAAATTATAACGTGCAGCATGAAAAATTAAATATGCCTTTAAAAAAAAAAACAAGATAAACAAAGTAAATAACGCTTTTTTTTATTTATTTCAAACGTTCGCTTCATTTTGCAAAAGCATCTATGCCACATATATTTCCGAATATAGAATAAGATATTGAAATAGTTAAGCTCTGAAATTCGAAAGAGAGTGTACTACGTTTTTAACTACGTATTATTAAAAAAAATGAAAATAATAGGTTACCCAAGATCTTTCGAATTTTACAGCTAAAATCTAGATGATGACATAATAATACTAATTCATTATGTTTGTCTATTTACAGAGGAAGCGCATTGAGGATGTACGTAAAGGGAGTCGACCATGCTGTTGGATAACTTAACTTCAATTTTTTAACATGATCACTGACACATTTCGATTAAAAAAAAAAGAAGAAAATAACGTCTCATTCTGACACTTTCTATCCTAACATTTGCACACATTTTCCACTGTCAAATTCGAAAAACTATCTGAAATCGCTTTTTCTACGCTTTTTTGTTCGCACCAAGCCGCAAATAATAATAATTATAATAACAATTACGGTTCGCGTATACACTTTAACGCCGGAAGCGCTTTGAGAATGTTGGCCTTGCGAGAGCCATGTTATACACAAACGAGTTTAAAAGAAAATTTGCACATTACGGAATTTAGGAAAAGAAGAGGAAACAGGCCGAGACCGACAGGAAGAGGGCGGAGGTCCGCGCTCGCCTGGAGGAGGCCAGTAAGGCCAAGAAGGCAAAGAAGGGTTTCATGACCCCCGACCGTAAGAAGAAGCTCAGGGTAAGTCTATAAATTTGTCCCTAAATATTTATTATTTTTAAGTTGAATTTAAAAAAGCGTATTCCGTTAACTAAGAAATTAAAAAAATATCATAAGACTTGTCTATCTATTGTATTTAATGAAAATAAAAGAATGTGTAAAAAATCTTAAACGTCATTATTTTTTATTATCACGCAGCTCTTGTTGCGTAAGAAAGCCGCCGAAGAACTGAAAAAGGAGCAGGAGAGGAAAGCCGCTGAAAGGAGGCGCATCATCGAGGAGCGTTGCGGGAAACCTAAAAACGTTGACGACGCTAATGAAGGTAATTTACCAATCAATCGATACCCCTTGACTTTTATCTCTCTTTAAATTTAAAATTATTCATTTTACCGCCAGATTTACTTGCAGGTTATACTCAAAATTCTGAAAATTCGTTGAACAAAGTTCCAATCTTGGGTATTAATTATAACGAGATTTGAATATAATTTTACTTGGAAGAGTTATATACACATATATATATATATAATCTTACTTTCGTTGTAACCACTTTGAAAACAGGTTCGTTAATTAAATTGTTAAGGATGAAAGTACTAGACCTGAGATTGTTATTTTGTTTTACATTCAGTAAGAGTTCGTATAATATTTACATTAGCAAATACATTGATCAACTTTTAATGAATAGAGAAGCGAAGGATGTAGTTTTGCAGAATTTCTAAGTTTTCTAACATAACGTTTATTCAAAACATTAAGTAAAAATTCATAACACAATTTGTTAAAATATATTTATACACATTTTAATTATTTTTCGAGATTAAGTTGTTTTCAAATTCTTATTTGTGCTAAACACTTATTTTCATCATTCACGTCACTCGGTATTTATTTTTTCAAATATTCAACTAATGGAAAATAAAAATGTTATATTTATAATAAATCAATACATTCTTCACAAAGACAATATACCTTTATAATACACAAACACATCCAAGCGGTTTTTCTGAATGTCACATGATCTTGACTTGCTCTACGGTAACCTTTTCTGCTTGTCCAAAGCTTCTGAGCTAGTCTCTCACTCAAAAAAATAAACAATTTAATATGTAAAAACACACAACCTTTCGATGATACGCGCAGAGACGGTCAAACGGGTGCTGCGTGAGTACCATGATAGGATCGCCAAATTGGAGGATAAGAAATTCGACATTGAATATGTCGTGAAGAAGAAAGATTTTGAGGTACTTTTTTTTAACGCGCTTTTTTTTCTACGTTCACAATTTTTTTCTTTGTCTCTATCTCTGTCTCTCTCACTCTTATTCTTCTGAAACACTACTTTTTTCTAATTTTTTTCCATTCGACTGCGCGTCGCGTGGCGCCTCTTGGGTTTACGCGAGAGTAAATTAATTTTATTAATAATCGTTTTTAATTTCTTTTTAACTTTTCTTGAGAATAATATTTTTTTCGTATTCTTTCCGTAAATGTTGCGTATTACGCATCTTAAACATAAAGAGCTTTCGCATTAAAGTTCTTAACACGTTCGATTGTCCTTTTTATCTTCTCTTGTGCAACTTAAATCTTTTTTATACGCAAAAACTCGTCTCTGTGATATTATTTTTTTTTAATCTACTATACGTGTTCTGCTTCTCATTAGTCAATTCTTAATGTATAACGTCTTCACAGCTCTCTTCGTTAAGTCTTAAAAAAGGCCTATCGCACTTTTCTTTATGTCACTTATCATTTTGACGCGACTTGAAAATTGTATCTTGAACTCTCTGAAATTAAATTAATTATTTACTGCATTAGTAAATTACTTGAAAAAGTGAAGAATCGTTCAGAAATAAATTAAATGTTTCACTAACCAGTGCGGTGTCTTCATTAATTCAAATTTAGAGGGCGATAATTCTGTTAAGTTACATTGGCGAAAGTTTGCTAATCGATAAAGCATAATCTATAGTGCCTTATTCATCGATGAATTTGGACTAATGTAGCTTTTCATTTAATGAAAGATCATTTTTCAAGTTTCTGCACTATTTTCCAAACGCGTCACATAATCTGTGAAGCGTCCATCTATTCAAAGCTTCATTTTTCCAATTTTAAAAACAAAAAAGCATTGATGTCTACGCTATACATAACTTTATACTTCTGTTTTATTCTAATTATTTTCGCCAAAATAGAGTACAAAGTTTTTCTGTTGTGCGTTCGAGATAAATACAGTCAAGTACTGCCGTCCCGTCTCTGGCTGGGTCTAGTCTGCGTTTTGCCTTCTACTTTACTCTCTTGTTTTTTTTTCTCATTATTGTAGAGTTAGGTATAACTTGTTTTATCATTACTGACAGCAAAAGTATAAAAAATCCAGTTCCACAGTCCGCTTTCCTTTTAGAGCAATGCGAAAACACATTGAACGGAATTTCGCTCAATTCCATGAACAACAGTGGTCAATACAGTTTTCAAGGTTTTTTTGGCGACGCCGCTTTTTTAATGAGACTGAACCGTGGCCGCGTGGTCGATAGTACACAGATTCGATTTTAAAGCGATTAATTAAGGCCGCGTGATTTAAGCGCGAGCTGCAGATAAAGCGAGTATCTTTTGATACGATTCTAATTTATGGAAAGCTTCTCTTCCTTTTTTCCATGGATTCATTTTTTTTCTTTTTTGTAAGAGTTATTAATCAGTAAAATATTTTGATGCTTGGATGCGGCTACTATTATAGTGTTTAAAATATAGTTTATACCATGATAAATCTGATTAGAAGTTAGATAAAGATTATTTTATGTAAAAAAATGAATGAAGAGCTTTTGAGTATTCGTAAAAGTGAAAAAATGATTAACCGACGCACAATATTTCGCATTTTGGCAGCGACCGTGAAGTCGATTGTAAACCAGTATCATAAGAGGATCAGCGCCCTTGAGGAGCAGAAGTACGACCTTGAGTTCGAAGTGGCTAAAAAGGATTTTGAGGTCATTTTCTCATTTTTTGGGAGCTTCGTATATATCTCCCAAAAATAAAATGAATTAGCTATATAATCGTGATAGGTAGTGCAATTAATGCCTAGCCGTATTAGTTTAAACATCAATTTACCTTTTTTTTTTAATTATTTAAAACAAAACTATTTTATTTTACTATCCTATACTTTCTCACGATCTGTATCTATATTTTATTTAATTGAAATTTGAAAATTGAAATTTTTATTGATTCGCACCTTTGCATTATGATTAAAGGCAACGAAAAGAGTATCCCTTTAAAATAGTAATAATTTTTCTTTTAAAGTAAAGAAAAAGAATCAACCAAATTTGAATTTTCTGATTTTTTTCTAATATGTCATATTCTCAGTGTAGTATCGCAGTATCGCAAGTATTAAAAAGCGCCGCCCCAGAGTATTTGCAGTATTTCGTAGTGTCGCAGTATTAGCCGCAGTATACACATGGCTCAATCATTTATTTACAGTCCTCAAGCGCCTCTTACACTGTCACTCTGTCTCTTTATCTATCTCTTTTTTTCTTTGTCTCTGTCTTTGTCTCTCTTACTTTTTCTCCTTTTCTCAGCCTCGCGGCACTTCGCAGACCATAACTCACAAGTATGAATTCCGCTCGACAAGCCCGAAAATTGGTTCGCGCACAATTGCGCCCTTTCTCTCCGCTTTTTCTTGCACAAAAGCTAAATTTATCCTGCACTTATTTAATCCTTCCAGTTCTTTGACATCACTCGCTGCCAATTATTTATTTATATCCCTTCGATTAAGTATCTTTTTAATTTTAATTTGAGGAAACAAAAGACTAAAACTAAAATTGTCTTTAGTATATTTTTAATGTTTGAAACTTCCTTAAGTAGTACAAAAGTAGGAAAAGTAATTTTTTTTTTAAATAATAATCTTATCTAATAGGAATAGGAAGGCGTGAATTCCTACACCCGTTTTGTAAATCAACTTTTACATTCCAAATAGGAAAGTTAATACAAATGTCAGCTTTAGTTCTAACCAGAATGCTCACATCTCCGGCGATTCGCACACCTTCGTGTAATACATCGGCACGTCGGCCAAATTTACAATGGAACTTGCAATTTTCACGGTTTCAAGCGAGTAGCGGCACAGGAAATATTCGGGTCGTTTTTGGTCAAGCCTTGTTTTTCGCGGCGTAGATACTCGGGAAAGTTTTCGTGCTCGCTATCGCGGTTTTTTTATATAATTTATGAGTAGTTTCATAATGCATCGCCATTGCCCTTTTAAAGCGACAATTTTAACGTCTATTTCGTGATATCCAGCTTCCGTTGCTCTTATTGTAATATAATCTTCATAACGTCGGCTTCGTGAGTTGCGTAATGTTAAAGATGAAAAGCTACTCCGTAGAAATTAGATTCATAGAGAAGTATCAATCTACCTTATCTTTCAAAATAAATCAAAACGAACAATTTATTGAAATTTTAGGAATTGCACTTTTGATAAAAAAGATAAATCCTCTTTCACATTCTTATAGTGTTTAATGGCATTTAAGAATTTATTCGATTTTTTACAGCCCATGGCTTTGAATTATTTAAAAGACTGTACTGCAAGTTAAATTAATGATCCCAATGCAGCAATAGTTCATCAGTGATTTCGTAAATTAAATTGACCCATCAAATAAGCCCGTACATTATTAATTCGCCGAGCTGTTGCAGGTTTTGAAATTGGAACCAAAGCGAATTCCAAATTAAAAGTATTTGAATCAATAATTACTTCGGAAATAACTAAGCGTTAAAGTCCCTACCCTCCAATGGTTTTTCCTCTGAATAGATTCAAAACAATACCATCAAACGTTTTTCCAAGCATTTATTGCTAGCTAAACTGACCATTAAATGCACGACTGGAATGCCATGACTATTAAATGAGCGACAAATATTCAACAAATCAATTTATCGATGGAATGAAACCGGACAAGTTGCTGCAGGCATTTCACAGAATAATTCGCTATACTTTGGTTTTTTATTTAAACTCTAATAGACATCTAATTAACTCATGATGAATTCAATTTGTTAGATTTAATTGATCTCGAAATTTAAAAATCTGATTTTACATAATTTTCTTATCATTGCAGTATTTAAAAAATAAGAAAAATAAGAATAGAAAACAGCAATAATAATAAATATCTAATCGCAGTGTGTCTTTAGAATATATTACATATATGCACGTAATTTGGCCGCGGGTTGCGTTTAATTGAACGCTTTGAAAAATTTCGGTGACACGTTCGGCCAGACTTGTTAATCGAGGAGAATACCGGAGCTCGCTCGCGAAGAGTGGGCCGATGCACGCGGCGTTCGGAATGAAAGTCATTGGTTATTTAACAAAAGAAAAGCCAGAAACATTATTGTCGACTGATAGCTTATTGAAACAAAAAAAAATACCAGTATAGGAGAGGAGAAAAAGATCCTTTATAAATCACCGTTGGTGCGCGGATTTCAACGATAGTAATTTGTAGAGATAGATAGAATATACGAATAACGGATCACTATAGCCAAAACCCAAAATGACAATGAGTGTGGACAGTATAAGTCACTAGGTGAAATACCACTTCCGTCAAATTTTTGTTCGTGATTTTTTTATTTTTTTAGCCGAGATGCAGACGATTTGTCAGACCTACTGGCAAAGAATGTACGATCTCGAGGGCGATAAGTTTGACCTTGAGCGGAAAAGTAGATTGAAAGATTTCGAGGTAACTAGCTGTCTGCAAGTGAAAGAAAAAAAATATATTCAACCGAATTATACGATAAACCCCCGACTGACATGTGCCTCCAGACTTTTTTCCCAAATAAAAATAAAATGTAAACACATACAAAGGCTAGATTTGCAAGAGTTGCGCTTTTGAGTGCACATTTTTTGTTCATAAACTTCGAATTATTTTTTAAGACGAAAAAAAAGCGAAGTGAATAGAGGAAAAAAGTGTACAGCGCTACTTTTCATGGGGAACGGAGAGTTCAATGTACGAACGAAAATAAAGGAGTAAAGAGAACGACACATCCGTCCACGCGAAAAGTGCTTATTGCATATCTCGCTAATCTGTAATGCATATACACAGCACACACGAACCCCTTATATAACCACGATACTGTCGATTTTGTGATAAAACAAAAAGGTTTTCTCCCTTTTCACTTTTGTTTTCATTTTCTTTCTTACATTCTCTTTATATGCCCGTTTTTATTTTACTCTCACACATTTGTATCTCCCAACTACTTTTGTTACTTTTATGTTATACACTATTTTTTCTTTTTTTGTATACCAGTTTCTTTTTACCGAGCCCCGCCAGTAGTGAATAGCAAGCGACACGTGATCGATGTAACCCTTTGTCCCGATCCCAGTTTTTATTTTGTTTTTTCAATTATCTGCAGCCCACTGGTGCACGTGCGTTTCTTTTTTTATAACTTTTTGAGAAAAACCGGCAGAAATTTACGCAATCACCATAAGTTCCGAGTGCACGAAACAAACCAACCCCCTCGTACCCTTTTCAGCCCGTAAACCTTAAGAGAGAAATTTCAGAGCAGCTCATGGTTTTACCGAAGGATTTTAATACAAAGCATTTTTTTGTCCAATTTCAATGGAAAATCACTTACTTTATATCTTTCGTATTTGAACACCTTAACAATAAAAAAATCTATTTTAAACGTTTTGACGGGAATTGGATCGATTGTTCTCCAATGCCTATCAAACTGTTGAAAACTTTATTGTGCTCTTTTTGTAACCGGCGAAAGAAATAATTGATTTTGAATAGTATGAATTAAGATTTTGCAAATTAGAATAAGATTTTTAGTTTGGTCTCTCTCCATATTCTTTGTAGCCGAATTGAAGCGGATTTGCACGCAGTATCATGAGCGCGTCTACATTTGTGAGGGTCAGAAGTGGGATTTGGAGCGTGAAGTTCGGAAAAGAGACTACGAGGTATTATTATCCAAAAGAAAACAAAGCACCGTACATATAAATATTTTAGAGCAAAACTTAACGTTAAACAAAAGAAGGTTTTGTTTTTTATAAGCGAATAAAACCAGATTTTTTGGCTCTTTCTATCTCTCTGTCGTCGCAAGAGAAACACAATGAAACCAAAAATCTCCTTTTTCTCTCTTAAAACTTCTACGCGGAGAGAATGTGCGAGCTTAGTAACAAAAGATCCAAGATTCAACATTGACAAGTCATTCACTTTTTTTTCAATAACAAAAGCCACAATCTGTATCATATGTATATACCACACATCAATAAATTCCAGTTCCACAGTGGACAATCATTTATGAAAATCTGCTTTCGTTTTTTTTAAGTCTAGAGACTTGCTCCAGCTTACCACATTTCACTTGCAATATAGTACTTGATTTATTGTGAATTATTGAACAAAAAATATTCTCTCCGTGTACATCGAAAGAATATCACGTGCAATGAAAGAAATTTCATCAGTCGCGGGAGAGATTACGATGTACTTATTCTCTCCCCTAAATCTTTCATCTCTTTTCTGTCACATATATGAAATATTCCGATCAAGAGTGCTATAACGTATATTTTTCTCTTTAGGATAAAAGTGATTCAAGACTTCTTTCGTACTCTTGACAATGTATAAGCCTGTCACGTCATTTCCATTTTTTTTTTTGAGATCAGGAGAAACGAAAATATTTGTAAAGTATTTAACTAGTGTGATTCGATCAATTAACTAAGAAACATCCTTTTGGAGTGAAAGTATACAAAATTTAGTATAAATTTGTTTTGACGATAATTGCGCAAAGTACACTATTTTTATTAATTCACTATAAACTTGATCAGTCCTGATGAAGACGAAATTATTTTTTTACCGATACAAATTTTTATACCGTATGCACGTCTTAAATCGTGCAATTTAATACTCACAGCGAGTTTTTCGTCACGAATAATATGAAGTGCCGTTACTTTTGTTTTTGAAGCTGTAACTCTTCTTCGCTCTATATTTTTTATTTTTGCACTTTTCATTTTTTTATCCAGTTCTAAACAAAATTCAATCTTTCTCTTACACCTACTAGATCTTTTATTTTTTATTTTTAATTTATATATTTTTTAATCGTTTTTTGTTTACACATCTACTTTTTCTACTTTTATTATTAATAATAGCAGCACGGCAATTCTTACTCAGCTTTTTACTAACTTAATTATGCCACAAGGACGACCCGAGGAATCGGAAGGAAAAACATTTAACATCTTTTTTATTAGTCAGGGCTGGGCAAGCTTATAGTTTTAAATTCTCGAGTTTTCAATAGAGGTCACAAAAGTTATTCACTTTTTTTGCTTATTTTCGCACGAGTGGTTACGGATGTTTAGCTTCTCAGTGCGGACTTTTAGTTTGCGAGTCTGGAGCAATTTTTCAGACTTAGTAACCATTCAAATTCAAACGATATTACAAAAACACGAAAAAAAATTTAAATCCTTCTCTGCTTTTTTCTGCAACGTACTGAGTGAAAAGTTACATTGAAAAATGATATAGTTTATTTTCACTGAAATTAAATAAGACTCTTGGTCGCGATTTCTTGTCAAAGTGAAATTTACTGCATTTCGATTAAACGTTAATGATGAGATAAATAAAAAAGATCGAATACTATAGTGAGTGCAATGTGTGAATCGCGGTGCAAAATCGTAAAAAAAGTGTAAATTTTCCCGCATATATAGTGAGCGATGTACTTCCAAACGCTAACACTTGCATGGCTTAAAAATAATGCTTATAAAATTATTAAAATATTTCATCTGCGTAGATAGAATAGTAAGCTAAATACGATCAATAATCAAGCATTTAATGCTTTTATTACTCTAAAACAAAAATATCACCTATATGAATTGAATTACTTAGACTTTATTGTCATCCTTTTTTTCTTAATTCTTAACCAAATGCATGGATAGAGAAAAATTTAGTTCAAAATTATCGTTATTCTCTCCATTCTGTTGTGCTTCACATCAAGTCGAAGTGGCGGTACTACGCAAGAAGTATTAATTTGAGTATGGCACTTCATATATTCGTCACTTACTACCGACAAAATACAGCGATGATAATAAATAATTTAGAGAATTACGATTTGAGGAAGATATGTAGATTCGATTCCAATATTGATCACGATGATAGCAGTATAATGAACAAATTATTAAAGAATTTAAGGAAAGTAAAGTAATGTCAACGATCGTCAATGTCACTGATTGTTACACGCGAAAAATGCACTTAAGACTCTCACAAAAATGGACGCATCTGTTCGTCGCAGTAAAGTCCTAACGAGAAGATACGCGATAAGAAGTGCCATGCTGTGAAATTCTCTATTATCCGGATTCTCCAGGCGTGCCTGGCTCATACTGTATATAATGCGGATTTAATATCTAAGCTACCGTAAAATTCGAAAGTGGATGCATTTCAACACAATTATTTTAAATACTTGGAAGGTTTATGTGATATTTTTTTATATTTCATGGACTGTTATTCTAATTCAGTCATTATTTTTTATTTTTTCTGGGGGCAATTGAGTGAAACTTCGAATTATACGATAGTAAAACACACGCAAGCAAAAGCAAGCATTAGAAAAAAGCCAGATTGTTGTTGAATTTTTCAATTAAAAAATTTAAGAAATAGTAAAATAACAAAAGGCAGGCAGAAAGCGTAAGAAGGAAACATCGTAATTGTCTACTTAATATCTAAAAAAAGACTTGGAACAAAACAAAAGAAACTAGAAATAATAAAAGTCGATTTTGCACCGATTCGCACGCCGCCGATTTTACATGTGTTTTCGTGCTGATTAACCGACCTGACACCTTGATATCGATTAGCAATGACATCCTTTTTAGATTCAAGCGAGGCAGGAAATTTGGATTTTCTTTCAGCTGCTATTCTAAAAGTAACGGTCACCTGATACGAAACTCGCTGTATCGAAAGGATCATGATGAGATGTTTTCATTTTTTGATCAGTAAAAAGTAATCAATAAAAAGTTCGATCAATGTGACAATTAACTTTTGACTGATAAAGAAGAGGCAATGAATAAAAAAATCATATTAAAAATTAACGATTTGATGGGGAAAAAATGGCATACGGTAAAGGTGTCAAAAAATGAAAACGCGTCCTGTAGTGATATGCAACCTCGAGGAATTTAGAGCTGATCACGACCAGTTGGTTTGACTCTTGATTGACCATTACTCACCATTTCTCCCTTGACGTCATTACCAGTGACGTTTCGATCTACCTTAGGTCATACACTCTTGTTGCACTTTATATCTTCTTACTCTTCTGTTCGCGAACAAAAAAAGCACGATTTAATATTTGATGAGCGTGGAATCGATTTAATTATCTTCTTGTACCTTTCGCATCAATCCCTAAAATGGTCACTTTCCACAATGTACAAAATCGAGCATCTCATTTTAGTTAATTATCGAGTCTGTGCTAATTTTATACAAACTCAATCAAGTACTACATATCCTTCAAAAGATCGATCATTAATCACCAATTGCACCTTTCTAATATAATTATTTCCGAGCATGAGAAAATTATTTTTGGGATACCTACATACTTTTTTATCTCCTTTTGTCAATTCATAACGTAGATAACAAAAAAAAAAACGAATTATTGTGTTTTTTCTATGTTATCATAAAGCTATATACATGTCAATGTAGGAAAACGCAAAAGAAATTTGTTATTGATTTTTCAGTGGATTGTGTTTTTAGTTTAAATAAAACCTTGTTTCATAAAGTATCGTTTTGATATCGATGGTACTTGTTGTAATTTACTTTTACAAGTGAAACAATGTAGATCTTTTTGAAAAATAGCTGAATTAGTATTGTTTTATACGTAGAACTTATTTCACATATAGTTTACGTTGTGTTTAGGTCAATTTTTTCATTGTTTATATTATGCAATGTATATGTATCCTTTATCATTTTCCTTTACCACGTAATCCAGATTTTCGTAACTCATTCAGTATCCTTCTGTTACTAACACTCGAACATTTATTTCAATCGCTTACATAAAATCCTCATGGGCAATAAAAGATGCTTGTTGTGCTTTTTCAACTCTGTTGTGCTAATACATATATTTTGAGTGGCTTTTGTATAAAAGTTTCTTAACAATACAACAATTCAAATATTTGCTTCTGCATTAGATATAAAATAGAATTGTATATCCTGCTAAATTACAATCGTTTTTTTTTTTTAATTTTTCCTCTAAATGTCAACATTTCAAGTATTTTTATTAAGTCAGTGTAATTCCAACTATACGTTTTAATTGTTTCATTAAATTGTAGTAAAAAAATAGTAAACGATCCATTCAGCTTTAAAAAAAAATAGATAGCTTTGCTAACAAATCACGAGACATATAAACAGAAGACTAATATTTTTCTGCTTTTATCCAGATCGCAGACTTAAACAGTCAAGTCAATGACCTCCGAGGAAAGTTGTGAGTATAATTATTTTTGTACATGGATTATGAAATGCAGCTTTCAATTAGCCAATTAAAGTCAGTCAATTAAATAGAAAAACATGTTTTTAACTACTGTTAAAAGAAAACGACCCAAATCCACCAGAGTAAAAGAAAGTAAAGTTTATTTTCTAAATAAACCGCGCAAAATAATCTCTGCCCTTTTGATATTTGAACAATGTTAGAGGAAAGTTGACTCCGCGCACTTGACTTAATTGAGGGGAAATTGCTAGCAAGAGCCAAAGAAAAAACAGCGTCGCTTAAGGAAATTGCTCATGTTCGCTCTTCTTTTCTGTTCTCTTTGTCCATGGGATGTGGCGCGTGCAGCATGAAGCCAACACTTAAGAAGGTCTCAAAATACGAGAACAAGTTCGCTAAGCTGCAGAAGAAGGCAGCTGAATTCAACTTCAGGAACCAGCTCAAGCAGGTCAAGAAGAAGGAGTTCACCCTCGAGGAGGAGGACAAGGAGGTAAGGACGAGCTTTTCCTACTATTTTTCACTGATATCGTGCGCTAAAAGAGAAGTTGCGAAGAGCGGGAACTTACTCTAGTAGGCTATCCTTCTCTTCCCTATCATCGACTTTTGTTCCTCTCTCATACGATAGATGGACTGAAAAATATTTTTTCCAAAAGTTAAGTAATGTCCACCTTTCTTCAATGATCCCCGAAACTTCTTTGTTTTTTTATTCATTCGAGAATTTTCAATTATCAAGGTAAATAAATATTTTATTACGAGTTATAGATAAAGTTTAAAGAAAATTTTTTAGATCTTTTTGTAATAACATACATTTTATAACATCCTTACAAAATTTGGTACTATCTTTAAAATTATTTTTTCGTAGTAATAGACATTTGAATTACGAGGTTCTGTGTTATGCATTCCATTTTATGTCGAATGTACATTCCTAAAGCGTTGTTACACGTATTTCTCCCAATATGTTATATGTCAATAATATTTCACTTATATATCAGCTTAAGAAAGATTTTTGTTGTAAAGCACACATTTTAATAACTGTAATTCAACTCAGAATAACAGAAATCTTTAGCAAAGCGTAGTAAGAACAAAAAAAAAAAGAAATAAGAAAAAGTAGTATAGTATTTAGTTGACTAGGCAATGTGTTGTTCTCCACAGCCCAAGAAGTCCGAGAAGGCAGAATGGCAGACGAAGAAGTAGATTACGAAATGAACAGCCTCAGTTTATTATTACTATAATTTAATGACGTTTAAAAATACACAAAAATAGACAAAATGAATAAACGACTCGAGTGACATTGTAAAGTCATCGTAATAAACTTACACGTAAACTCACTTCATGTCGCATAATAAAAATGCACTCGGACTTGCGTTCAGCGAAGATCGCGTTAAAGCACACACATTTTTTATTACTTTGTTCCACCGTCAGCGCGCAGACCGATTAAAGCACATCTAACTATGCCGTCGCGGATACGATTAAGAATTATTAATTTGATAGAGGAAAAGTAAATGAAAACAAAAGTTGTTCGTATTATCAGACGGTTTTTGCCATATGCACCCTATTAAGCGGCGCTGTGACGACGTTCGAATAAACAGTTTCGTAAATGTTACGCGTCAACTTATAAGCTTTTTAAAATATAAGGAAATTTCAATAAACTTTAATGAAATGCAACTGGATTTATTCTACTTGACAATTTTTTTATCGATCCTTCGTATATCGTACATTTTTTTGCACGAGTAATTTTTTCACGGACATTTTTTCTGGTAGTACTTTTTTATAAAAGATTTTTTGCAGGCTTCGTTTACTTGCCAATCTGCCGACCTTTTTTGGAACTTTTTTTTCCAAGTTGTTGCCGTACTTTTTTCCACCTTTTTGATGTACGTTTTTGTGTAGCCAGCTTACTTTTCTGGTGGTTTACATTGCATCGAGAAAATGCAATAGTATTTTTTCCAGCCAAATACAAATTTTTTTCCTGAAAATAATATTTTTCAGCCAAACACTTATACGTGATTACATAAATTCGCTTTATACTCGGTGTTTAATCATGAATAAATACAAGTATTTATTTATTATTATTTTGTTAACACTTTTCCGCTCACTATCTATCTTTCTATATTCTTTTTTCTGATTAATATTTATAATCGCGTGTACATATGTATGTTCTATCTTCTTATTTTAAACGTAATCTTTTCCGTGCTGCGTAAAAAAACTCTTATGTTATGAATAGCGACTAAAAAAATCTTATTTATCGCAATTTATCGAAACTGAAAAATAAATCTCTGAAAGAAAAAAAAGGCGTACCTGAAAAGGTGAGATTCACTTTGCACTGCCTTTTGCAATGGTATTTCTCGCTCCGTAATAAAAAAATAATCGCAGAAGCGCTTAAGCTCACTCGCTTCTTCTTTATGCATTATTTTCTACTCTGGTTTTATATTCTTTTTTAAGTTATTTTTCTTTTGTTTTTCTGTTTCTTTCTCTGTGTAATATTTTCATTTGAATACTTTTTTGCACATTTCAAGTCTCGCATTTCTACTCACTCTTTTTTTCTCGTGTGCTCTACTTCAGTACAAAAAATACATAAAATAATTGCCGTACCGCGCCGCAGCTAGATTAAAAGAAAAAGACGAATACACGTTGAAACACAACTTCACTCTAAATTTTTTTGCCCATGCAGTGCTACTTTCAAGTCTATCACACGATGTTCAGCTACCAAGCTATTTGGCTCTATATGTTTACGAATTTCTGTTTCATCCCTCACTCTCAGTGAATGCATTTATGTCAAACAAAAGTTAATTTAAATGTTGTTTTTGAGTATTTTGTTCTTTAAAAAACATTTTAACGAAATCATTTATACTTGATTAATATCAAAATATAAAAAGTGTTGTATATGCAACATTGTTTATTTATGATAAAAGGTAAATTTTAAAAATGCATTCGTATGATGATAAATGCTGTTCAGAGTGCTAAATGATGTTTATGGAGAGCTGTGCAAAATTTGGCTCTATAAACGTGTCCCTCCTTTATGTTTAGCAACTTTGCAAATTAAAAATGTCCTTGTTATGTTTTACGTTGACTAATGATGCTTAATGTTTGCAGAATGCGTCGAAAGATAAGGTAAAAGCCTATAATAGAAAATTATTAGATCAGAAAAACATTCGCCTAGTTGTTACAGAATCTTAGGCGCCGAATAATGCTTTTATGGAAGATTAATGCTTTGCGTAACCCAGCTTTATTTTCACTTTTCTTTACCGTAGATTCGAACATATTACATGTTTCTTGCATGCGGCCAATTTCTGTATCTTAGGAAAAAATTTGCTTTTTTTGCCAATAGAGGATCAACGAAATGCACTTTAAACGAACGAATATTACTGCAAGTTCAATTTAAATGTAGCATTTATTTCCATCATTTTTCATTGCTGTACATTCTATGTACGTCCTTCAAACTAACAAAAGAATTTCTAAAACGCGAAAAATGCAATATTTCAAATTTTGATTTGGCAATCATCGAAAGCAAAATAGAAATTGTTATCAGTTGGTAACTAATTTTATATTTGCGTGATCAAATTAAAGGTTTTATCAGGCAAAACATTCTCTTCATATCGATTTTCTAATGTTTTTATAAGCGTATCAAATATCGGCAAAGAGAAAAAATATTAGATCAACAATTTTCAAGGATGTCAATCTAAGACACTAATGCTCATTTGTTCTATATTTGCAGAAGAAGCCCGAATGGTCGAAAAAGGGTGAAGAAAAGAAGGTAAAGGAGGAGGAGGCGGCTGTTGAGGCATGAGAATCTTATCACCTTACAGTGTACCTCAGTCACACCGTTCCATCTAATAAAAGATACTCGACGCCGGAGCGATAGTCACTTCCTTCTTAACTGCACGCAAAAATTATTTATTTTTCTTCCCTTTTTGGAGAGAGACTATCGCCTATTGTAAAAAAAAATAAATGAACAATCACACATCTATACATTATACAGACACATGTACACATATACACACATATATACACTTATTAAACACTATTCTGTAACAAAATTTTCCCTGTGTTTTTTTTTGCTTCACATACTACTCCTTTTCTATTGTTCTCCTTTGGATGAATTCCATTTCTATTTATGGTCGATATACTTTTTTTTTAATATTTTTGTAACCTTTCACTTGCCAGTTCTCTCCCACTTACTTTACGAAAGGAATCTCTTTTTTTAATGTCACCAACAAATGTGCTAAAAAAATGTGTTATTCAGTTAAAATACCTGCCTGAGTATAATATTAAAATTTTATTATAATTTAGAAAAAAAAATATTATTGATCACGAACAACGCTTTGTGTAAATGTTTTTACTCCTATATTGTGTATTTATTATTTATCCTTCAAAACCTTCTTGCACTCAAACCTATAACTTTTTCCTTTTTTGTATTAATAAAAATTTGGAATAAATAAATAAAATGATTTATTGATAATGATATTTTTGATAATTGCATAATATTTCTTCAATTTCTACTTTAATATTTCACTTATGAAGCAAAGGTAAGCGTAATATTCAATGAAACTTGGAAACATTAAGTTCTAATGAATTAAACAATTTGCAATATGTGCAAACACTTCAAGTCGATGCATAAATTGTTAACATTAAAACTATAAGTTTAGTTTTATAAAAATTTGCAAAATTAAATAAAAATAGAAAAAATAGTTGAAGTAGTAAAATACTATATAACTTATGCTAATAAATAATTAAGGGGGCCAACCTAGGTTAAATTGAAAAAAAAATACACTTTCCAGTATAATAGCTATAAAAATTTTATTCATTACTTTTGATTACTGAAACTTTTTACATTTTAAGTACTCACATAATTTAAGTTATTTATACACTGTTAGGATCCAAACTGTACTCTTTATCTCTAGTATTGTTCCATCAAAAGTATTTAAAATTTTTATTTATTTGTCCACCTGCCATAGCTTTTTTTTCAGTACAATGACTTGTAGTCACCGGATCAGGCTTAAATTACTCTTCATAACCTGCACCTCAGATGTATCGAATCACTTTTCTGGAAAAATAAATAAATAAAAAATTATTGAAGACACTTTCGTGCAAAATATTAGGCAATAACTAATATTTTGTACTGAAAAAAAAACTCTATGGGAAATGGACAAATAAATAAAAATTTTAAATATTTTTGATGAAACAATACTAGAGATAAAGAGCACTGTTTGGATCCTAATAGTGTATAAATAGCTTAAATTATATGCGTATTTAAAGTGTAAAAAGTTCCAGTAATCAAAAGTAATGAATAAAATTTTTATAGATATTATACTGGAAAGTGTATTTTTTCAATTTAACCTAGGCTGACTGCCTTAAGTGATAATAACTGTTTATAGGTTCAATATAAAATGCATAACAAAAAAGTATTTAGTAAGTTTTATCGAGTTTTCGAATAATTGTAAAATCCTTGAAAGGCATAAAGAACAAAAGTTTAAAATTTTAATTAAACTTACATAACGTTATTTTGATGTTATATGCATAATAATGATGCATCGTGAATATCGAATTTCCCTCGTGAAACCACGAATCACCTTGTACTTTAATAAGGTTTCTGAATTTGAGAGCTATGTTACGTCAATTACAGTATATTATATTTTATCTTAAAGTAATAAATTAAATAATAAATTAGTTCCTAATAAGTTTATAATGTTTTTATAATAAATGGGCTAAGGAATTTTTTAGAGAACTAATAAAACATAAAAATGTATCCAAAAAATGATTTCTATATTTTATTGTGAAAAAAGCATGTATTGGAAAATGCATGAAAGATTGTATACCTGTTACTTAATGCACGGAGAAAAAAAAAGATTAGTGAAATTTACTGAATTTCTATAGTTTAGTTAAAGTGTCAAGCAATTATTTGGTTAAATATTTAAGCAAATTTTACTGAAATAACCCTGCCGGAAAATTAAGGAGCTTTTAGGCAGAAAATGTTAAATCTTCTGTTCAGTGGGCAGATTATTTAACATATTTCGAACATATTTGGAGGCTGTGGTGTGACGCTAGCTGGTTAAAATCTGTTCTAAATTCTATTATTCAATTAACGTTTATAACGGTATAGGAACCACGGGTTTATATACTTTATATTTTTTAACTTGTAACGTTTCCTTCTAGAGAACTCCATTTTATTTTTATATATAAAACAACAAATTAAACAGTATGTTTCAACGCTACTCCAAAATATCGAAATATAACCTAAAATTCAGTACAGTCTCATAACCGTTTAGGAGCTGTAAGCAGATATCAGAGGGAGAGAGAAAGAGCGTTCAAACAGTTGCGCGCGCGCATCTGGCTCTTCTGCGTTTAATTCAGTGAATATAATTTTAACATAATATGCCAATCTATCAAAATAGTTGGTAGTCGAAAAATCTGGGCAGACGTTAATTACAACAACATAAATGATGGTTAATTTTCCGGCAGGGAAAAACCAGTATTTTCTACTGCATGCCATTAAGTAAATTTTACTAACAATAGGAGGAACCAGCTAGCGAAACTACATCAGAAGCTACGTCGACGGAGCCAACATCATCTGTTCCGGAAACACCAGAACCACCACCAGCAGAACCGGAACCAGGTAACAATTGACGAAAGAAATCTTATAATAATTGTCTATTCTTCTTCTAAGTAAAATTGAGTAGAATTAAGCGAAAAACATTTCTATTTTAATTGTCGCATAAACATCATATTTAACAGAGCCAGAACCAGAACCTGAACCAGAGCCTATTCCGGAGCCACCTAAAGGTACTTACGACTTGACTTCGGTTATTACGTCCGCTAACAAATCATTTTTTTAAATACTATCTCTTGATTCAATTCGGTATTGTATGTTTTTACGTGTAAACGTGTTTATAATTATTGTTATGAATCAAATTGTTTCTTATAATATGTATCTTTTGTAACGTATGCGTGAGTTTTTGATGTTCCATTATTTTGAATAATTTTTCTATGTGAAATAAGTAATTGTTATGGAATGTAAGAAATATGTATCTCCTAATGTATAAGTTCGTAATACACTACTGTTTTACAAAAACTGTGGTATATATATGTATATATATATATATATATATTGCGGATAAATGTTTTTTAACCACGTTGAATCTGGATAACTTAATTGTTAATGAAATATATTGAATGTGTATACGTGTTTGTGTCTACATATCAGTGTCGATGTTATATAATAAATTTATTTAACAATAACTGTATCTATTTTACAAGTACCATATTATATTTTTATACATTTGATATTGTATTGATATAAATTGTAGTGCCAATCCTAAATGTGGAATCATTGGCATAGCAGAAAACGATAAAATGAGCGTTTAGTAAACATAATTCCAACAGAATTTTTAAACTCGTTAACTCCGAATGGATTACATCAAAGTAAATTAAAATTAAAAAATGACGCAATTATCGTGTTGCTGAAAATTTTAAATTGAAATAATAGTTTTAAAATAAAATAATGGTTATAAAAAATTATTTTCTGGAATTTGACTGAAAAAATAAATATATTCAATTATATCGTTAAAGCAATTGGGTAAATAAAGTTTCATATCGTATACAAAAAAAGGAGAAAAATGCAACAATTATTTTCTAGAATTCGTCTGTATCACAAAATAGGGGGTGGGCGAGCGGAGCGAGTAGGGGTATAAATTGTAGTGCCAATCCTAAATGTGAAAGAATGTAAAGTGCAAAGAACTTGCCACATTGCCTTGTGGCATTATTCCCAGTTCCTCACATAACAATCTTAAGGTGACTGCTAAAAATGATCCTTTACTTCCTCAATCGGTGATAAAAGCGACACAGTCCGAACCAATTTAAACTAAAACATTTCCGAGGTCAACGGCCACGAAGCAAGGGTCATTTTTGCAAATCGAGGTTCGCTCGATTTATCCCCATCACCGATACGATCTCCCCACCAGCATCCCTGTCAATCTAATTAAATCATTATTACGTCACTGCTGCAGTCGTGCAATTTAAGTGCTTGCGCTTAACGCTCCTTGGTCACTCTTGTGGGAAAGGTCCGAGGCGCAGGGTGTGTCGATAAAGGTCGCTACGAACAGCAAGAATTATAAGTCCATTTGTTAGCCCGAAGAGTGGCTTATTATCGTATCTATCGTAGTAGTAGAAGACCACCGCGCAAAATGACTATTACACTGCCTATGCCTGAACCGGATGAGCGTAAGTTGTGACTAAATGTATATTAACTATCGGCTTCATTCTTCAAGTTTACCAAACAATAATTGTTTTTTACGTTTATTTAATAAAAATCCTTTAATCCCCAATTTCTTTTCCTCATTAATCAATTGAAAATTATTTTTGTACCATTTTCATTTTAATTTATTATTTATTTAATTACTTATTACTTCAAATAAACAAAAGTTTTACAATGTGTGCTTACTATGTACTTTATTTAAACTTGTACGTAATTTTTTTTACTTTGAGCAAGTACAAATATTTTTGTCGGAAAATGTAAAAATTTTAATTATTAACTAAATATAACAATTTATTGAATTTTAAAATATTCTGCACAATTTCAGAACCGCCGCCACCAAATCCATTAAATGTACTGAATTTACTTATCTCAAAACTCAAGGCCATGGAAACGACAGAGTCTACGGGAGAAATTACGGAAGTGGATGTAGATCTCTGTAATAAGATTTACTTCATTCTAAACCCAGGTAAATTACAGAGAATTATTTACTCTATTTTGGAATTTTTCTTATGTCAAATGTATATTATTCTATTACGCCGGTAAATTTTTATCTTCATTAAAATAATATTTACGTATTTCACTTATTAAACTTTATTGTACTTTATTTTAAATTATTTTTTAAAATAGTTACTGAAGAAAGTTTGGCTTTAAATGCAATTTTTGTCAATTTTGGTTAATCGTATTTTCTTTTCTTTGTTACAAAAAAAATAATTATGTTTTTTTATTCAATGCTAATCTTGTAGCGATGTCTTTCATCCCTCAGAGTAGTCGTGTTAGAATCATGTAATGAAATTTGTTCTAAATTCTTTATTTGAATTCCTCATGGGGTACTCCGGGAGATTCGCTATTTTTACGTCGATTGGAAGTTGTTCACTTTGACTTCCTGCATTCCGCGAGGGGCAGCCATTGCAGCCAGTATTGTTAGCCTTCCTATATCTACTGACAAAGCTATTTTTATTCTCTCGAATGCTTCTAGGACCTTTGCCTTTTGATCGCCTGATTAAGTTGCATCAGACATTGGCACTAACAGGTTTCAAGTATAGCAAATATTTTGTTCATCTACCACTAATTGCATTTCTTTCAAATTCTGCTGTTCAATTCAGTATAAGTACTTGTTACTATAATATGTATTCTACCGCACATAATCAATAAGAATTTATTATAGTCATAAGTGTTATAATTAAATTAAGCAATTTAGTATTTAACATTGGGCAAGCCCTAACTACAGATATACAGTAAAGTTGAAATTAAATTTACAACGAGTAAATAGTAATGCTACTGTAGGCTGCTTCTGCGTTATAATGCATTTCTATCTTTTACAAATTAATAAAATATTACTTCTCTGAGGTTCATCAAGGCAAACTCTTCCATCATGGAGTTTATCCTCCTCATTGAATTTTGGCATTTGCGAATTTCTCAAGCCTTCGAGTACTAACTTCTCCTCGCTAAAGGAATGTTCACGCTGTGCAAATAGCCCTGGATTCCCTTAGCAGGCTGACTGCCCTTGGCCGACTAATTTGTCGCCTGCAATACGCATAGTTCAGCAAAATTATAATGAGTTCCTTTTGCAGCTTGAGCACGATCCAAAGTTCACAATAATACGTTTTCTCGGGTGCTTATAACTTCTAGTCATGAGCTTGCAGCGCTTATGAGAGAATTTCACCCGAGTTTACGTACTTTTTCTCGTAAGACGTGATTATTATCTTAATAACTATTATCCAAATTCGTATAATGCTTTTTTTTAAGAGCAGTTACTTTACTAAAATTACTAAAAAATATTTTGCAAAAATTGCATAAGAGGTTGGTCAAGTCGATAAAATTTTTTTATTCATTCTTATGAAATTGGTTGGAATGCGATTTATTGCTTTTTGTTGGAAAAGCGTCGAAATGTTTTAACTCGATAACGTAGCCCTCGTATTTCATGTGAACTTTGTTATTCCATGAAGCAAGTGAAATTAAAAATCGTTTGGGTCAAGAGATTCTTCTGCTGAATTGAGTTAAAGACGATCCACTCAATGACAAAACGTGTTCGCATTTCATTAAAATCTAGTAATTCTCCAATTGTTTCGCAATTAATAATATTCTTACAAATGAAAGGATTTGCCAAAAAAAAAAAAAAAGATATGGGAAGGAAAAACTGAAAAATGTAAAAAAATGCAATTGTGAAGTGACGTTGTCGGATTTACAGCGGCGGCTCCTCCACCGGAGGCTGCGCCGGCGGAGGGTGAAGCGAAGCCGGCCGAGGGAGGTGAGGCACCGGCGGAGGGAGCACCGGCCGAAGGTGGCGAGACTGCGCCGCCGGCGGAGGGCGCCGAAGGTGCACCCACGGAAGGCGCTCCTGCGAGCGACGCCCCGCCGGCCGAAGCCGCACCACCGGCAGAAGCGCCGCCAACTGAAGCCCCACCTGCAGAGGCTGCACCACCCGTTGAAGGTGAGCATTGCCTATTTAAATCATGGGTTATCAGCATCAATTCATGATTAATTAAAAAAGAAATCGACCAACATATCTAGAAAAAGCTTAATTCCCAAGTAAACGGATAATTCACTAAATTTTTCCATTTTTGTATTTGAAATAAAGTTATTTAAAAGCACACACTTACTGCGCTGGAAATCGTTTCAAAGTTAATGCATTGTTGTCAAAAACTTTTATATTTTCAGCCGCTGCATAATCTTCTATTGTGATTGATGGTGGGCCCTCCTGCAACTCACATCTTCCACCTGCTAAAGTCACGAGATCATACACACATACTCGCGGATTCGGAACGAAGGCGAATACGGGGTCCAGCATGATAGGCACAGACCACTCTTCCGATATTCAGTCAAATGCTGTGACACATCGAGAGTAAATTCGCCGAGAAGGAAATATCCTATCCATTTCGAATTCACGTACATTATACAGATTGATTTTCATAAAAAAATACAATTATCAAATAGATTCTTTGCGTTTCCCGTTTTATTCCGAAGTTAACCCTATAAATGTGCTTGACGTCGTGGCAATTTCGCCGTTAATTAGCTGGAGGAGAAAAGAGATAAGAAAAAAATTTGCTTGGTCAAACTTTCCGAGGCGACTTGATTAGTCGACAAAAAGAAGTTTGATTCAGCGAGAAAATTTTACCTTTTTGATAACGAAACTCGGTCAAAGGACTACAAGTATTTATTTAAGTAAAAATAATTTTACTTTTTATTTTTAATTAATGCAGTCTAAATTAGTTTATGAAGATAACTGATCCCTATAAAGTGCTCACAATCTAGTCTGTACTTTTTCTGTTGTTACATTTAATTTTTTTTAATATTTAACATCGATTATTTAACTTGTAAAGAGCCAAACAATAATTTAGAAATATTTATTTCCTAACAGCTCGTAACTTTATAAAAAGATGAAAAAATTATTCCTCGTTACTGACGAGAGCCTTCATATGCATATATATGTACAATGCCGGTCGATTCCACGCGGCGCTCAAAGGAGAAAAAAGAGTTTAAAAAAAAGTAAGAAAAAGGACGAGAGGGGGGCGAAAGAGGAAGCTGCACGCTTGGCTTATTCGTCCAGGTAATAACCGGAATGAAGGGGCGCTGCTGGGATACACGAGCTGTTTCTCGTCACGGTCAATCATCATTGAGATGTTATCGTTCAGCAATAAACCAGATATTAAAAGAATTTGCGAGTAATTTATGTTGCGGTGAAATTCGAGCTCCGTAAAAAAATTCCTTTTGCTCGCATGCCGACACTGTCCCTGACGAGGGCTTACGTAATTAATGAAACGCCTTACTTTGATGTTGAATTCGTTTAAGCCTGATAATGTCTTTTTATTGCATTGGTCAGCAAGTTAAGTGATTTTATTTATCTTGTGCTTAATTTCGAATGGAAAACGAAGATGCACACCGATTTTACTGAAGAACTTATATCCCCGAAGTTTTAATGAGTTTATGTGTTTTGGAAATCACGATTACCTGCAAGTCACTCTTCCCAGGTATATTGCGTGTAAAATACAATGTTGAAGGTAATTAATCGTTATGTCCAATCCATTTCAACTTTAACTTAAACTTCGAATTTTCATTCGAAGGATATTGGAAATGTTATACCCGTAAATTATGACTTTAATCAGAAACGTCAATTAAACAATTTCTGCTCGTTCATATGACCATATTGGGAATTGAATTGCGAAATTGGAAGGCGAGGGGTCGTTACAATACTTAAAAAAGTTTATAATTAAACAATAAAATCCCGCGTCGCCCGTCACTTGAAACAGAGTATGCGCAAAAGAAAATTTTCTTGTCAGCCGTGCCAGAAAGAGTTTGTCGCAAAGTTCGACTCTCAAAGGGATAAAAGAAGAAGAAAAAATGATGGAAAAGTAAAGAAAAGGACGGCTGACCAATCGTGAGTGAGTCGCGTGTCGGTCTTTTCATCCCCCGTCTTTATTTCGAATTCGGCATTCAGGTCCGATTGGTGACTCCAATCGCACCGAGACGCGCGTGGCAGGTACGTGTAGAGCCCTCAAGTTCGGCGCCCAAGAGATTCTCCATTATACGAATGCTCGACAGAAAATACAGCGGGCCATTGTTCCGAAATTACCGCTGAATGCTCTGCGAGGACGGCGCGACGCAGACTCAAATCTGCCACTAGTTTTTCCTCCTCTTTAAAACCCCCTCAGTTATTGCTTTTTCTCGCTCACTGAGCGCGTTTATTATTGTTTCATCTCTTTATGCATTCCGAACGGCTGGGCTGCATTTGCTTTTCGCGGCACGTTCGTCATTTTTGTTGAGACTTGAACTTTACTTTATCTCTATTGTCTTAGTGCCTGCTTTGACTGGCTGAATGACGAAGCTCTAACTTTTTTCTCCACTTGAATTAGAATTTAATTCGGATTTTTTATGAATAAATGTTCTTGAAATGCTTAAACTATAAATAAATGGTAGCATTGCGCACCGAAACAAAAAGAAGTAGGTTTTACTGTTTCGCAAGCGCAATATCTGATAGGTATAAAAAAAAGTAAAAATGCTTTGCAAAATCAGTAAAATTAACAGTTCTTCAAACAGATATCATAAGGCAGATTCTATTGAAAATTCGGTAAGCTAAATTAACTTGCAATTTCACAGTTAAATGTACTGCGTATAAAAAGCAGAAGTTGAGTTCTTATTTTTTTCGGTGTGGAAAGTTTAATCAATTGTAAAATTGGAAGCATTAAACAACGTAAAATAAAAGCAAAGACACGTTGAAACAGATAAAAATGTGGAAATAAAGCTTAACGCGTGTTTTGTCAATCCTACATTGTTCCGCGGAAGGTCTCACACTGCGAGGCGTGCAATTGTAGGAATTCCTGTTTTTTCTTGCACAGCTCGCGATACTTGAGCTCCGTCGCCGCCTACCGGCACTCGTGCCTCCTCATTCAGCGAGGTGCAGGGCCCCAGCGGAGTTCAAGAGGTCCGTTGTGGTTCACGCGCTACTCAGTTGCGCCCCGACCTTCGCCAGGTGCAGATGGTCGACTACTTCTGTACTCCCGCAGTCGTCGCACCTCCGGACATAATGCACGGCGGAACGCGCGAATGCGACGCTTTATATTTTTATGAATGGACGCGTCGGAGCTGCTATTTTCTTCCTCCCTCTGCACGCGGGAGAAAAGTTTCGGCTGTGAAAAGCTAACTTTTCGGGAGGAAAAAATTTTACTGATATGGAGATATCGTTTTTCTCCGAGGTTTTGAAATTCGGCAGAAATGCTCCAGAGAATTTTTATTCGACTGTTATTGCGTTTTTTCTTTTCGGACTTTCGTCTTTTTCCAGTTCCAAAGCAATTGAATGGGCTTTAAAACTGTACAATGGTAGAGTTTGCCAAATTGCGCATTCTTCCATGGGTGAGGTAAAGCTAAGGTTTATTGTACGAATTAGATCCAGTTCTAATTACGCTTAACTCGAGTCTCCTGGCCATTCACATGTGACTTCCATTTCCGAGTCTAGATGGGAACTTTTGATAGCGCAGTATCGAGAATTAGCCCTTTACGAAACACTTTCATAATTGTTAGTAGTTTCTTGTTTGTATTGTTAGTTTATGAATTTATTCATTGAACAATATAAATAATAAATAAATATAGAAATTCCGAATTGAAATGATGTTTGTGATGTCAAATGTTTTTTAATGATTTTAAATTCGATACAGTTGTGCCTACGCAACGCACGAAATATAATTTTGTGTAATGACTCGTGAAGATTTGAAATTCGGAAAAAAACATTGATTGTGTTTTTAGAATTGAATAAGTTTGCGCTAACATTTTAGGACATTATTACTAGTAATATAAATTATTATATTCCGTAGGAACAGTGGGATATACCCATTGTGCCTACGGAATATAGTAATTTTTACTATAACATTTCTCTCCGTGTATCTACATTCTAGAATAATATTTAAATTTCAGTAATAATATTTGAATATGAGCGGGTATGAAAATCCAGGGTATGCTTGTTAACGCTATGGCAATGCAGACGTAATACATCATGTATTGTTATTCACTTTTGAGTTAATCATTTTAGACATTATCAACTCAACAAAAATAGATCTAAATTTATTAAACCTCATACTGCGAATTTGACTCATTTTATACCATTCAATAGATTTTAAGACTAATAATAAAAATAATGTTAAAGATGTTTTCTGGAGAACATGAAACTTTGATGAGTGGCGAAACAACATGCAGACTCAACGGGTGTATCAATTATCATGGAGTTTCGCTTAAATCATTGGTATCTCGTGTTGCCTGCGTATAAAGAGTTTATACAAATTAAAAAATTTTATCATATAATTGTGTCTGTTTGAAAACTGTGAAAAAAAAGAATTGAAAAATTGATAATTCTGAAAACCTTTGCACTAGTATCATTATATGATGAAACATTTGAATTCATACAACTCATCTAGGACTAATTGATGCACCCGTTGAGTCTGCATATACGCCACGCACACATTTTTAAAATTAATAAAGCATTTGATATATTTGAATAATATTAAACATATATTGCATAAACTATTATAAATTTATAGAATCTGTTGATTTTATATAAAAAAATGTTTAGATGTAAACTTCGTCTAGTATAAGGCAAGTTAAATTCTATTTTAACAAGTCTTCATCCAACTCCACTCTATGCATTCGTTTCAGTAAAAAAGTACTGATTAATTGAATTAATCTATAATTAAGTAAATAATTTTTTACTTGGAAAATTATTAATAATTTGACTGAAGGAATTTTAAAAGACTTTTTACAAGTTATACGTCGTAGGAGTTGGAATAAATGAAGATTGTGCAGGGCTATAGTTACTTGATAAAATGAGTCATTCGAAATTCGTCTCGCAAACTAATTCTCAGGGAGGAAGTATACAATGTTGGTGTCTCAAAGTGAAAGGTGCCCGTACACCCCCTGCGAAAGGGCCAGACACGAAGTTTTGAGATACTCGCTTAGCCTAACCTACCTCAAAGGTCCATGTTTAGAGAAAAGGAGGTGGCTAGAGCGAGAGAGGAGGGAGGCTGGAGGCGCGCGCCGGTGGAGCGCGCGCGCTCTCTCTCTCTGTATCTCCCTCTCTCTCCGCCGCGCGGCTCCAACCTTTACCTCGTCGGTGCGCGCCTCCAGTCTCGAAACAGCGCTCGCGGGGGACGGTCCGTTCGCCGAGCCGGTCGCTTTTCACGCATCGCTCCGAAACTCTCGGTAAATACACTTGCGACTGAATTGCCGCATTCAGCCAGCTAGTTGAAAAAACGAGAGATAACGGTGCTCCCGTGCAATTATTCATCGTTCGAAGAATTTTCCAGCGTTTTGGGCGAAGTAGCAGTTGCGCGATAAGAGAGCGTCTCTTTTTTCCACTCCAACTGTCGATTTTTTGCGTGAGTGTCCGTGAAAACAGTCAGTCGCGCACTTTTAGAGTTCAAGTGTCAAGTTTCAGTGACTGCCGCTCGGAAAAATTGATTTTTAAATCGCCGGCTGCTCCTCCAGAGTAATACGGCCGGTGCGCAAGCCGAGCGGAAAATAAGGTGAAGGTCGCGTGGCATCGGCTGCTAGTCGGCCCACCTGCGCGCGCCTTACCTGTCAGAGCTGCAAACTTTTTTGCCGGAGGAGGTCGGAAGAGGACGCATTGAAAAAAAGGAGGAGGCAGCCGACCGAGCGAGATTTTACCGCAGCGCCCGGGAAAACTTTTCCTGACAGCCGGTGAGTGTTTTCCTCCTTCGACCCCCGCGGGAGTTGCACGTTATTTTTCTCTTTTCACGCGCATGCCTCTCGTCTCCGGTGTAGACAGTCCGCGAGAGGTGCGGCGCGCCGGTCATACCGGTTCCGACGTCCGGCGCGTCGCTTCACGGCGGATTCATCAGCTAACTCGCACACGACGACAGCGTCCTTACGCTGACTTATACCAAGTCGTCGAGATGACTTTGTTTAATTGTTCTTTTCGCTCGAAGCTAATGAGGCAATGATTCTTAGCAGCTATATTACAGCGTTACAGCCTCGTGTCAAGGATATTTCATACTCTTTATTACTGGGTTCCGTTTTTTAGGATGGCGGCTTGTATGCTCCAACATAAGAGAGAACTGCAACTTAAAAGTCCAATTTATTATCCAAATTCTTAAACAACTTGCGGTAGGATAACAAATTTTAAGGTGCTTAAAGGGGGTTTCTAGTCGATTGAGTCGAAAAAGCAAGAGATACTTTTCCTCCGTTAGGTAAGGATCTATCATTTGATAATGTTTGCATAACAATACCTTCATGAGAACAGCTTGAATAAATTCTGTTTATATTTTTTCTCTTTTCTTTTTCTCAAGTTAATGACGCCTTTCATAAAATTAACCATCAAATTTCTATTTGTAGGTCTGTAAATTTTCATCGAATTCTCAATTTTAGGTCAGTTACCGGTAGCACCTCCTCGAAATACTTATTATTCTTAGCTGAATTCATTCGAATTATTGCTCTTCACTACGAAATTAGCTCCTGACGAACAGACGTCCATCGTCTGTACGTGTACAAAAAATGTTTGGTACTTTGCAAACTTTTATTTGTCTTTTTTTTAAATATGACTGTATACTGGTCGTTGGAAAGCACAGTCATTAGGCAGTTTAATAAAGATGATAAGATTAAATACGATTACATTGGTGAGTTAGATCCCATAAATTTAACTTGAAATTTTTCTTCGTTCCGAGGGATAACAGATAAAAGTTTATTTTCGTGTACCGCCAGTGGTAAATAATTGATAAATCAAGCTGATAGAGAATGTTGAATTAAAGTAGCCTAACGTGCGAAGTTATTAAGCTGTATGTATACAAATGACGAAAAAAAATAGTTATGAACGACAATTTACATTTGCTATTTCACTATATTAGTTAATTAGTTAATTACCTAATTATCATATGATAAGTTCAAAAAAATATCAATATCTTCGACAATGTTTTCTTGAATATTAATGAAAAGTGTTAAAGTAGAGCGAAGAAAATATACTCTAAGCAGGGAACGTATATAAAATTCGCTAGGTACAGGATATCGATAAAACTATATAGTTACTGGGAGTCAGAACTGCTAGGTAAACGAAGAAGCAGAGAATGATAGTAAACATAGAAATCGATAAAAATTTCAACATGATACATCAGCTATTATTTTATGCACTGCGCTTTATGAATCATTTCTTAAAAAAAAAAGAAAACACACTTAAAGATCTCTTTCGCAAATCGCAAAAAACAATAGTTATGTAAATGAGCCATGAGTCTAATTTAGAGGCATGCGTATACCTTTCTTTATCTTGTCTTCCTGTGAGTTTTAAGCCATGGACAGACGAGTTGCGCTTCAATATTCATAAAACGATTTACTTCGCATTTTGCGGACAGAGCGCATACTGCGGTCCTCGCGCATAAACAGGCCGCCGGGGCGTCGTGCGGCTAAGCTTATCGCGATTCTTGAGACGGTCCGCGCCTACTTCAAGACTTTATCAGCAAAAGAGACTGACGCGAGTCTGTCCCAGTCTGCACTGACTGCGGAGATTTATTAGCTTATTACGCTAACGCGGAAACACAATGGGATAACTTGTGCTTGCGCAGACGCATCACCCTCTAGCCTGGAAGGGGAGTCTACGCGCAAACTTTTGTTTCGCCATTTCTTACTTATTTCCTTGTGATTTAATTTATTAGATGATTCGATAGAAAATAGAGATTTTTTGTGATAATAGTGTAATTTTTGGAATCGTTTTTGAATAACGTATTGATTTCATATGATGTATCTATTAATTGGAACATTCAACTGAAATGTTCTGAGCGTTTAATTACGCAATTTCCTATTTATCAATGTTATTTAAACTGCGGAGAAATACAATATTTTATCCGCCTATGAAAATCAAGCCTGAATTCATCTAAAGGTCAATTTAATGATCCTTGAGGTTACGTAACCGCTTCTATGAACTAAATTGAAACGTATCTTTAAAAAGTTTAAAGGTTAAAAAATGATGTTGATAATTAGAATGCGCATCAACGGTTAATTTTATTGAACTGAGAAGCGTTTCCGTAAAAATAAACTAAATTTAAATATAAATTGGAAACAAGTAAAAAATAAATGTTACAAATAAATGAAAATATTAAAAGTGCACGAAGTATAAAATTATAATTTTCATTTTTAGTTAATTTGAAATAATTTTTTAAATATACGTTGTATTTTATTATTTATAGTGGTCTCAAACTGTTAAGTGGTACGAAATATTGCAACACCGCATGCTACAAGGAAATGTGTCACTTAACATAGGATGTGATAGTGTAATAATAGTGCGGCAAAAGTATTATTACTCTCAGTGACGTACGCGCAGTCTGAAATTATGCACTGCCATAACAATGAATCTCGCGGTAATTATTCGATGTAAAAAATTCGATAAAATATTTCGAACAAAAGCTTTTTTATCCATTTTATCGATTCCATCGTCTGACTCCCCTGCAATAAACTTAATCGGGAATAAAAAAAGGCAGTCAAAACAATATTTTTGCAAAATATAAATTTTGCACTTCAACGTGAATAAAATTCAGCGAAAGCCTATAAGATATACTCGGGCGGATTTTTCGATAATTGATTCCAAATTGGAATTTGGGCTTCTTTTCATCAATTTGATTACGAGCATTTTCACGCTCCGCAGATATGCGTACAAGCCATCCTTGCGATTTTATCTTTAGAAAACGCTCGGGTTAGGAGTACGAACGAGCCGACGTGTAATTGTCGCTCCTCTAATGAAAGTTTGGGCGTCTGACAAACGGCGTAGTCGCACAAACCACCTCTTACGCCGTTATCTCGTACCCAGCCGCGTCTCACACCAATCCTCACCGGATCTAATTATCGGATTCTGTCATTTTCGCGCTTGCGTATCCCTTCCCCATCCTCTCTTCTCTCTTTCTCCCTCGTGCTCTCTCGTTCGATGTCAAGGTGCGGCTCTGCGTCGCCGGAGCTGGGAGAGACTGAGATGGTTGTTGAATAATTTTACGAGTGCTGAAAGAAGGAGTGAGGAGGGGGCGCAGAATACTATAGCACTCTCACAATTTAATAAGGTATCGGTGTATTGTCATACTAGCTTTAATTTCCATGATTGATTTGACCATTGAATTGCAACGAATCGTTTGTTTGAAAAATGGTTGGGATGTCAATGGAGGAACTAAGGAGATACTAATAAGCTTACTTGTTGAGTAAATAAAGAAATCTGGTTAAAGATCAAAAAGAGATATGTAAAAGAAGAGAGAATGGCAATGAATATTTCATTTTATTTATTAAATTAGAAAAAAAAATCTTTATGGAATAACTATAAATTGGATTGAGTCTAATACACAGATAAAAAAAATTGCTCAGAGCCCGTCGAGCATCTGCCTGCATTCATCATTGCCTTGTGCATCTAGCCGCATCCCCCTCCCTCCATCGCTGCTATTAGCCGTCGTCGGAGTCTGGCCTTTTATGATGCCCTACAGGACAGTTTCTGTTGCTCTTTCAACATGTTAATAAGTTTATACAAATAATTTATAACTAACGTTAATAGGTGCATGAAAAAAATTAAGTGGATTTTTATAAAGTTTAAATAAATTTTCATTATAACGAAAGGGTTACCTACAATTTCTATTTCACTCAAAGTTTCCCAAAGTTAATTATTTGGCGAACTTTTTGCACTAAGGAAGTTTGTACACTCGATCCACTTTGTCCTAGGTACTCGTGTTTTTGTTGGGGGTTAGCGTTCAATTCTGAAATTACTTAGCGATGCAAACTAATTTGTTACGCGAGCAACAAGCAAAAACGTTTTTGCTGCGGCCGCACGTCAGTGCTAACTCTCTGCGATAAATGCACCGCCTCCGAGTTGAGCGTATGCTCACGAGTTGCTATCCCTCTCCTGAAAGGTAAAAAAGAGCGTTTGGAAAAGTTCGGGCTCGATTGGGCGCTCCGACCGTTGAAAAAAGAGCACACCAAAGCCGATCGGGTGCATTAACGTTTTAACTCCGGAGAAGGCGGCGGCGGTGCGAGCGATTATTATGCAAATTTTTCGAAATTCAGAGACTCTCTTGTGTAACCAGCACTTCGGTCATCAATCCCCAGGACCTGTAAGGAAGCCGACGTATTATCCACACGCGAAGCACTTGCCGCGCTAATGGAATCCCTCGTTTTCCAAGAATTTTGCAAGTACCCTGAATATTTCATGTGTAATTTAATTATAGCCGAAATTTCGAGCGAACGGTCGTCGTATAGTCATTTTAATTAATTGAGGGAGTGTATAAGCTGGCAAATATTTAGCTTTGCATACGAAACTCATTTTTTTAATCGACATGTTATTCAAGAAACAACCGAAATTCACTATGAACATTAATGTTTAATGTCTTTATGCATTGAGTTTATGTGAAATTTTATTCTTCATAAATCTTTATTGTTTTTAAGCTCATTTTTATTATGCACTGTATCTGCCCGTTTAATTGCTCGTTTTTATGATGTTCATATTTGTGCACTCTGACGTTCAAGTTTATATTTTGGATTTATTTGACAACTTTAGCGAGCCAGGGTTAGATGGGATGGTGGTATTTTTATTTATCCGCGAATTTAATGGCACCGGCTTTTTTACCATCCCGCTAGATATTTGTGATTGTACAAGTAGAAGCATTTTTGTCATTGTGCCCCGCGGAATGAGGTACGATGACATCGCAGGTGATATCATTGCAAACTGACCCACATTCACTCGGCTTCCGAATATCTCGGTGACCCCTCTTGGGCGAGGTCGAGCTTCCTAATGAAAACATTAAAATTAGAAATGCTATTTCATCAGATTGCCTCCGTCCACTCCCGGTTCCTTTTTCGACGGAATTTTTACGCTCTTCGTTTTTTCTCGCATTTTCACTTTCGCGATTTTACTTTTGTTTCCTCACGCCGTTCCATTAGTTTTGACGATGGGAAATTCTTCGTCTGGCACAAATTTTCATCTTTTTTTTTGGCGAGTGAGCGAAAGTTATACGCTGATTGCGAGTAAGAAGTTCTGCTCTCCAAGTTACGGTTAATTGGTTTTCAGATACTCATGAATGCAATGTAGTTGACATTTTTGAGTTTATAAATAATTTTAAATAGTACATTAACTGAAATTTTCAAGTTCGCTTTTATTATAATTGTTATGCAATATTTTCACCTCGCTACAATATTATACTATCGCATGCTAATTGGAAATGCAAATTTTGACCGCTATTACCATGAACCTACATTAAAGTTACAAGATGTGATAGAATTTATAAACGATTCAGGTATTTTTAGACATTTTCAAAAAATTTTAATGTTTGCACGATTAAATTCATTATTAATTATTGGGCTATCAATTTACTGTGGTATAATTAAATTTTATTTTATTTTCAATGTTAACTTGTCTAAGTATTTCAAACGTCAGATCGTTTGAGATGAGACACTGCTGTTTAAAACAGCTGAGATGCGAAAAAGAGGTTTAGGTCAACCGCAAGGTTCAAGATTTATAGAAATGTAGTTACCATTATCTAACGCTTAAAGGACCGTTGGAAAACGTATAATAATAACATACAAAAACATTTTTTTATGTGCTGTTTTAAAAATTGTGTTTATATTAAATTAAAATTGTTAAAAAAATGAAACGTAACTCCTTTACTTTTATAATTTTCTACAAAATGCAACGTCTGGCAACGCTTTTCATTCACGAATACTGTGATCAAAGAAAATTTGACGTAATAAACGTAGTTACTTTAGTTGCAACTTTCAAAGAAAAAATAATGTGAACAAAAACTGTTTGTTGGTTCTAACCTTTTATTTTACAACTTTATTAATCGCAAAAGCACCCAATCTATCGTATTTATGTATTGAACAATGAAACGATATTAATGGATTTTTTTCTCTGAATGAATTAAATACATTTTATTGACTTTATTCAAAAATCTGCGTAACTATTAAAATGTAGATAATAAAGCTGTTTTTCATTCTCAACAATATAACATTAATTTCTGAATTCATATTTCCTGGCTAGCACTCTTACCTCGCAACAGTTTATAATGGCTCTCGCGCTTCGTCTTCGTTGTCCCTTCCACGACTGCAGACTCTCGTGTCGTTGCATTTCGCCTATTGAAAAACTTTTGTAATTCATCTCGCGCCTTACTTTTCACACTATGAAAGAAAGAACGGGGAAACGGGACATCATTCCCCGCGCCCCTTTTAACGTTACGCATCCTGCTCACACACCGCGTTTTCCTTTTTACTTTGCTAGTTTCTTCATTCTTCTTCATTTTTCTTTTGTTCTAATTTAGACTATCTCTCTGCTTTTCGCCTTTTTTCTATGTCCTTTTTTAAACATGCACATTCAAGTTAATGAAACAAACTGATTTACGATACGGAGCTTTGTTGACATTCGGAGTATTACTATTTGTTACGAATAGCTCGTAAATTTAATTAAGGTGCTCCAATGTGTTGAATGTAAATAATTAAATTCTCTAATAACATATGAAACAAGGTATAGTTTTACATTTTTATGCGCTTAATCAGAGAATTATACTAAAGCAAATTTATGAAATTCATTCATTTAAATATATGGTATAAAATGTAGGATTAAATTATATGATTTTAGAAAAAACTAGATCGTTAGCTTTTTACAGCTTACTTTATTTTTAAGCGATTTTATATTGAAAATTGGACAAAATTTTATTTAAAACGAAAATTGATTCATACATCGATATATTAATTAAAAAGTATTTATTCGATCCGTATATTGATGTATTTAATTGCAAAATTTCATGTATGTCAATGTTATAGATTTGTCAATAAAATGAAAATGAAAGAGACCAATTCAGCGTTTCTTGGAAAATTTACTATGAAATGCATTTTTATCCATATACGAATATACATCCATGATCGACCTTGATTTCATTTCATATTCATAGCTCTGACTAGTAATGAAAATGTTCAGAATGGATTAATACCACATTGTTTACTGGAAATTGATTTAGAACATAAAAGGTGCGAAGATGAAAAGCAAATAGGACGAGTAGGTCGGTGAGTTACTAAATTTTATTAAAGCTCGGTCAAACCGGCGCATAAGCTTTGTTCTTTGGGTGTGTTGTCAAGCTACATGATCAGTTGGAATGTCGCGCACAGAATCCCGTCGCACGTAGAGAATTTAATAACTTGACATCGAATCAGCGGAGCAAAAGGCACGAAGCACGCGGGCGCACAGAGTTTATCGCGATTCAACACGTGAGATTAATTAATAAATGTCCTATCAATTTAGCACTGTCGTATAGGACTGAATTATTAAAATTTTTAGCATGACGGATGAAATATTTTTTTATACTGAAAATGGTTAATACTCCAGATATTTTTATTTTGATACATTTTAAAGCTTTTATTCGTATTTTGCATATATCATTTTTCCAAATTTGCCTTTGTTTACTAAAAATAGGAAATAATAAAAGCAAACTTTTTTCATATTTGTAAAATTGTGTTAAATAAATTTATATTTTTCTTCAAAAGTTCCTTTTTCCATTTATTTCATTGGAGATTTAAAAATATAAAGATGAAAAACTTTGTAAAAATGTGATGTTACTTTGTAAACAAATTTTAAGAAAAGTTTAAATGCATTATATGAAAACGTAGCTTTAAAAATGATTTATACATAAGACATCGTGTTAAAAGTCACGACTTTAAACATTAATTTATTGATTTTGGTAGAGCTATGTCCTCCGAAATTTTAATATGTTATAATTACATCGCAGATTTAAAAATACAAAGTTGAAAAAGATTTTAATATAGTACTTCGTAAATGAATATATTATTACGGTGATACTAAGCAGCTTAAAATAATTAAAAGATCTTGATTAATTATAAGAAACAAAAGATCTATAATACTTAGAGTTCCGTTCCCTGCTTTGGAATCCGTCTTTAAAAAGTTACTTTGTTCAGAAGTTACTTTTCGTAGGACGTCAAATCGTATTAACTTTGTCGAGAAAATAAAACTTTAAACTTTTTAGCATCAAAGTAATAAATTAAATTTTGCACGAACATTTATTAATTCTATTATTAGATTGTACAGTTTAAAACAAAAATTGATTTATTATACGAGAGGAATTATTTCTGTTTAATAAGATCCGCAGTACCAGCAGTAACATCCTGAAATTTGTATTTTAAAAAATATTTTAGGCTGAAAGAAATATCTATACTAAATATCTGCTAGTATATCTGGCAACAAATCAATGCAAAATAAATATAACGAGGAAGCCTCCCCAGATTCTTGCGTTTGAGAAGTCACGTAATTATATGAGTAGTTTATTTTATTATTCGCTTTTCCAATTATTTTAGCGAAAAGACAATATAATTGCACTAAATAATCTATCGAAGTTTATTTCCATCATATTTTTTGTATTTTAATTATAATTAAAAATTTTCCAACTTCACATTTACTTTCCATTCAATAAATAAAGCGACTTTGGCAATATTTCTGCACGTTCCAGCTAAAAGTCTTCTTTCGTGAAATTGCCAAAATAGAAAAAGAATGGAATCCAAGCAAATTGCCTCTCGGTGAGAACGACTTGGAAAAATAATAAGAGATTCCATCACGGTTTCTGTCGGTTGTATCCTCGCTTCACTTGATCGAGCAGCCGTAACAAGCGATCACCGCAGTTCCGCTCCGCGATTAAAAGATCAGCTCGCAATTTCATCTGACCGAGGTTTCCCCTCGCCTCATCGTCAATTAAATCCAGAAGTGGAACGTACCGGCGTAAATGCCTGGTGTGTACCATAACAGGCTGACCCTTTATACTCGCGGCTTCCTCTTTCACCGCTGCGCGCGTGATCCCCCTGCTCCGTTCGAAATCGCGGCTAAAATCAACAGCGACGGGGAGGAGAGCGTCTCTCTCGCGTCAGGTGAGCGGCTATCGGGCTGTGGTCGACGAGCAGGGGCGGTGCGTCAGTCCCCGTGCGCCCGTGTCGAGGCCAAGAGGACCAGAAGTGTGCGCGTTTATGACTGGCAGGAGGACCGGCTAACGGCGACCGCAGTACGGTTTCCGAATAGCGGATACCACCGACCGTAATGCCAAGTGTGCGCTCGATGCGATATATACCGGCGGGGGCTTTTCACGGTCGCAGATATAGAAGCTTTTCGGGAAAATTATGTGGGCAGGCGGCGGCGTCGTTGTTTTCGAGAGACTGCGGGGCGGTCCACAGCTGCCGGCAGAGTCATTTTCTGGCTTGTTTACGAAGAAGGAAAGCCGAGTGCATGGACGCCTCCATACGCGCGCATATAGCCTGCCCAAGAGGGTATATACACTTGTTCAAATAGCATAAACCGAGTCGCAGAGAATTTGAAATGCCTTTGGCTGGACTTGGTGGAGTAGTCCGGAGAGTCGCTAACGAAAAGGTCGCGGGCCGCCTGCTGCGCGCCGACTCTGTTTTTGCGAGTATAGAATTCAATGCGCGCCGAGAGCTCTGGCTCGAGTATAGAGCGCCGCTGTCGGTTCATATTTCGTCGGTGGATTGACCTTTTTCTGCTTTTTATTGCTCGCCCCCCCCCCCTCCGCTTATTTTTTCGGCGAGCCGCTTGTTTAGATTTCGAGTTTTTCAATTTCTTTCAAATTTATTTTGCAGCAAAAAACTTCCATGCTGGGCAAATGTTTGCTTTTTGAATTAATTCCGCGCGCGGCAAAGTTTTACTACCCTCTCTCGAGCTGAAATTGAATGCGCAAGGTGCGTAAGGTAAATCTCCATGTTGTTTATGAAATATTTTTCGGAGCGAGGGCAACGACAAACCACAAGTTATTCCTTATTAAACTGAATGTTGGATCGACTGTTAGTCTATGTTAAAAATTAAAATAGTATCAGAGTAGTAAAGTAACGCTTCGAGGGAAAAATTCATTCGAAAATTAAAATTCGAGCGTAAGGCCAAATAATAAATGCACGTTCTGCATCAGAATTAGGTTCGCATTGCATTTATAATTATAAAGGTCGTTGCAACGGGGAAGACGGGAAACACGTAAAGAAAGTGATCGCGCGCCAGTGAGCGGGTGGCAGATGTGTATCGCGCGGCCACTGTAATACCTATCGGAAGAAAGACCAGAGAGACAAAGGGAGAGAGAGAGAGACAGAGGTTGCCAGCGGGGAGGATCGATCTCAGTCTGGGATCGTCGTCGACGTGGCGGCCGCCTCGCCTCTTTGTTCCTCCCCCGGTCCGTCTTTATAACCCGAGATCGGGATTTCCACTCACGTACGTGCATCGTTGTGGGCGCCGATACCCAGAGACACTGCCAAGTTATGTGGGCGCGCGCGCGCGAAAATCCCCAAGCGCCTCCTGATTGGGCCATTTCGCGCGACGGGATTTCGCGTGCGGGTGACTCTCACCCGGCGCGGGAAACGGAAATACAACCCGGAAATTTCAACGAGCTCCTTTCTATTCCCTTTAAGTGAACTTCTCTCCGAAAAAAAGCTATCACTTAAATTAATTAAAATCGATGACAATTTTATATTCTATTCGAAGAGCTTTTATATTCTACTCAGGGAAGCTTATTTTAAGGGTTCACATTAATTTTGCGCTTATTTCGAAATTATAATTCGATATTTAAGCCAAGTATTTTTGTACAACGTTATGACCTGCACTAAAAGGTGAACTTATACTAAAATGTATAGGTAAAACCGTCAAGTTTATGCTTCCTACGAAGCAAACAGTCATGCAAATAACAACGGAAAAAGTGCAAATCACGCCTCACGCAAATAGCTTTACATCTGTAATAACTGCGACAAACAACGCTTTTTTGCGTAATTTTTTTCGCACCAGGCGCACACAAGCACCAGCGCCCCAGCGTACACAGAATTCGCACAAACATGCCGAGGCCGAGGTTGCGGCTCGAGGCTCATCTACTCCGCCGGCGGTCGTCGCAAACAACGGAGTTAAATGTTTGATTTGATACTAAACCAACATCGCGCTGTCTTGGTTGTCGCCGCGTGCGGACATCGCGCCGACCCCTCGGCGTCATTAAATCGTTTACACATGCAGTCCGGATGATTCGAGAGGTGCAGGGCGATGAATTGCGGCCCGTAAATTTGTTTTTTTCCTCTTAAGGAAGTTAGTACGGTACAGCCTGTTAGGTTGTTTTTAGTATAAAATAAGGATAGATGCAGCAAAATTCTTCAGAAAATGATAAAATCAGATATTTTTTATCAGACTGTACCACGCTATAGATATATTAATAACATTGATCTGAATGAGATAGTTTTAAAAAAAATCTTAAGAAAAATTTAAACGCATTGCAGGAAAACGTATCAGTAAAAATGACTCTTCCATGAGATACCATGCTATCATATCTTCATTTGGACGAGACTAGGTCCTTCGAAATTTTAAATATAGATTCAAACTTATGAGCATTGTAAAAATTTGACTCAATTTTTACGAAACTTTAAAAAAAATGACATTTCGCACTTACTCCACTAAAGGCGAATCTTGTCCCAATTGTCTTACTTCATATTTCTTCTTATTATATCTATCCCTGTTTTCTTACTGTTCCTATTATCTCTTATAAATTTAGTCATCACAGTTACATTGAAAGTTTAAGAGGAGAATTAAACGAATGTATTTAATTTTATAAGCAATGAGCAAAGATTTTGTTGTTTTCCGAGAAAGGAAGAACAGGTTTATTCTAAATCGCTGTTATGTCAACTTCAAGAAAAAAAAATGACAAAAAGGTTTGTATTTATATTTAAGCGGCTTTTGCGACTTCTCTGCTTTAATTTTAAAATTACCGTTCTCGTGGTAAACTAACAAATCAATAATTCGTATTACACTTCAACTAATATCTTTTAAAAATTTTATATGAAATTTCATGACTCATTATACTTAAACTAGTATTTTCGTAAAAATTTCCGACGAGTTAAAATTATGTTTGAATATAAATAATTATATCTTTCTGTGTACCTGTATGCCTTTGGATCGTAAAGTAAATGAAATTAAGACTGGATATTTTCGAGAGTCAAATGATAATGAATTAAAAATGTTTTTGATTATTAAAAGACAGAGCGTCAAACTGGACATTATTTCGTGCAAAATGATAAAACCATCGAAATGAATATTATTGCAGTGTAACGTTCAACATCTCTTTCATTATCACTGTTTATTCAATTACGCGAGCATGAATTCGAAAGATAATTAAAAATGTCTTCTACATTAAGTAAATTTCAACGAAAAAAGCGAAATTAAGTTAGCGTTCGCAATTGAAAAGTTATTAAATTCCCAAGCAATTTCAGAGAGTACACCATTCGCAACCTTCATTCTCGAGCATTTAGAGTCGGAACGGTCTGAGCAACGCGTCTGAGGGAATGCATTTTGGCCTTTCGGAGATTACTCCGAATCGCTCTGTTGCCTCCGCCAAACTTTCTACAAAGAATGACGCCCAGCAAGCTCAAACTTATTACAATTTAAAATTTTTCCGATGTAAGTCGTTGCTCGGCGCCTTTGCACCTCCCTCTTTCTGCTTCGCTTGCTCGCGCCCCCGCCTCATCACCATTTATTGTTATCCCTCATGGAGCCGAGTCCCTCCCCCAACCGCCAAGCCGTTCATCCTCCGTTCTGTCGCATCCTCATTGAACAGCTACTCAACAATGTAAAATCAGCATAAATTCCGAGTCTACCTACCTTCCCGTTTCTTTCCTTGCGAGAGAACGCTCAATGCTATCGTTGTTGCTGCAGTGTTCGAGATTTCACCTTCCTGCAGCAATCTTTCAGTTCCTTTCGCTCCGAACACTTCTGAATGTCGCTTTAATTAATGTATATTATTCATGGTGCGCTTAACTGGAACATATTGTAATTTGCGTTGTCTCCAATTTTTAAGTGTCTTTTTTTACTTAACTTTTAATTATTTTAAACCTATCTAAAAAGCTAAGAAATGTTAATTGACTAAAATATGTAGAAGTAATATTAAAAAAACTAAAAAATTAATTCCATAGTTAATTAATTAATAGTTAATTAATTCCATATATTGAGATATTGATGAAATGATAATGCGGTCGAAGATAATTATGCTACGGATGGCTATCACCCAACAAGTACAGATTAAATACAGCACTATCCGGACTCTAGTAAAGAAACAAATCGTAGAAGCAATTCTAGATTCTGAATTTTATTATCGCACGATGCATTAGAAAAATTGATTATTTATAAAAAAATATGATGAACACTTTTCCAATAAAAATTAATTGTAATATATTTATTTTCATAAAAGAAAGCGCTCATATCATGGTTTTCGGGCCAAAGGGCTAATTTCAATGTCAGCATTCATCTTCATTCACCTCATTTTTCTCTAGCACGTACGAGTTTCCATAAAAGCTAATCGAACAAGCGACGTTGATCAAAGCTATCAGCTTCCCGATCAGCCCTCGTAGCATCTTTTCTCCTTATTCTTCCACAGCAACCACAGTAACATTTGCCGGCTCACGAAATTCACCCCCCCCCCCCAGGATGAACACCCCCGGCGCGTACACACGCATACAACGAGTGAACGGGATGTATACATATGCAAAGGAGAGCGCGAGGATCTCTCGCGGACGGCGATATTGCAAGGCGCGGGCCAGCGGCAGAACTAATTGGCCCGTTAATTGCGAGTTGTTAATGAAATTGGGGCCGACACGAGTGCGCGTGCGCTCGATTCGAAACTGACCCTAATTAGGCGCTTTAATGAAGGATTAATGAAGCAAAACTCGCTTCCTTCTTGCTGAGGCAGAGGAGAGCATCGCCCGCCCGTTTGCATAATTTTTCGTTGTGCCGCGTGCTTGTCGTACTTTTTTTTTTACATGCTCGCGCACGCCCGTGAGGAGCTTTCGATAAAGTATATACAGCGAGATAAAGAGATAGGGCGGCGCGCATTTCTACTTTGCGTCGGATTCGCACTGTCGTTGATTCATGCGCGTCGCCGCCGGGCAAGCTCTGCTACCAATTGTTATTGGGGGGCTTTTCGTAAACGCGCTGTTTATCGGCCGATGACTGCCGCTTTGGCCAACGGTGTTTGCTAACTGATGTTCTACAAAGGGTTCAACGATTCTCGTGTGTGCAACTTCAAAATTCAGTTTTCAGCAGGACAGAGCTCTCAAGCTTTTTTGTAGTTTTTTTTTTAGGATAAAGTAAACATTACGTTCGTGCTTTGTCCTAAGCACGGAGAGAAAAGGTGTACTAACATTTACAGTAATCAAATTTGAGATTCAGAAAATTGCTGATATAATACTCGTTAGGTTCTTTCACTCTTATTTTTTAGTTTAGTTTACAACAAATAGTTTAAATTTACTTTGAGTATGTTTAGTATTTCAAATTTTGTACGTTAGGACTCTTCAGTTCGATGAATTATTAATAAACTGTATTAAACTATACTAAATTAAATAATATTAACTATCGAAATTTTTAGTGAAAAACTTTTCTATTTACGTGAACGATTACACTGAGAAAAATTTTAGGGCAAAAATTACAATATTTGCTTGTACTTGAAGGACAGACTGCAATTATGACATCAATTAATTTTACTTTATTATATTATGCTAGAAAAATTCCAGTAAAATGTACAAATTTTGCATTTTTATTATTAATTTTTACTATAATTTCTTGTAACTAATCGATAAATATTCAAGAAGTATACAACTTATAATGATTTCTTGGAATATTTATTAAAATCTTGAGTTTTTTTTACAAAATTACATTGTAAAATTTATTGTTCGCGCTACGGCGCATGCGCTATCGGCTAACCTACAGTGAGCGTGCGACTTCTCGTTTCTTCTTCGAGCTAGCCATTGATCGGTCGGCGAAAATCAAAATGAAAAGTTTAACTGAAATATTTAATTAATTTTTGTATAGATGTCGCACTGTTTTTCTTACTCGCAAGTTAGGATTGACAGCAGTTAGTATATAAGAGCGTTTTGATGTATCTCTTTCATAAAATGCGATTACCATGTATAATGTTAATTAGGTTCGATCATTGCGAATTATACTTTAGCGTTAACAAATTAAGTACGTCTTTCTAAAGTTAAGTAAGCGTTCACAAACTCCGTTTAAAGATTCATCTTTATTATCTCCGGATTTGAGATTTCTTAAGATTTAAAAAGATTCTCTACTAACAAGCGCCTAAAAATCAATTTAACATCTTTTCGAGATCATTGTTTTAATACAATAATAATATTAGTCTAATACATATGAAAAAAAAATTAAATATAAAATCTTATGTATGGAAAATTGAAAAAATTGAACTTATATTAATTTTAATTAATATTGTATTAAAGTAACGATCTCGAAAAGATCTTAAATTAATATTTAGATATTTACTAAAAGAGAATCTTTTTGAATCTTAAAAAATCTTAAATTCGGACATAATAGAGATGAATCTTTTTATCGTTTTATTTTAGTCTGAATTATTTTTACGCGGGTAGTAACAATTACTGCTAACTTTCTGCACAGCAATTGCAAAAAATAGCGTAAGCTACACGGGCGTTTCTCTCTCACTCGTCTTCGCGAACTCGTGCGTTTTAGCGACTTTACACACTCGTCTTCCGTGCGTCCGCTCGCAGTGTGTAAAGTTTACTTTACACACTCGCACCGGAGACTCGTGTGTAAAGTCGCTAAAACGCACTCATCGCGCTGACTCGTGCGAGAAGTAAACTTTACGCCCTTGTAGCTTAATATACTATTCTTCTATATTTATTTAAATTATATTTACGAAATAAAATTATAAAATTTGCAAATAAATATAGTAAAATTTGCAAACATTTCATGTAAAATTTACAATTGGTAAATTGTAAAATTTAAACCAGATACTTTTAAAAATTACGAATTGGGGGATTGAAAAATTTACAAACCGTACATTGCAAAATTTGCTATTTCTGCGAAGTCTGTCCTCAGGTAATATGAATTATTGTAAAAATTCCTCTATTTTTTATAAAATTTCCCCTATTTTTTTTCAGTGTAGATACTTTGTTTTAATCAATTTTTAATTAAAGAAAAGGGATTTTTAAGAGTTTGAAAGCCAATCAGGCAGGCTGTATTGGCATTTATTCTACGGCGGTTGTTACATTTGGATGTTCAAAATAGACTTGAATGCTGAATTCATTCCGCCCTGCCTTGCAAACTTCAACGAGCCATCAGTAATTGTCTTTGGCAGCTGGGAGGTTTGCCTTTATACGCTGCAAACTACGTCCATGCGGTAAAGACTCGATTGTTTCAACGTTCAGATAAAGCTGGTAGATGAACAATTCATCCCCATCGCTTAAGTTCAATTACTTCTCTTGTTTTGACAAGTTTTCTAGAATATTCATATTTAAAAACTTGAATTTTTATTATTTATAAAATAATTAACGTATGTTCAAATAATTCAGTTAAATTTGAGGAATGTAATAGTAAGTTTTCGCTTAAAAGACTGGTAAATAATGACTATTCCTGTTACATAAATTAATGAGTAAAAGTTAATAGAGTTAGTAACGAGTAGTTGAAGTATAGTTTAGAATTCAGTTTTGAAAGTTCGTGTTTGAGCAGTAAAGTTTCACGATTGAGGTTTTTAGAAATGAGTTTACAAGAACGTTATGGTGGCTTCCAATTTGTTACACTTTCCAATACTATTCACTGCACTAGTTTCTATCCTTGGCAAAAACTAGAAAATTTATTAGCTTATTCAGTAATGAATTTTTTTAATTTGAACGGATAGGTTGAAGGTAATAATGTGCTTTCATTTTTTACAAATGTTAAGTTGATGATTCGAGCGCTCGATGATTCTTCACCGCCTTGACATAAACTTTTACGAGTCTGCTCTTGTCTTGTTAAAATGAAAAAAGCTTCAAGGTAATGATTGATGACGTCTTATCGTAATAAAAATGAGTTGAAGAATAAAGCAAAATAAAAGTTAATTTCCCCACCCCGTGAAGCAACTTTCTCGAGCTCGGCACGCGATGGTCAATGGAAAAATGAAACATACGGTAGCCGCGAAAGATTAGAAACTTATCTCCTTCTTGGCGGTGGTGTATCCGCGAAAACGGCGCTTCGAGGAAATCGCGGCGGCGCTCGCATATACCCTCAAAAGAAGCAGGATCGTCGCCAAATAAGGCGAGGCGGCCTCGCGGGCGTGGATGCAAACGCGGCATAAATAAAGTTCCCGTGCAGCCAGCCGCCCGCCAATTAAAACGCTCCTTATTGAGAAGCTCCTAACGAGCCCCTGCGACGTTCTCTCCGCGCCAACTTTCACTTGCGCCCGAGGAGAGCTCGTCGCGACCGCCCGATTGTGTGGCCCGTGGAGAGAGGCAAAGAGAGGGATGTCCAGAAAGTTTCCGCGGGATACCGTGCGCGCTGATAAAGGGACGCGGAAGCTTTTGTGATTCTGCTATTGATTATTTAAGAAATACATTTTTTATATAAGGAAGTTTTTGTGATTAATTAGGGCTTAATGAAGTTTATATACCGATTTTATAATTTCTTTAATTTAATCAATTTATTTGTTTTAATAAATACAAAGCTTATAGTGTGTTATGGTGGTAGAGTAATTGTTTAAAAGTAAAAACCTGGCTAGTATAAGGCTAATGGAAAATAACTTTATAATCGTGCGCAATTATTTGGATAAATTGAGGTATTTAATTTATTCATTTAACTTCTTAACCGTGCATTTATTCAATAATTTGAAAGATAGGAGCTATAACTATAATATATGACGAATATAATTTCATTTTATCATTTATGTATTTTCTAAAATTGTAGTAGCTAACGCAAGTATAAAGGAAGATTGCCATCAGAATTTATAACATTAATACATTAAATAACTTTGTTTAAAATAAACAACTGATAAAGTAACTGTAACAAGAACTTTCGTTTAACTTAAAATTACTTCAACAGATTGCCTACAGGAAATATGAATTTTTCGCATACTTTCGCGTGTACATCGTGTTGAGAAATTTCTTATCCGGAGAATTTTTAACAAGATAAAAAGAAGATTGTAATACTTTATTATATGAAATTTGTTCGTAACCGTATGACATATAAATTTACTTCCACGGTCGACTATTATTAACTCTTATTAGACACGAATAAAAATTATTTTATTTATACGTTGAATTTATGTAAAAGAATTTACAAAAATGATGTATTTTCAAAATATACAAAGGCTGATTTAAAAGCGTATGCATGCCAAGATTAATCACTTACTGCATATTCGTGTCGGTACCAGACAGTCATACATTCGTTATATTTATTAGTAGAAATATGAGCATTCGCGATAGGATAAAAAAATGTGACATACACCAACCGATAGACAGACTTCACGAGCTTTTTGATATGAGCATATTTTTCAGAATGACGTATATATACTCGGAAATCGCCAATACCAAATATATCTAATAAAAAAAATTGATAAATCTTCACGGAGAAAAATTGTTAGTAAAATTTACTCAAGGCTTGCAGTAAAAAATACCGTTTTTTTACTTAAGTAAGATTTGCTTAAACTTTGAAGCAAAATTTATTTGCACTTGTAAATAAATAGTGCAAAAATTCAGTATAGTTTATTTGATCGGAAGGAAACTGTAAGATTAGAATGATCACTGCTGAGGGTTCAGTGCAGAAAGTCTGTCGCTTCCATAAAGAATGGAGCTGAATTAGCGTGTACACGGCAAAAGAATCCCGCTGATATCATGTTGACTTAGCTATCTCAATCAGTTAAACAAATCCGACTGTGGGAAGTGACGTAAGGGTGGTCAAGAGCATCACGGACAAGCCTTGAATATAAATACTTGCGCGCGCTTGAATGAGTAATGATGATGCACTGCTCGCGTGCGTTGCGTGAGCTGCTTGAATTATGACATAAACAACAATCGGTGAATTATCAGCTGAACGGGTACGCATGTCGATGAGTGTCATTCACGGTGAATATTGATTGATGAAATAATACAGCTTTGTCAGTATTTTTAGACGTGACCTTATTCTTCACCGAGTTCCAAATTTATAAATCGAGAGCGAAATAAAATCAATGTTAGATCAGTTCTCTCGTATAGGAAAGCATTAATAAACCCCTCGCTATAAGTAAGAAGTCGCAAAAAGAATTTCGAGAAGGCCGATCTTTACAACTCTCTAACGATATTAACTCCGCTGCTTGTAATCGCCAAAAGTGAATGTGGGAGTTGCTTTAATAAGCGCAATACATCTTGCGTTAATGCTCCACCCTCTCACTCTTTCTTTCCTTCGAGCGGATCCGGAGACAAAAGCACATAGACGTCCGCCCACGCGCACTTAAGAGAAAAGCACGTTCGGTGCCTGAAGCGCGTGCAGAGTGTACCGGTGAAGGAGAAAAAAATGAAAGAGAGAGGAGTAATGCCGGTGCGCGCGGAAGTGGCATTTCGGGTTATTCGCGCGCTGCATGCCGCTACTATAAACTGGCCATCGGCACGCGAACCGCTCGGCGCCCGGAGTGTCGGTCTCGGTTCTCCCGTGGCTTAATTAATATTTATTTTGATCGACCTGACTATAGCTGCACCTGTTCGTACCCTGTGTCACATTGCTGCCTTTATACACGACGCACGCATTGCCATTGAATTAACACTGCTTTCATACTTTTTTACAATTTTTTCTAATATTTATATTTATTTATTTAAACCAGAAAATTTATAAGTATATTCTACTATAGGTAAGAGAGACCTGAGCGCAGGTTGTGCATATTTTTTTATCTAAATAATTTATATAACAATTAACATTTTTCCGCGATTGGTCACTGCTTATTACATCATAGCGCGTTTGAATAATAGTGCTGAGTTTATGATTATTTACCGTGAGAGTGAGGTTTGATTCCGGGGATATATTTGGATTGGAATGAATGAGACCAAGAACCGCGGAGCTGGTGGGCGCATTGAGAAAACGAAGTCAACAACGACTAACTGAGCGCGAAACTTTCAGCAAGAACCCGACAAGTTGTTCTTGTGTAGTCCACAAGCAACTTCCAGCGAGTTTAAGTCCAAGCTTACTCAATCGATAACCTAATAATTCTTTCTCATTTTTCTTAATTCCGCGTAAAAACTTTGAATTTTGTACACGTGTTATTCAAATTATTCCCGCATTTAAGTTTCTAATTGCGTAGGACTAATTTTTAGTGGTTTACTCATTCTGTAACTTTTTTCGATATATCACAAATTTACCGCCAAATAGACATGAAATCTGTAAGTAAATAAAAAATAAAAGTGAGCGAAAAGTTAAACGTCTGAGAATGTTAATAAGGCAAAGAAAAACCTTCAATTTTAAACAATTCGCTAGTCGAATTCTTCCACGCTCGCCGACCGATGTAAATTTTCAGCCCGTGGAGTCGGCGCGAACATCAGTGGAGAGCGCATTCCGGTCGAGGTACAGAAACATCCGAAAAACGCAACGTCATTAAAGAAAATGCGCGGCGCGCTTAATGAAACGCTGGCTGTCGTAGTCGGCGAATGAGAAACCAGAGCAAAAGAAGAAAAAAAAGCGAGTTGGCAAGTTGGAGAAAGAGAAGGTGCGGGGAGACGTCGAGTCAAGTCGAAAGAGGAAGCGGCCGATCCGCTGTGAAGTAGGCGAATGCGCAAGCATAACGTGCGTTTTGCCCCGCGACGTGGACGAAGGCTGGTGTTGCTTTTTACGGGCTCTTTTGAAAATCTCTTTCGGGGGATATGTCACAGGAGAGAGAAAAAAATGTACGCAGGGGCGGAAACCCGCTTTCATAGTAGACAGGACAGCATGTTTGCGACCAAACTTGCGAGGCATTACGAGACGTGGATGAGTCATTTGGAATTTTGCGATGGTTAATAGTCGTGACGGGATATGTATTCACTTTTATTTCGTATATTTTAGTAGCCTATTGTCGTGTATTCGTTACATAATGCATTACGTATAAAACTGTAATTTTTTTTCTTTTCTTTGTATGGACTTTGCCTTTGAAAGATGTGATAATACATATACTTCACATCAATTACGCTTGCTTGCTAGTAATTAAAAATGTTTTCAAATCAATCCAGGTTTGTTTCAGTTGATTGTATTGGTTAGTGTTAAAGTAAGTCATACTGCGCGACTGCCTTGTTTGTATTTACATTCGCAAATTAGAAATTCTAGCTTGACAAATGCAATTCAACCACTGTTGTGACAAAACAGAAATACCCGTAATATATACCAGGAGGTGAAGATTCAAAGTGAACATTTTAATATTAGAATGGTTGGCGCAGCAATTTAAATTATTCTGCATAATTTATATCCAGGTACCTATTCATTATTTTTATCAAGTTTGAAAATGCATCTGGTGTGATAATTTCTGATAAAATTACTCATAATAAAATAAAAAAAGATTTTTGAAGTAACAAAACATAAAAATTAAACTTAATTGCCGTGTGACAAAAAATATTCTACATCGCGCAAATTTCATTCGAGTTAATTAAAAAATATTTGTATCATAGTAACGTTGGAACGAACTCTAAGATAACACAAGAAACGTAATGTTATAAGTAACAGACGTGCAAGCTGCAAAAATGACCATTGCATCTTCTCGTTTCCCGCGCCTCGCTCTTTCTTAGTCGTCTCGTACAATGGACGTTTTATCACTCGCGTCGAGTCGCTCGCGATGCGCACTTGTCGCGTAGCAAATATTTAAACGGACTGACATAAATCCAGGTCCCGGCTCGCGGTGCAAACTTCGACGCGCAACCTCGTCGGAGATATTATCCGCCGGGGGGAGTGAGAAGCGCGTCTCGGGGACAATGCATTAATCAGCACAGAGGCGTCGCTGCAGCGTCGACGCGTCAGGTCGGGTCGTCACTGTCTTGGCGACGTCCGCCCCCGCCCGGCCTCGTACATCATCTTCGGCGCCGTCGGCTACACCGAGGACGCGCGAGCACGTCGATACGCTCGCGTATATTCAACTCCCAGAAATAATTGTTTGCCTTCCTTGCCGACGACTAAATGATTTAGGTGCGCCATTACTTTTTTGTCTCTTCTTTGCAGCTGGACAATCCCTTTTATGCTCCACGTACCGTCGAAACTTTCCAAAGATTGCAATTGACAGAGAGTTTGGGGGATTTTGTATTCACTAAGCTTTGTCGTACAGTGCTTGAGTTAATTATTTAGATTGTCTATGGGATTAAAGTTTTAATGGAAACTAGTTAACTTCTTTATGCGATTAGAAGATGACGCTACAAAGTTTGTAGATCAGTTCCTGAATGCTTTGGAAGAAGATTTCATTCGCAGACGCTTTTTAAAAATTTCAATTAATGCTGAAATATAAATTTTGTAATGTTGAAAAGCGACGGAACCTTGTACATTATTCATCCCTCGGACCTTTACTAAGATTGCGGATGGTCAGAGACAGACTTTGCAGAGTTGCAGCCCACTGTCCATATTGTAGCCTGTGAGATGAGCGGAGTGTTCCAGCTCGATGAGACCGTCCTTCGGGACAGGTTAGGTCGCATTAGTTCGTTTGCACGCGGCCCAGATTAGACATGCGTGCAACTGTCCTTTGCCTGTATCTCCTAACTTGCTCTATCACCGTTATTTCCCATCATAGTTTGTAATTTTTTAAAGAAAAGATTATTTTTTAAACAATGAATTTGCGGTATATCTATAATTAGAGTGAAAATTCACCTCCTCATTCGTTTTACATTGAATATTCAATTACTAAGATGAAAAAGAAAAGTTATCGTCGGTCACAATGCAATTTAACAACTGCTCCCGGGTCTTAATACTTGAGCGATAATGTATTTTTCCTAATTAAAAATTCTTTTCAAATCTTCCACCGCAGGTTTGAAATCTAATTGATAGTCTCCGGCGATATCATACCCAGCCGACGATGTGAAAATAAAACATATCCTTTCTCTTTTACTTCTGGCCGCGTAGGAAAATGAATAAGGATGTGGGCGAGAATAAAATCGATGGTGAGAACTGGCGCGGGGCGAGTTTTAATATTGGATGCCGAAAGAGAGAGCGAATATTCTCTCTCGCGTGTCTTTTCAGTGTATTATTCGCGACAATAGCAATCAAGCGGCTCCCATTCAAAGCACGTCGAAGCCCGGGCCTTGAACCCTTCTAACTTGATTGAAATTATAACGAATCCGTACAGGACTGCCTCCCCTTTCTCCCGCTAACCAGGATTAATGAAAGTTTTTAGCTTTGATTTTTTCGGACTATATGCTCAGGCATCATGGAATTTTGTGTAGCGTCGCGCGTTCTTTGTGCAAAGGATAAACTTTTTAGTCAACATCGTTTGATCATCGAACTTTTATTCTACTATCGAAATTTCCTTTATTTTTATCTTAGGATGACGCATATTGGCCGGTGCAATTTGACATACTTCTAATCCCGTTGGTTAAAATTTCTTATAAAATATTATAAAATTTTGCAAATTTTATAACATTCGATAAATTATTTACCAGGTTTTATGATGTTTTTGCACATTTTATGGAGTCTATTTCAATAAGGTTGTTCATTTACTAACTGCACAATTATTATTTTGCAAAATTGTTTGGTTTATGTGGAATTATTAGTTTTGTAAGGCTTAACTGCTTTCATACTGGTGATGAAGAAGACCTTCACGCATGAACAAATATAATGGATTTACACACTCACTTGTCTGTACATTCGAGGCAGTTTAGAGACACTATACAGGTATAGTGATGATCATATAATCGATATACACGATTCTCTGCCTTCCTCATCCTAAAATGTATAATTTCAGAGCATGATTGAACGTAGGCGCATGCATTAGAGTTTAGTACTCTAAGCAAACTTTGATTATGATGTACGGCCCTAATTGCCCGTTTACATAGATTCTTCTTAAATCTACATATCCTTTTATCACTTTATTATGTTTAAACTGACTTGAATAAGATATGAATATTTTGTCATAAACTTCTCGCAAAATGCAGCTCATAAAATTACACAATGGATACGCAAATATGTAATAAATACTCATCGCTCGATCGCCCAATCTGCATCGAATAAGCGCGATCGTGCGTTTTTTGTTGCTGACGCTTTTCCCTCGAGAGCGCCACAAAAGAGGCGCGACACCGTCCATTAAGCAGCGACTAGGCGTATAGCGGGGCCCCTCGTACCAGCTAATGCATTTTCCTGGTCCCTCCTCCGGTTTGAGAAATTTTCGCCCTCTAAGCTTAGGCTACCTCCTGCCGCGCCGTTACCTGCGCTGCGAGTCGATCGAGGCCGGACTTCCGGGAACGAGGTCCTCAGGTGCCGAAAAATCCAGGCAACTCCCCGACTAATCAGCTGTCCATGAGCCGGCCAAAGAGAAAAAAAATTACGGTTAAGACGTCGCGTCGGCGACGACTACCTGTTGAGCGCCGGGGAAATGCCCTCTCGCGGTTTCGTGCGCCATTGCGGAAGGTCCTACTTCTCTCAGGCTTGCGTCCCGCTCGCTTCTCCTGCGGCCTCCTCCGCGCCAGAAGCGTGACTTTTATTTTAATGAAAGTGAAGGATGTACCCGTGCCGCTATTTTCAAAGCAGTTAAGAGTGATAAGACTCGCGTGGGTGTCTCGCTTTTCTTTCACTTTTCTTAGTCGTCTGTTTCCACTTTTAGCCTTTTTTTCTCTGAGCTTCTTTGCGGCCGTGTGTGAGAGTCGTATTTTGAGGTGGCATAAGAGACCACCGTATTGAATGCTTTCAACCTTTCGTTTCGGGTGATTACAGGTTCTGATGACTTACGAAAAGAAGTGTAAATTATGGAAATTCGTTATGCTGTCATTTACGTGCACCGCCTTGTTTTAACATTTAGCATTTTAGTTAAATTAACATTTTCGATTTTTTTTTGAAAAATACAAATACATATAGAGGAAAAAATTCAATAAAAGTCAAATATTTCCTTAGATGACGAAAGAGAAATACTTGGCATATCGTACAAACGGAATTGACAGGAGTTTTAAGACCTTCATATAAACAGTGTGAAGTGGAAAAATCTTTTACAGACCTCCCAGAGTCTATTGCACCCGAAGTTTTTCTCGCCTCGACCCGGCATTCTTTGTACACTACCTGCGTTCACAAATTCTCCTCCCACACCTGACCGTCGCCATTACCGTATTTTCCAAAATGCTCGTCCCCCTTGTTACGTCTAGTAGGCGCTACTCAAAAGAAAATACTTATCCCTTTATTCACTGTTTATGAACGATCTTTTTCCGGATTATACCACCACCGTGATTTATATTTTTTATTAACCGTAACCAATTTATATTTAATTAACCGTACTGGTTTATGCCAACAGAGTGGACGTAAATGTTATTCTTTCATCTTTCGAAAAGCTTTTTTTTACTTGAAAAATTGGCATCCAAAGGATTTGCTATACGAACTAAAAGTAAATTTTCTCGAAAATGCTTGTTATCTCTTTATTAAATCAGATTAAATGAACTCACTATTCAAGCAGAAATAACAACCTCGTCTACCGTTAAAATTAAAATATTTTCTCCCAGAAATATCAAGGAAAGAAAGATTGCATCGTTAAAACGCAGATATCGATTTCTCCACCTTTAGAATCTAACTCAAGCCGAGCAGAGCAGTATAGCCGCGGCCTTGTGAAAAAGAAGAAATCCATATCGAAAAGTGCATTAGTCTGCGAGGACATCATTCATCCGTCGTTCACCTATACACAACCACACGCGAGCATCACTACTCTTCCGCGCGTATAGGATTCGATCCACCTTCTTCCTCGAAACACTCGTACGAGCGCATTGAGCCCGAGCCCGCCGCGGCTTCTCTCTCCTCCTTCTTCTTTCCATTTTTTTTCTCATTCTACCCGTGTAGTACAACGTGCTGTTTTTTTCCTCTCCTTTCTCTCGTTCCACGTCGTTCTATAATCGTGAGAACTCGGCGCATTCTTATGCTAAATAATAATCCCGCCCCCTCCCTTTTTCTTGATTATTTTACCGGCGCACACCCACGGCTTCCTCGCCCGTCTCTCTCTCTCTCTCTCTCTCTCTGTTTTTTCTTTTTTATTGTTCGCATTTTATCGCGAATTGCTCTCTCGGCGATTCGCTTGTTTACCGAATAAACGTAGCTGGAGCCGAGCGCCGGTTTCAGCGCGCCGGCGGATCTTTTGTTTTTACGGTGCCGTATTCACGGTGCGAATGCGCGCGCCTTGATTGATTTTCTTTTTTTTTGTCGGCAGTGAACGACGTTGCGTTTTTCGCGTCCACTTAACGATCGTTGACCCATATCGTTGGCAACGGAGTTTTAGTCGAAGGCCCTATGCCCGATTAAAATTTAATGGTGTAATAGGCAGGTGCAGCAAGGCGGGATCAGAGCAAATAGCAATTAAACGTCGTTTATTTCATGAGTAAATAAGCGAACAGTGTGTGCTTCCATTTGCATTCGGCTCTGCTCTTCTCTTCCGCAATGTTTATCCCACTTTTTTAACGAAATTTTCATTGACGTGAAAGCGCAACACTATTCGTATTTAGAAAATGTTTTAATTTAAAACGGTGGTATTTATTCGCTGGTTCTTAAAATATATATTCTATTTGATTTGTTTCTTTTTTCAAATTAACATTTTTATAAAGTGACGAGCGCTGATTGTTAGATTGTAGCAATTACCGGTGAATCAAATTTTGTAATTATTTATTTGACTGACAATCATTCATTGGGGGTTTTGAATAAGTAATTAATGCCTAAAAATTTCCGTTAATTAGTAAAGCATGAAAAAACTTTTGAAGGAAAAAAATACATTTTTCAAAAATTGTTTATATTGTCAAATTATACGAAAAAATATTTTAAAATACTTCTAAACAAAATTAATTCGCGAGCTCTCGCAGTTTTCAATGACACCAGAAACGTTGAGACGTCAGATAGTCCTGTAGTCGAGGAGCACGCTCTCGTAGCCAAAGAAAAATAGCCCTTTGCGCCGGGGCAATTTTTTTCAACTAGTCTGACTCTCGATCACTATAACTCAGCTCGTCGAAGGCTCTCCCGCGGCACTTTTTAGTTATAGATCCCCCGCCACGAGTCCTTTCGTTTTCTCGACTTGTTCGTGCTGTGGTTCCCACATGGATGACGAAGTTCGCGCTCGCCGCCGGTCTGTTGACCCCACGGGAGGTGGCTGCCTGTGTACAAGCGCACGCGACTTCGTTCACATTTGCATGGAAAATAAAACTTGCCCGACGCCGAGAGATTGCGATAATCAATTTCGACCTACTTTAGCCGTGTTCCCCTTAATTTTCCTTCAGCTGACTCGAGCGAATGTCTCAAAATGCCCAAGTGCGCGATAAGATTTTGCTGCAAACTTTACTTCACTTCATTCATGATATTTTTCTCTTTAACATGTAGAATATATGATATATATATACTACATGTATTTTATGAATCCGTGAGCATCATTGCTTTCCTTGAACGAATGATTATTGAAAGCAAAGTTTTACTTATGCACGGAGAAAAATAGTGTTGTAAATATTACTAAAAATATAGAAAATATTACTAAAAAGTACTGTAATCCTGTCACAGGCTGTAAAAAGTGTCCTATTTACATCATACATAACTATTTTTGTAGTATCGTTTAAACAAATTTATTGTATTGTATACAAAAATTACAGTTAAGCACAGTAAAATTTAAGTATCTGTAAATTTTTACGGTGACAGTATAGTAATTTTGTATGGAAAATAGAACAATTTTCATATAAACTCTACAAGCGCTCGTCTTTTCGTCGGAGCGCATGCGCATTGAAGCATTCGCGGCGCCTCGTGCCACATATCTCTGCAACGGCGTGGTACCTTCTAGAAAACGAAGTGTTATATTATATTTGTAATACCGCTTGCAATAGAATGCAGTACACATCTCTCCTAGATGGCGCAATGAAATTTGTCACTCGCAAGTGACTGGGTTTGACTACGATTAATATATAAGGCCGTTTAGTCAATTCAAAAATCAATTGCGAGCGTCATAGCATTCTTTGCAAAACTGCGATCTTTGCGAAACTACGATCTTTGTAATAAAGCGTTATTTGTTAGGAAATTAATTTGTATAGCTTAGGGCCCTTCACTACTACTAATAGCGACAAAAAATTCCTGTATTCTACAAAATCGATTAACTTACTAGTAACCTGACAATTTCACATAAGATGTTTCCTCTAATCTCTCTCTAATGTTTCCTCTAAGCAGGCAGTAAAAAAGCAAATTTTATTCTTTTTTTTTGTATTGTTTACTCAATTTTAGTCAGAGTAAATTTTATTATACAGTATAGTAAAATTTATAAGATTAGAAATTTTACTGTACTGGAGTGTAAAAATTATAAGATTAGAAATTTTACTGTACTGGACTGTAAAAATTATATAGACTGCAAGTCTGTGATCAGATTACTATACTGTTCAGCAAAATTTAGTTTAAAAAATCATAAAATTTCCTGCACTATTTCTCTCCGTGTGGTAAATGAAAACAAACGTAAACTTTTTTTATATTCGCGTTCGTGTCTTCTCTTCTCAGAGATAGCTTTCAAAAATAAGCAAGTAAAAATTTCTGAAAAGGTTAAAATCGAGTTGAAAACATCCCGTTTCTTTTATAAAAATAGCGGTGATCGATCTCCAGGCCGCAAGCGCGGAAATCCTTATTAACGGCTCCTCTTTTAAGCAGCGGCATTCACTATGGTGGCGTCATGGCCAAGTCCATTAACGATCTGATATAACCCACTCCGGCTGAGGGGGTGGAAGGGGGTGGGCACCTCCCGGGCTCCAAATCCGCTTACGGACGCCCTCTCAATAAGGTGGAGCTTATCGCGCATTTGCATGCGAATGGTCATTTATCGGCAAATGAAAGAAGCCCGAGGCCTCCTCGATCGCATTAGAGAAGCGATATCTACCTTCCCGCGGGGGCCTCGTATGCTCCCGTACACGGCCCAAAAGCTATCATTCCTCCGTGTTTGAGTTACGCCGCTCTTCCGGTGGATCACCGCTCCATATTGCCTGGTTTATTGCCGCAAATTCGGCAGCCTCGTTATGAACTTTCGAGTGTAAGTTTACTTTTCTACGGAAACTACATGCCGAGTTGCTATAGCGAGATTAAAAGAGATTTTTGGTAACGTAGTTTTTAAGTATAGTTTTTAGGATTTTGCTCATGTTAATCTGTTTTATGTTTCAGGTAAGATATTCGTTCAATACTTTCAAGGCACATTCTCTTATCGTTAGTTTACTGTTGGTGAGTTATTGGGAAAATCCCAATTATTATGTTCACATTAATAGTTTCTTTTAAATACAGCAATGCTACCTTAATATAAGTTTTGCGTCGAAGCCTCATCGATTTTAAAGTCCTTCGTTAATTTCTCCCCTTCGTATTTTAGCACACAGCAAATAAAAGCTCTAAAAATAAATTTCACTCATTAAGAATTAACAACGTAAAACTCAAGTAAAATTCGATTAAACGCAGTGCCCATTAAAATTATTTTCCGACTTGCGCATCCGGAGCTCTACCTTTTTGCTTCTTCCGTGCGGCCGCGACTAAATTAGCAGGCTTCTCTCGGCGCTCAGCTCGTCGGGCGAGAATTAATAAACCGCGCTCTCTCCGATTGCCGTGTGGCGCCTGCGATCGCTATTTAATTATGCCTCACTCGTGTGCCGATTTAACGCCAAGCCAAGAAAGCATCTTTTGGTCTTCGAGCGCCCGACGCGTTACGATTTTCAATTACTGTGACTTAAGACAATCGCAAGCGTGTGATTTTCTTGACTCGAGCATTTTTTGCACGACTACAGAATAAGCCTCTTTAGTCGTGCTCGGATCAAGCCACCTTTTTTTTTAAGTGCTGGAAGTTTGTTTCGGGCTTATTTATTGACTAGAACAGTTTACTGAGCTACTTTTCCTCCGCTCGCTGAGTAAGTAATGATTTCATTTAATCCGCTTTTGATTGGCGTAATTGAAAATATTCCGCGGATGACTGACTAGCTGAGCGTTGCGGTCATTAATCTCAAGAGGGAATTCATGGATAAATAATTTTATGATGATTTTACAGTGATCATATAACTTAGGAACTGTAGTAAGTACTTGTTATAGATATGCTGTACGCCAATCATATTTTGGCATTCTTTTTTCAAATGATTTTTTATTATTGAAAATGAATTTTACACTTCATTGGTAATATGAAAATTACAATTTTAAAATGTTAGATATTTATGAAAAAAATTGTATGAATTACTAACTCGATTGTTTGCCGCATTATTTTCAACTGATTGGAGAAACTGTTCGTAATGCATTTAATTAAAAGTGAGAAAGCGTATAAGTTTGATTATTTTTAAGAGAAGAAAAGTAACTCGGCGCATTAAAAGTGTTATCGTCACTAATGATCTAGAAAATTATTGTTTCCTGTAATATTGATACGAGTAATTAACCAGCTTTTTCCCTCGTCCACTATGCGCATAGAAAGTTTATCACATTCACGTCAATGTCAAAACTTTCAGAAAGTTTTAAAGTCTGCTGAAACGAATGGCTCCATATTTATGCTTGAAATATAAATTAAAAGACTCTCTGTACTGGAGGTACAAAATAAATGAAATTAGAAAGTTTTCACTAATAATTTCACAATATTAGCTCTGGTTGAAATTGAAATTATTTATTTAGTAGCCAGCGGCATCGTGAAACGGTCGAAACAATAAGGTATTATTATATTATAGTTTTCCTCGCTTTTTCGAATAATATTCTCTCATCTGATGCAGATTGAAGTTTGTAACTCTGTATACCTAATAACATTTTTATTTGTTTCTGCATTACCTTTCATGGCTAGCTTGGACAGCAATTTCAAAAAACAATCACGCAAATGAATCTTGAATCGCTTCTTTTTTCATTAAAAAAAAGAAGAAAAAGTCCGTTTTCACAATTTATCGCAACTGAATTGGAGCGTTCCATCCTTATCCCCTTTACCAAGAGCAGGCAAATCAGTCTTTGTCTAGTCGAGAATACACGCCCGATCACCCTCATTTCCTCGGCGTCTGGCGTCGCGCGGGACGTACAATGGTCGCACGAGGGGAAACGACAACCACGCCGACGAGTGATTGTCCTCGATAATCCCGGCGCAGTCACGAAGCTGGCCGCGCCATTTTTTCCGCGCGACTTTCCCAAGAGCAGCAAGCGCGTCTCCGATTTTCGCGGTGATTCCGATCGGCTGCTCGCCTTTGCTCTTCTTTTTAGTCATTTCTCGGCGCCGTGTATCAGGGCTTTTTCCGCGCGCTAGTTAAAGAGCTCGCCTCGACATAAATCAGCCAGATAGCGCATATGCGGCCGACAAGTCGCGGCGCGAACTCGCACTTCGGCCGAGCGTATAGCCGCCGGTTGAGCTGTTGCGATGGCTCTCGCCTGAGGTGGTTATGTAAGTAGTAGAATTACGGTTGCACGACGGCTGAAAGAGTTATTTATTGGGTTCCGATGAAGAATGATCCGTACGATTCAGTTGGTAATATTTATTTAATTTTTCTTTTATACTAGAAGAGAAAATTATATTAAAAATTACCGATGTTTTATCGACAATCTTTTTGTTTAGTCTAAGAAATTATATTTTAAAAAACAGAAATATTTATCGTAATACCAATAAACTTTGCCGTTCTGATGATTCGTAATTTTTTAGACAAATTTTTTTAGATAAAAATTAGACGTGAAATAAAAACGATTTTCGCAGAAAGCTACGCAATTGGCACGCAATGTAAGAAGCTTTCAAAACTTCATTCGCAATATTACTCAAAATAACCATTTCATCTGCTCCACTTTCTACGTTTTCGGAATTCTCAATGCGAGCTTCCGCCCTCAGGAAAAAGACAACTCTACCCGTAGAACTACCTGCAGCCGATTAAATTCTGTTCGCGCGACGATTTCTCTATACAAATCGCATTTTGTGTCACGCGCACGCACATACGCTTTCATTCGAGTGTTTTCGGAAGTCGTAACTCGGGGGGAAGGGGTGGATTTTGTCGCCGGCGCGAGAATCTATTCGCGTTTCCCGACGGATATTGAAAGCGCCCCCACGCATCTCGATGTCTATACATGCGTGCAATCATTGTTCCTCCGGCTCCCCGGAGCTTTTCCATCTTCTGGTGCCCTGAGCGGCGAGATTTTTGCTCGCGATCGCGGCGTTTATGAGAACAACAAGCTCTTGCGAGAGGATCCGGCGTAAAGCGACGCGACGCCTCCTTAATGCACCAGTCGAAGATTGTCGATCCTACCTCCTAGTATGAGCGATATATTTATATATACTAAGTTGCCCACTCCATTCGTCGGGCACTTTCAGTTTTATCATCCTGACTAACGTTCCTTCCGGATATCGCCAAGTTCGCGCGATGCTAACGTAAAACTTTCCAATGGAATCCTACTTCATTTTCTTTTTTTACGCAGCAGATTTTAAAGCACGGAGGAGCTTTAAAAGAGTTTCTCTTACCGAACATTCTACTGTTGTCTTTTACACGCTTTTTTAGTGAAATAGTTTTTTTACGTCATCGGGGAGAATAAAAGAAACGACCGAGATGTTTAAACAATATGAAAAGGAAAATTATCATCGTTCGGATGCTGTAAGTTACTTTTTCGATAGTTGGTATAGAAATATTGTTTCTACTTACTTATATAATGCAAAAAGGTCGAACAAATTAAAAAAATGTGAAAACACATTGTTTTGAAGATTTTATTTACTGTTACACAGTTTTTTTCTAGGGGGAAGCGAAAATTACTTGACAGACCATCGGAAGATAAAAAGGTACAAACATTCCCTTACGTAAGACACAACGTAAAATTGAGATATAATGACTTTGCGACTAAAACGTGTCAATAAAGCCGAGTAAAATACGAGTCATAATTCACGCATGCAAACGAAAGAGAAAAATTTTGTTGAAATCACAGCACTTGGTTCGGGCGCTTAGCCGAGCAAACGCTTCGAGACATAAAAAGGGCAGCAGCCCATTAACGCATTACCGATGTTCGCGAGGCTGCCACAAAGCCCTTTCCTCGCACTCCCGTAAAACGTCCCGCGTGCTATCTTCGCTTCCACAGCAGCTACTTTGCCAAAGCCGTAAAAGGCAGCGCACGGCGGCGGATAATGAAATCGTTAATACGAGCCAAACGTACGACAAAAAATACATCCGCTCAGCGCGCGTCCGCCGCACGCCGAAAAAGTGCTTGGAAAAAGAAGCCTTGCATAATATACACACGATTCCCGTATCCATCATAGCGGCTGTCGCGGGGGCTGGTGGGGGGTAAAAGAGGAGCCTCCGGAGCGGCGTATCTGCCGCGGGCGATCTCGAGCGAGCACATCGTTTAGCGCTCCGGTCGCTTTTTGCTCACTCCTATGAGAAATGGCGAGGCAGGCCGCCACTCGGAGATAAGGCGAGAAGACCGTCCGAGGTGTATACACGACGTAGCGGCGCTTCGTGACTCACGACGTGTATTATTAGTCACATCAAGGCGACCTTTTTTCTTTCGCCGAGCGCGAATATCGGAGCCAATCGGCCAAGTGCTGCTTTCGGGGCCGTAGGTGGATCGAGAAAATTCTTGTTAATTAGAATCCGATGCGCGAGGCGCGCGCGGGTGCATCGTACGTGTTGCCGCGGGGGCGGGAAAGGCGCTCAGAGGCTCGTTATTTATGGCGCGAAGGAAAGGCGGAGGGATGATTTATACTTTGGGCGGTGATTGGGTTGAGTTGCGTTGCGCTGTGGGAATAGCTGTGTCGATAACGAAATGAACTGTAATGGTGCCGAGTGAAATGACTATTTGGGAACTTTATTAAGGCCTCTTATCAATTTTAATTCAATTGCTTTGAAATGCGAGCTCAATGGAACGCGTAATTCCACCACGACCATTATATACGTTTATTTTCACTTCATATAGTTTTATAACGGTTGCATTTTGAAAAGTAATCCATTGCAAACATAATGCAAACCTTCTGTTAATTATTGTCATAAATTTAAAGAAACTTTCAGTTGACTATAAAACTCAAGATTTAAATTTATCTGCTAAAATATTTAGAGATGTTAATGTGGTATGATTTCACGATTGGTATAGATTAGAACATGTGTGAAATATTACTTACTTAATTTGTTATAACGTTGTGTAACTACCAGGCTAAGTATTACTTTTAGCAAGTAAACAAGTAAATTAAAACGGAAGAATTGACGCATCAAATAATTGCAGTATGAAAGGCACGGAGTGTTTAGAATTGCACCAACTACTTATTTCTACCTCGATGCAGTTATTAACAATAATAACGCTACCATGACATAACTGGTTCTAATGACAATTGCTAGTGGTACAATAACAGCGTTAACAAGATAATTCCTTGTAGCAAGCACAAACTGACATTAATGTTATCCCTAGGAACAAAGACATCGCAGTTAACGGTCGTATTCTAAAAAACACAAACTTTTTCGCTCATTTTATTATTAAAAACAAATTTCGTAAATCGATTGTTTCTGTAGTCATAAAGTTGTGTTTTATTTTCTGAAAAGCCTTTAAAAAATTGTCTGGCATTGATGAGACCAGACTCATCATTCTTCTCAAGTGCGTCAAACGCGCTCTCGTTCCTGGCGAGCTCTCGAATTAAGAGCGCGCGGTGCCATGGCCCGCGAAAGACGTGGCTTTCAATTTACGCGGAGCGCGCAACGAGGCGCGAGAAAATGACCGTCCACACCGGGCTTGGGCTTCCTATGCAGATTGGCCTTAAATTGGCGATCGGAGGGAGGAGACAGAGTCTCCCCTTTGAGGTCTGTTTATCTCCGGGCGGGTAGGCTATCCTCGCGAGCTTAATAGAAAATTGCTCGACGCGTCTGCGATACGTAATCGGGTCTTACAACAGTAGCTGCACTTCCTCCTCCTCTTACTCCACCTCGTCTAAATTTGCATCTTTCATTCTTCCCGCTCATCTTTGCACGCCGCCGCCGCCGTCGCGCGGCGTCCATTCAACTCCGCTTAAGACGGCTAATTGAATTTAAATTCTAATTTAGCGCGGGCGCAGCTGGTGTACTTACCAACCGCGGGGATAATGCGCCCGCAAGTAATGGAACCCTTATTTTTTGTTTTATTGACTGGGGATAGGCTGAGTAGCCTTGAAGTGTAGGTACCGCGATAGATGGTGAGCGTACGACGGGGAATTTGATGGTAATTTTAGAGATGACTTCTGTAATGGAAAAATTTCGGTGGGTAACTATGCACGTTAAGAACGAAGTAATTAGTTTAATATGTTCCTACTATTTTCGTGTAACAGTAACTGGTTTGCTGGCAGGACTTCGTATCTTACAAGTTATCATTGTTCGTGACATAAATCCGTCTAGTTGAAATGGCCACGAAACTAATTAGAAATGACTTGCCCAAATAGCTTGTTTTTAGTGGTAGATGAAAGGCTTTTTTCCATAGCATTCGCACATTTATTAAAATGAAAAAATATTGGATAAATACTAGCTTCTAATCGTCATTGCAAAATAGCCATTTTTGAGCGTAGAAAAGTGGGGCAAACATAACTTAAAAGTAGCTTCTTTGTATGGAACTGCGATCTCGACTCCGAGCTTACACAGCGGATAATTATGAAACAACATTAGTTTGAAAACATTTAATAAGCTCGTAGTGAACGATTTACTGCGTTTTCACTTTCCAGTATACGAATATTAGTGAATTTCAAATGTTTTTATAATTTTCTCTTTTCACACACATTTGCAGGCCATTTTATTCCTATTAATTATTCACATTAAATGCGAGATTCTGATTTAAAACAGCGTTTCGGATCATCATGGGGTTAAAAATGGTCTCAATTTTTCGCCCATTTCTATTTCTCTGGCTATGAAATTGCCTTTAATCGTTTTAAATTTCTTCCAGGGATGGTTACGATTTTATCCTTTCTACTGTACATTTGTCTTACACCTTTCTTAATTGCGAAAAGTTAATGAGAATTTTTATTAAGATTCTGTGGCATTGACACTATCTTGTCACTGACCCCTAGGACCTGCTTAGGCCAACCCATATGAGATAATAACCCGACTCACGTGTCCACTAACGTCCATTCACGTAAATATTTTCCTCCACCAATCACATATCTTTGATCGGCTGCAGTTTATACACACAACGCTTTAAATGAGTTCACCTGAAACTCCGGTAATCTGTCTATTATAAGTCGCTGTTGGAAAATTGAGCAATCCGTTTTTTTCGCAAGTCATGATAAAAAATTAATTCGATGAATTAATCGGAAATCAGCAGCTCCGAAATCATGTCTCTCGAACTTTTCGACGCAGCGACGTCACAGTTCGTTCATATAGGGTCTGCGGTATGAAAGAGGAACGGCGATCCATAAAACTAGGGTTCCATTTGCACTCTGCTGCCGCTCTAAAGTTATACGTCCGTGTGAGCAGTGCGTCCGCCGATCTTTTCTGTCGAGCTTGCAAAATGAGGGGAGGGGGGGCAGTGCGGTCGCGCATGCGCGCAGACGCCACTAAAAGCCCCCATACATACGTTAATAGACGCACGTGCCGCTTCAAGTGCTATGGGCTTCGGTATTATGGGGCAGGCGATCGCTGACCTCCCTCTCTTGAAAATGCCACCTTTTCTACCGACGGTGATCTTTTGTGCGACTCGCTGTACGTGGCAATTGCGCGCCGAGAGCAAATCTACGCGTAGCCGAGCTTTTCACTGAACGAGGACGAATGCCCTTTTTCTTTTACAGAGTTATGAACGCTCCTTTTAAATCTGCCTCGTTAATGGCTCTCGACGACGAGATTTCGGTTGAATGGAATTAATGAACGATGTAGAAAAAACATCGTCTTTTGACGGATAATTTGAAAAGATTTAAAAGGTTGGAGAATTGAAAGAGAATCTAAAAAATTGCAACTCTTGATTCTCATGAGTCATACGTTCCCCAGGTTTTACAGGAATAAGAGAGTGCGGATACTCAAATACTCCTAAATTATTTTAAATCATGTAGATAAAATTCAAAAACGATGAGGGAATGTTATAAATGTTCTCTTTTAAGAAGATATAAATTCGACTTATTAAATAATTGAACTTCTTATTGATATTAAATATAATTGAAACTTCTTATTGATATTTCTTTTGAAATGAAAATTGTTTTTTCGCTTCATAGATGGAAGTAAAAAGAACTTTAAAATAATATTTATTTCCGAAAATTAGTAATATCTTCGAACAACAAAAATAAAATGTACTTATAATGGTTAAATTTTAAAGTACTATGCTGCTTTCCCAAAATTTAACCTCCCGCTGCGTCGTTGTGGAACGAAAGAGGCAGAAGGCTGCAGCTTCGGCCGACGTAAAAGAAAAGATCCGCTATTCCCTTGTTTAATAAGCAGGTCAAGCACATTAGCGCTGGTTTTATCTAATTGAAATAATTGATGCGTCGTTAGCGCGAAACTCGGTTCTCACCCCAGCCTGCAGCCTTTCTCGCCAAACTTATAAATCTCGCGCGCGCTGCTTGATCAGCTGTGCCGCGCAAGAAAAGTGATTACCGCCGGGGAACTCCTGGGGAGCGTTGGAAATAGTAGTTGTGCGCGCGAGAGAGAGAAGACCAGCAAAAACAGTCCACTGAAATCCCTTCAGGTATCTCGCACGCGCGCCAACACAGGGACGCCGACCAAAAACGCGGGAGTCGCGCTGCGCTCCCTCGTTATAAATCTTACTTTTTCTCCTTGCCAATTGCTCTTTCCAAAAACTTTTTTCGGCCTACCTTGTTTTCGCTCTTAATTGGACTCTCTATTTACCGCCCGTTTTTCTGCATCGTTATTCCTGTGATCTGAACATTTATCATGGTCATTGTTGGTATTGTCAATTTAAATATTAAAAAATTTCAAGTTTATGATAAATAGTTTTAAGAATATACTTTAAGCATGTTTATTATTTCTGCTTATTTTGCACTCAAGGACTTTTCAATCCGTTGAATTATTGATAAATAAATAAACAAACCAAAAAGAGGATTTAACGACGTTCGAACCTTGGTAGAAATTTAAAACATTTAATGGCAACTTCATAGCTGGAGAAATAGAAATGGGCGAAAAATAGCAGCCATTTTTAACCCCATGATGAAACGCTTTTTTAAATCAGAATCTCTCATTTAATGTGAATAATTAATGTGCATAATTTAATAGGAAAAAATGGGAAAAGGAATAAAATGTGCGAAAAGAGAAAATTATAAAAACGTTTAAAATTCACTAATATTTGCTGTTGTTTCATAATAATCCGCTGTGTAAGCTCGGGGTCGAGATCATAGTTCCATATAAAGAAGCTACTTTTAGGTTATGTTCGCCCCTATTTTTCTTCGCTCAAAAATGGCTAAGTTTAATAACGATTAGAAGCTAGTATTTATCGAATATTTTTTCATTCTAATAAATGTGCGAATGTTGTGAAAAAAAGTTTTCTCTACCACTAAAAACAAGTCATTTGGGCAAGCCATTTCTTAGTTTCCTGCTCTCTAAATATAAAACAGTGAAATTTCACTGAAAAGTAGTGCATATGCACTGCTTTCAAATGTCAAAAGTAGGTCACTGATTAATAGTGAATATGCACTACAAATAATAGTGAAATGAATCACTATTAAGTAGTCAACAGTGTACTGTATATAGCAGTGAAATCTCACTACAAAAAGCAGTGAAATCTCGCTATAAACAGTAGTGCATTATCACTATAATTAACATGAAATTTCCACTGTAAGAAGCAGTGACGATTCACTGTTGAAACAGTAAACAAATTTACTGTTTTAAAAGTGATTATTCACTGCTTTGGTTGAATTTAAAAAAAAAAAATGATCGGATTTGAATTTGAACCTTCCGTGTACAAGTTTAACTCCTAAAGACCATATATATTCAATGAACAATTTTTATACTTCAAATTTTATTTTATATAGATTTAAATTATATTTTAATTATAGTTTAATTATATCTTAATTATATTATAATATATTTTAAATTGATGTTACCAATGTACAATATTATATATTAAGATCGGCATCCCCTTAAATGAAAAAACTTTTCTTTCGATGAGATTCGAACCTGCGACCTTCCGATTCAGAGTCCAACACCTAGTCCACTTGACCACGAGTCCTTGTTGTATATTACATTTATTTCGCACTTAAGAGAAATTCGCAAAATTGAGTTTGAGCATTATATGCGAAAAAAGCTATTATTATTAAACAATAATTATTGTACAACATTTATTATTTTATTCATGTTGGCGTTAGATTTTCAGGATTTATCCTTGAAATTTAATGCGATTACATTAATACACTACAAAGGTAGTGCACATACACTGCAAAACCAGTCATTTCACTAACTAAGTTTATCAGTGAAAATGTAAACACTAATAAAACAGTGACAGTTAATTATTTTTTCAGTGAACCAAATACTCACTGTCAACACAGTGATATTTTCACTGTTTTAAATTTAGAGAAAAAAAAAACTCACTGCAAAATCAGTGATACATTCACTGATTTTTCAATAAAAATCTTTCACTGTAAAGATAGTGATTGAATCAACTGCTTTTTTCAGTTATATTCTAGTCACTGACTAAATAGCTATAATTGAATGACAACTCAGTGAAAAACGCAGTCTCTGTCAAAATCAGTGTTTTTTTCACTGTTTTAAATTTCATGCCTACCTCCAATTTTTATCATTATCATGGTAATGGCAAATATTTAATCCAGAGTATCACTCAGTGTGAAATTTAACTCCTGAATTCGAAACACTAAAGTTGTAATTACTATTTTACTCACTTGTACCAAACACATGCAAATGTAGTCAAATGCGCATTCGCAGCAGTTTCTCTTACACGGAGATGTAAGCATACACCACTTGACGAGAACTCAAGCTTACTCGAGCGTGATCCCGGTATGCATGATCCCAGTTGAGCGGTTTCACGCAGAAAAAAAGGGTAACCGGTCTCGAAAAGTTCAAAGGGTGCCGAATCTCTAGAAATGTCAATTCAAACTGACCGCCGTTAAATTTGATTATTCAATCTGTGTGATAAACTACTCGGTATTCTTCCGCTTCGACGGCAGAATATTTTGCCCGGTTTATATGAATACAGTTAAAGGATCCGACTAAATCAGTTCGCGTAACAATGGCGTCGGTTAGAATGTTCCTATAGGCAGATTGAATGGAGTATTGATTTGCTTCGTGTTAGCCGTACAATGGGCAACTTCGATTATAAAAGGATTTTTAACGAATTCTTAATTCAAAAGCTCTATTTACCATTTTTCTTTTGTTTTTTTAATTTACCGTTATTAAAAACTTACTATATTCTGCGCCAACTCTCTAAATTCCTTCCAGTGAAAAACCACTGATTTCCAGTGCATATTCACTAATTCGTCAAGCTATAACTCGGTCACTGGAAATCAGTGAATAGTCACTGTACATCTTAGTGAAACTACATTCACTAGAAATTCAGTGAAAAAAATCACTGGAAATTCAGTGAAAAAATCCACTGAAAAGGCAGATGAAATTCACTCAGAATTAGTGAATTGACTCTCTAAATCTGAATATATTAATTTCATATTTTCAAAAATTCACATTTTTTACAAAATTTAAAAAAAAATTCACAAAAGAAAAAAAAGTGTACTTCTATCTGGACTCGAACCCACCGAACTTCTGCTTGCTGGATTACCGTTTAGACAACTGAGCTATTTATTTGTTGTTGTTAAATGACTAAATTCCAAATATGACAAAATTTTGAAGGTTAGGTTTAATAATTCTAATGTTTCAACCTGAATCTAATTATTTAACAAAAAAAATGTTGGCAATATATTAGTACTAGAACGTATCAATATATTGCCAACATATTTCCCATAGAAATCATTTTTACGCGGGTTTTCAACAATCTGAAATACAATTTTCTTAGTGAAGTACGCTATTGACATTTAACAATAGTGGTTTTCACATTTATTTTAAAGAAGTACATAATTGACATTCACCAACATTTTTTTCATATTTTTTTCTGTGAAAACTGGTTCACTGAAAAAATTAGTGAAAAATTCGCTAATGTTTCAGTGAAAACTGTTTCACTGAAAAAATTAGTGAAAAATTAGCTGATGTTTCAGTGACAATTTTTGCACTGGCAAAATCAGTGAAAATTTCACTGGAAGGAATTTAGAGAGAACGGTACTGGCGAAATTATTGTTTTATCTTTTTTATTATTATATTATTATTACTATGTTTATGTTATTTCATAGATTTGAAGAAACTTTTATAAGATAATCATTACGTGAGTAATAGAGTTAATTTTCTCCAAAAAATAGACATATGTATCATAAGTATATAGGTTTCACTATAATTAGATTTCGTGTAATCTTTACCGTTCTTTACAATATAATCATTAACGCTTCACATTCCATAGCACTAGATTATTTAGATAATTGCTTCTAAGAGCAATAAGAATATGAAAATACCATAACCTCAATTTTTCCGCGGCCACGGGTCTATAATTAGAAGATCTTTCGTGAAAACGCACAACGTCCCATTAAAATTGTTACCAGACGCGTACGATAATTGCAAGAGGGGGAGGAAAAGTGAAGTTAACGAGTTAATCAAATGGGTGTGAGCGTCACATATCGCCATGCTCCTCGACACGTTTTTTTTCTTCCTTAAACCCTTAATTAATGAAACGATTACAAACGCTCGCAGAGGCTAACTCCCTTGGCGCGGACTTGGTAATTAACCAGGGATAATATATCGCGTGTACCAACTACCATCATCGCTGTGTTCTTGGATTTTTTGTATTTATTTTCCCGATTTTATTCATGGATAGATAGAATCTTTTATTTTTTTACAAAATGATGTTTTTATTTAGTGCTTGAGAAGCTATGCACCATCAAATATTGTTTTAAAAAATTATATATGATAAAAATTGAATACAACTTATATTATTTATACTTTTCTGTTGATTTAGTTCTTTCATTAACATAAATATGCATATACTATTCTTTGTTGAAGTACTCGCTCGTTCACAATAGCTGCTCTATTATTTCATTCGAAAAGCCTCAGCCGTACCTACACCGAAAAAAAGTAATTCTTTCTTTTCCGCAATAATAATACCTGCTATATATACACTAGGAAAAAGTAAAAATGTTTTGTAAGATCAATAAAATTAACATTTCTTAAAGCAGATCTTACTCTATAGAAAAGTAGATTTGGTTGTTCTGTAAAGCAGATTCTTCTGAAAATTCGCAAAGTTAAATTAATTTTCAATTTCACGGTTAAATCTATTGTGCAAAAAGAAGAAGTTACTTATTTTTTTGCCCTACCCCATTCCACCGCATTCAATCGGCGAGGCATTTCGTTCTGGCTTTTCCCGCAAGCACACGCGTTCATCAACACGTGCGCGGTCTAAACGGGCCTCTATGCTCCGCTGATTATCTTCCTTCGAATCTAATTAAGTTACAGGCTGGAAGTGCGCGCGTGCTTTCGACATGCGCATGTATAAGCTCGCTGTCGTTGTCAGCGCATGGATTTATTCCCATAGTACGTAGTAATAGCGACCTCTGGAGTTTTTGCCCTTTCTCTGGCCTATTTTTTCTCCGTCGGGCAAATCATTCAAGTAAATTGTTTGTACTCTTCAGCTTACATTTAAATGCGAGAAAACTGTACACGGAGAGAATAGTTGGGTAAAAATTATCCACACTTTCACACTAATCTTAGGACGCCTTAATTGCTTTTGTGCTGATTTTTATTGAACTTTACGTAATTTTGATTATTTTAAATCGAATAAATACAATGCAAATTTTAAATTTTATTATACTGGTTAAGTAAATTATGCGTTAGTATCACCACTTGGGGACCTCGTATAAGTTTACTAATCAGTTAGTACTATTTACCGCTGCTTTTAGGGTAATTTTTATAGGATCATTCTTTCCGTGTACATTGAGCCGGTTGTGTTTTTTTTTTTTACAAAATCATAATTTTAGTAGTAAAGATAAAACATAAAACGTTATTCTTCCTAGTTGAAAAATAAGACGATGTATGGTAAACAACCGCGAAACACACACCCAGCCGATTGATCGCAAACACGTAAATAATCCTTCGGGAATTATTATGATAAGCTCGGATTGATCGATATTTCTGACTCCCAAGCAGCCGATGTGGCCCCCATGATAATTTCGCGCCAATCTCAGCAGTCACGTTATTGATATAATCCTCGTTGGTCGGAGCCACGTATAACGGATGTATTCACACCGTCAATTTACTTCATTTGCTTTCATAAAAGATCGAATGGTGCACGCAAATATTTAATATTCTAGCTGTGCTTATATCCCCATAAACCGATAATTCAACCAGCTATTTTGTTTGTTCCCTCTTTTCTTTTGCAATACGGTGATTTACACCCACTGTAACCTCGTACACCTTTAATCTGCTAGTACAATTGCTTTTCATAATTTATAAAAATTGAAAATCAAGTTAGCAAAATGTCAGTGAAATGTCAGTGAAATGCGAAAATATAAAATACTATTTTTCTCCACTCCAACCTCAAATACGCATGTTTGCATGCGATTTGCGGCTCTCGTGGAGAAAAATACGGTTTCACACTGGTGCGTAAGTGAATCTTTGCCTCGGGAGACTTTTCGGCCTCGCTTCGCTCGGCCTAAAAACGTCTCCCGACGCAAATAATTCTGTATAAAAATGTACTATTTAGTAATCTCATTGTCATTTATGCATACGCTGTAATTACGCACTTAAAGTTCATCCAGTAAATCCCTTTTTACTGTACAATGTGATGCTCATAATAACTTTAGAATTTTACACACATTTTTAGGGTAGCATAAAGTTAATATTTACAAGGTCGTAAATGCTTGGGAAGAACATAGAAATGAGGCCGTTCACCTCGCGCGCATGAATCGGGTAAAAAGAGATTATAAAAATCAAGCCTATACTAGCCATAATTTTACGTCAAAATCCTGGAAAAGTGTTCATTAAATAGACCCCCTTGAAGATGTGCATTCCGTGTCGTTAATCTGTAAAGCCGATGCGCGCGCTTTTTCGCTCTCAATCTCTCCTCTTTATCGTTCGCGTAAAAGTAAAATTACCTTTTCACCGGGGGGTCGAGAGTTGAGCGCGACGGCCGTGGCAGAATTCCTTAAATTAAGCGAGTTCGGATTGTCGGGCTAGACTGTATCTGCCTATCGATGAGAGGCTTATCTGCCGGCGGGCGTCGATCGTCCCTCTAGTTTATTCCGCCTAGGTCTATTAATGGGATTCCCCTGCGCACACGTTCGATTTTCCGCTCAGACAGCCGGGGAATTTCTCCACTTCAATGATTTTTCTCGACGTTCTTGTGTTACTTCCTTCGATCGTTGTTCTCTTATTTCCTTTTCTTATTTCACTCATTCTTGCAGTTTCCGGTTTCTTGCTTTATTTTGTTTAGTCTCTTTTGTGCTGCTGCTAACGACTTCTTTTATTTCGTACGCTTTATTAGGTACATGCGTTATCTCATAAAAAAACGGTATTACAATAAAGTGAAAAAAATTGATTTTTGCTCTTCATGTGAAGCTAATTGTTTATATTAAAAGCTTATTTCTACGTTCATTTGCTACTTTCTAACGATTACTTTTAGCTTTTTTTTATTTTATATAGACTCAATAAATTAATAGAAAAATAATCTAAAGAACAATGCATAGTTACGAATATTTATAGTTCAAATCTGACTAGTGAATTTTAATTCCTTGCTTCACAATGAAGTTTTGTAGTTATCTATAGCAAGAACTATTAACGGTTTAGTAACTTTCTTAAAGTAGTTAAAACTTTACGGTATTATACTTATAATTTGTATAATTTTGTTTAAATAAAGAAATTTAAACTTTACAATTAAATAGTATAATTATTTCGAATGGCTAAACATCCATCAGTTACGCAGTGTTTTAGTGTTTACCATCACAGAGGCGGAGTCCTAATTTGATCATCTACCAAAATCCTCATTTCAATGCGAGTTTCTCTCTTCAGTTCCGCTTTTTAGGCCAACCTTCTATCTCTTTATCGAAAGCCGCTTCTATCTTGCTTTTTCTCCGTTTCTGTTGTAAGGCGTTGCTCGGGTAACTGGATTAAGCCCTCGGGGGGCTTCGTGGAACCCATTCGGAAATTCGCAGGCGGGAGGATCACGTAATGTAGTTATTCGCTACGTATAGAACATCAGCCGACCAAAGCGTGGGGGATCAGTCTGATTAGTCAGATATTATGAAAGATCGTATTCCCCGAGCGCGGATTCACATGGAAACGAGCGGCGAGCTCCTAACGCTTCCTCCTTTATAAGGTAACCTCCTTAACCTGTGTAGCCCGTCGACTACTCTTTTGTCCTTAGCTAACGACTTGCTTCCGATTTCCCTTGCAGCTACCACATCGTACCTAGAGGAATAATCTGGTTTATACAAAGGACCAACGAATTGGTGAGCGAGTGTGTGTGTGTGTGTGTGCGCGCGCGCTCAAACACAGAGTTTTTCTAAAAGTAACTCGGTGATTAGCGCAAGAAGTATTGTGTTATGGCTATGACAGTAAATTTTATCCGATTGCATTATAAACGTACGAGTTCGGTATCGAGCAGATTTAAGGCGATAGTTATAAGCACCCAGAGTCTGCTATTTCAAGTCATAAGTACCAGTTTCGTTTTCTTTGAGATTGGGAAAACCTGTCTCGAGAAGTTTATACATCAATTAATTGATTAGTTCATAAAAAAGGAACCCGAAGAAGAGAGTGAATCATTTTATAAAATTCTCTCTCGATAATTATTTCTTGAGCACGCAGATTCCACATTTACATAATTTACACGTACATTCTCGCCAAAATGTCCATTTACGAGGAAACTCGGTAAAAATTCTTTTAAACACATTATAAAAGCAGTGCATACATCTCGCAAGATAAATGAACCGCAAGAGAGAAATAAAAGGATTCTCTTCCCGCGTAAAAAGTTCTCCACCTCACTATACTGCGGGAACACGTCGCGCCAAAAAAAATGAAAAACGGAGGGGAAGGTTGGATATTTTTACGGCGTATCTCGGCTCGCCATTAGCGCGGCATAACGCGGCTCTTTCGTCCGTCTCGCTTTTGCGTTACGCTGCAGCACGTAGGTGTAATGCAGTCCGCATTCTTCAGCGGGGGTAATGCTCGCGCGGTCGCCGCGCGAGGACACAATGCGGCCCGTTGACGGGGGGGCCAAGCGCGAGCCACGGTCTAATTGCTCGGCAAACGTCCGCGGTACTCGAAAAAGCCCGGTGTGCGCGAGCTTCTCTCTCTCTCCCTCTCTCTTTCTCTTTTTCTACTTTCTCGCCAGCGGAATACGTGACGGCATTTATTTCCATCGGGAGACTGCGCGCGTTTACCTTCGCGGGCACGTCCACGGGTCGACGCTGCGTAAATAAGTTTATGAGCGTAAGGATCACGCGACGTGTGTGCCCTGGCGTTTAGCGTCCTCAACCAGTGACTATTTTTAAGGTGACGCGATATTTCTACGCTTACCAGAGGAATTTTCAACAGAAATATGGTCTCATTATTCAATCGAATAATTATAAATAACTCAAAATCTTATTATATACTAGCACCAGATCCCGAACTAATATCATCACTAGTAGTATCTATCTACCAGCTACACTGATAGAAAAGATCCTTTGATCCGAAGCCAGTGTCTTTAATATAAAGCCGTGCGCATTTAATATAGTCCAAAGGCGTAGGTATTAGATGTAAAGAAACGGTGCATTAACTATTAAGCCATCCACAGGATTTTTGTCGGTAAAGACGATCGCGCATTAACTATTAAGAAATATTTCTTCAATGCTAATGCATACTTCTTTATTTCAAATACCATGACAAAATTATTTTTTAAAGCCGCGAAGACTTTGGCTTAAAGAATCTTTTTTATCAGTGTAGAGTATTTACAATTGCTTGCATTAAACTGACTGACTTTTCAATTGATTTTTTTCTGCTTCAATTTTTGTGAGATCGAAGCTAAGCTACTTCTGTTTATTGAAAATTAAATCTAGTCGACACGAATAAATGATTTAAATCGACCCATTTTTTTGACAATCTAATTCTCAGTCGTAAAATGAAATACGATTTTAGCAATGGGTTAAAAAGAGATTAAATACCATAATAGCAGCAGAAATTCCGCTTATTCGAATTTAGGGTATAAAATACTCGAAAAAAAATTCGTTATTTGATACTGGCTGAAACGCGTTGAGTATCCATCCATTTGGATTTGGTGGGAGCACTTATTTTCGTTTTGTCGGAACGATTAACCGTACAGAGAACATTCACGAGGTCGCCTGATTGGTGGAGTCGTAAAAAGCACAGGTGAGCTCCGTGTGGCTTTTCGAGCGATTCTTTGCTGCCCCGTTTCTTTTGTAAAAGTCCGCGGGCTTTATCTGAGCATATGCACATGCGGTGAACCGTCGCAATCAAACGACTGGACATGGAAAAATTGCTTGCGGAACGAAATTCGCGGTTCAAATACTCCGGTCTTTTGCAGCGTGCTCTGATCAGTTATGCTGTTTTTGAACAACAAACGTTATAGTTTACATTGAACAAAACTCGTACATTCGTTTTTTTCGCCAGGATTTTATTTATTTAGAAATTTCTTTTACTTCAAATAAACGATTTTATTTTATTATATTTACTATTATAAGTTCTGGTTCTAGGCTGTGCACTGAGTTTAATAAAAGAAGTTGCACAACAATGAATTACTGTTTTTGCAATTATTAAAGAGCGAATAAGTAAGTTACATAAGTAGGAAGCAATTGTAGCGTCGTAATATAGTTGCATTATATACATGTATCCTTGCGGGATGAGAGCAAATAAATCTGCATAAAAGATTAATGTCCTTTGCAATTGCATAAAATCTGGACGAATATTTAAAATGTATTATTACGAAAGCTAAAAATTCTTCGCAAATAAATGTACATGGGGCGCGTATATCAGCGATCTTTAATCCCCTGGGCTGAAGCAATGGAACTTTTCCAAGGTAATCTCGAGTATTTATGCTCGCCTTTAATCTTATTTTCACGTCCGCAGCTATAAAGCGCGCAATACAAAATGTACGAAAATTTTTCACGGCGAAAATTCCTCACAGGCCGGCGAGCGGGCAGCGCATTACGCGCGTAATTGCGGGACCAAAGTCGTGTAATCCACCGCGGACTGAGCTCCCCCTCGCATTAGCCTTCATAAATCCGTTAAAAATATCGCACGAGAAGTAATTTTCCAGCTACCCTCCCCCTCGGTTTTTTTTGCATCCCCAAAACGTCGAGCAAAAGAGAAAGCGAGAAAGAGAATTACTCGGGCCGCGTTCTATGTGTACATTCGGCGAACCGCGCCATTCCGTCGGGGTGGAGGATTAGCGTAAGGGCGAAATTCATGCCTTGGATATTTTCAGCGTCAGCCGCGACCGTTGGCGCAATTTGCAGTAGCTCCGGTTAAATGGCTAATATAAGTCCGGGGCCTAGTACGCGCGCGCGTTTCGACTTTAAGGTCTCGGACGGCGTGCAGTTGCGCCGGGGTATTATAACTTTTCCGTGTTATTTTCTACTTTCCCGCATGCGTCTCGCGGCACTTTTGAGCTGTTTATAATGTCGAAAGCGCGGAAATCCGCTGAAAATTCTTCCTGCAAGTCGGGATTGCGCGCCCGTGGGTTTTAACGGGCGTACGTCCGACTATTTTTCCACTTTTGTTGATAATAGCGTTAGGCATTTGCGTTTTAAGCGTATTAATGCATTTACTCATTTTTATGTGTTACGAGCAAATAAACGAAGTTCTCTTCTGCTGTTTATCGAGTGATGCATTATTTAGAGTTTTCAAAATCAATAATTTATTAAAATAACGCGTTAATCTATTGCTATATTGAAAGCGTCTGCAAAAAACAGTTTTACGGATAGGTTTACAGTTAATTCTAGCTTAGAATGTTCTAAATTTTTATATATGTGATTAAATAATTAGTCAACGATTATCACGGATCGTTAACTGTTAAAAAAAGTATCTTTTTTTTCTTTCGTCCAAAATGAATTCCTGATTTTCTCGAGCGAACGAAAAGATTAAAAAAGGAATAAAATATATCAATAAAGGCATTTTTAATATTTACAAAATAAGTCACGAGTGTGTATTCGTAATACTAACTAAAAATATTTTCATCGACTTATCGACAAATCATTGAAATATTTAAAGTAAATAAACGGAACTCTGAGTGGCAGGGCCGCTTTTGGAATATCCGCGGGTCAATATGCAAAGCGTAAAAACAAAAAATTCAATCTACCTTCTCGGAGCTGAAAGAAAATAAAAGGCATATTCCACGCTCCGCAGAGAGTAGACGCACAAACGCTCAGGAAAGGGTGCAGAGAGGGACGCGGACTCTGTTCACAATTAATTTCTCGGGAGGCAATGCGCCGGGGCTCGCTCGATGGAACACGCGCCGGCGAAGGTGTTAACGGCGGGCGCGCCCGGAAAATTTGATATCGTGCGATTTCGCCCCGGTGCGTTCTGCCTCGTTTACGGGAGACAGTCGCGCGTAATCGTTTTACGGCGCAGGCGCGCACAGTCGCGCGCGAGTGAATTATGTGCACCACGGCCGCCGCGCGTTTTGCACGCTCAAGAAGCTTCGCTGCTCTCTTTCTCTCTTTTTTTTGCTCCCTTCTCTTTACACGCCCGGTTTATTTTTCGATTTTACGCGGGCACACGTGCGCCCCTTTTCATTTTCAATTAAATTTTGAAATAGTACCGGAGGGTTGTAAATTTAGCCGACGCTTTGTATCGCGGAGTTTTTTTTTTGCGATGAGGGAGAGAATATTTGATCGCGGAGCTTCGGGAACGTTTTTAATGGAGAGTATCTTGTTTATTGTTAAGAGGCAGAGCCCGAGAATGAAGAAAAGTGTCTTCGAGTAGTTGGTAGATTGAGATTGTAAGCAAGTGGAGAGGATTCATCTGCGCCTTTTCAGTAAGTGCATCCAACTTTTTCCAAGTGATCGTACTTCGGTATTCAGCAATTTATTAATTATGATACCGACTCTTCTTTCTACTCTGGTTGTGTTTGCGTGACCGGCGACAGTTTTAATTCACTGCTAACGATTTATTAAAAGAGTTTTATGCAGAGTAAACAATGAAAAGTTTTTGCGGAAATTTGCTTTAAAAAAAGTTTTTACTCTTCCGCGTTGATTGGAGTAAGCCGCGATTAAATCGCGGATCATAGAAAATTATTTTTTTCTTTTTTATAGATTATAAGTGCCAACAAAAAATATACGTTTTATAATTTATGAAATTCTCTTTAAAAGAAAATTTTTCAATCTAATTTGCGAGGTAAATTCAGACAAGAATTACGCAACGTCAGTAAAAATTATCGATTCGTTCGGTAAAATTATCTTAGTGGTTGTCAGTCAATCATTCCGTGTGGTGTAGTAATACATTATGGAAATCCGCTTAAATATTTTCAGCCTCGCTGGTTTTTAAGCGAACATTTTATCAATAAATCGTAATCGTTTGGTAACAGTTATAAAATTGAAATACTAAATTATGATACTTCCATCAATTGGAAAAGGAAATATTAATAAACCCAGTGAAAAATTGAAATTTGTAAAAGGTAAAATTTTGCACTGTCAGTGGTAAACCACAGCTTTTTATTAAAATCTAAATTGTGAAATAAAATTTATAATTTGTGCTTTCGCACACACGCAGAGCATAACGGACCGGATTATTAATCCATAAATTTTGCACTTTAATAAAGAAAGCTTTAATCCAAATTTACCCGCGTGCAATAACTACACCCTGCAAAGCTTAGTAGCCAGTGTGCAATCTTTCTTCCCACGCGAAGCAGTTTCACGACCATAAACGAGAAAAGGGAGCACGCCGCGGTGCTCGATTCGTGTCTCGCATACACGCGGCGACGGTTCTTTACATTACCGGGATATCACCAAGGTCGATCAGCGAATAACGAAGAACGCGTGCACGCGTAATAATCAGCCGCAATCGTTTTCTACGTCGCCAACAGGCGAATGCCCTCTTTGTCGCGTATGCGCAACGACACAAAAGTCACAGCTAGTAATCTGACAAGATTCACCCACAGTAAACGCGCTCATTAGTGGGCGTGTGTACACAACCATCCGCGACGCGGTGTGTCGTTCTAATAAACTGACTGTGATATCCAGATGAGGATTCACTGTGGTACTTGCCGAGATGCTTGCCTGATATATCTGTATTTATTTATATATTGAATTTAATTAACTTGTATAATCTATTTAATTACTAAGGATATACGCGTGTGTACTGTATGTGTTTATTCAGCCATTTAGTTTTTTACGCGGAGAGAATGATCCCATAAAAATAGCGGTAAAAATTACTAACTGATTAGTAAACCTACGCCGCCACCATGCCGTGATACTGTTTGCTAACGCTCGGTGCAAATTTTACTAACCTACTTGGTAAATATTAATAAGAAGCAATACCAGATGCAAAACAAACACGAACAAATGACGATCGCCTGCTACCGAAGAGCGCTTTGGCTAATTTTCACTATACGGTTGGTAAACATTGTCCAATTCTTCATTAAAATTTATATTTTTCTATATAATAAGTAATCATTTTCTTGTAATTTTTAATAAAGTTTCTATAAATATTACTAAACACGTAATTTACTAAATAGTATAGTAAAATTTAAATTTCGCATCGTATTTATTACATTTAAAGCAGTAAAAATTACTTAAAATTTAATAAAATTCGCCAAAAAATCAAGGCGTCCCAAGATTACGTGAAAAGTGTAAGGTAATTTTTATCCAACTATTTTCTCCGTATACTTATCAAGCGAGGCACATTATTTGTTGGTATTCCTTTTCAGCCAGTCAATGTACAACATAATGAGATTTGTTAATATCTGTATTGCATTTGCCTTAGCATAGATAAAGCTTCTATCTAGCCAGCATATACGTGGTGCGTCTTTCGCGCCTTGACGACACGTTTGTAATATCGGACGATATTCGCGAGCGAGCGTCGACCGCATGTGCCGACTCGTCTTCTATATGTTCTATGGTGCACTTACAACGCGGCAACTCCGCGGGCGCCGTTGAGAGCAGCGTCCGCGAACTTTATTATTATGAAGTTTCTCTGCACGAGTCTTCCTCGCTCCTCCGATTTAACTTGTTGCCGCGGGGAAGTCGCGTCGCGGGCGGCTTACGCGCCGAGCCGGATTAACATCAATGGCTTAATTACGATCTGCGAGGGCTCTTGTTCGCTCGCGCGTTACGAGATTAAAGTCTCGATGGAGCCCCTACCGCTACCCCCTCCGGTTCCTCACTTTTATCCGCCCTCCTCCATGTATAGGCTTCAATGCTGCCGCCCTCGGGATGAATTTAATTCGGCTGGAATGAGGCGATGTTTTGTGCGCGTCGCTCGTTTCTTCTTGCTGCTCCCTTGCGAAATCGGATAAATCAATGCTTGCCGTTAACGGAAAAAGCCAAATTAATTGCTGAATGTGGTGAATGTGCGACTGCGGTAATCGAGAAACTGATGGTTTACTCTTTTTAGCGTGATTTTATGCATTTAAAGAGGTGTAATCCTATTATTATAAAGTAATAAAAATGCCAACGCATCGATAAAATAAATCATAAAGTAAAACAAAAAATCGTATAAAGTTCGCCATGAAGTATTTGCGTATAATTAATCTGGGTCGATGGTGCTTACAATACAAAGGATTGAATACCAAAACGGTCTGTTGGGATCTCCGTAAAAATGCATTTAGAAGTGCAGCTTCTGCATGTCGGCCGAGCGTTGTTGAATGTCGGTTCGCGGAATATTTCGCCTAGGCTATCTCGATCAGAAACAGGGAAACTGCATTTCTGTGCTGACATTCTTTGGCAATCGACTGTCAAACAATCAAACTGGCAATCCGGATAGACAGAGAAAATCGAGAAAGAGATATAGACTAACTTATACAGTTCATCAATATATCTAAATTAAAATCGCCACAAAATTATCTAACTAGATTTATCGTCTTTTTCCCTTATAATTCGATCGTCAAAAGAACGGTGGAGATTATTTACAAGAATTTGTAATAAAAAAACAAATTATGACCGTATATTAAATGGCAAGATGTTCATAACCAGTACATATATTGGTAGGTTCTAGTACCAATATATTGATAATACAATGGCCAATATGTTGGATTTATAGTGGCAAACGACCATATCCAATATATTACCAACATAGTACCAATATACATGTTTTAAATTGTACGTGTTAGCGATATATTGCTAATATATCAACAATATGATAAAAAAATAAGAAAAAAATTCATAAAAGAAAAAATTTTTACTTATGTCTGGATTCGAACCCACGCACTTCTGCTTTCTAGGCTAACGTTTAGCCGACTGAGCTATTTGATTATTTTTCTTAAATAGTTAGATTCAGATTAAAACATTAGAATTATTAGACCTAACCTTCCAAATTTCGTTATATTTGGAATTTAGTCATTTGACAAAAACAATTAAATAGCTCAGTTGTCTAAACGTTAGCCTAGCAAGCAGAAGTTCGTGGGTTCGAATCCAGATAAAAGTAAACATTTTTTCTTTATAAAATTTTCTTTTTTTTTAAATTTTCGATTATATTGTTAATATATTAGAGATATATCGCTAATAGAACGTAAAAAACCATTAACCATTAAATCTCGTTGATTTCCCCTCGCTTCCAACGAAGACTAAAAATTCAACGTCATTCAAATTTATCGACTTTCCCGTCGCTTTGCCTCTGTTCCAATGAAAATTAAAAATTCAACTTCCCGTCGTATAGTGTAAGGTATATAAAATGACTTTGAATCCTGTAACTGTAATACAGTTTTTTTTTACAGTGGATAAATGAAATGGTAAAAAAAATCAATAGCTTTACAATTTCATTAAAATATTTTGTTACAACTGACCAAAAAATCTTTTTTTAACGGAATATATCGAAAAACATCAAAAAACAATAATATTGAGAAATATTGAGAAAAAAGCGGAGTGTCAATCAAACAGTAAGTTGCGCAGCGGCGAAGCTGTTTCTATTACTCCTAGTCGGGCGAAAATAAATCCAATTTTTATCTGCGGGTACAAAAATATATCTATCGGGCAAACAAAACTGCGCTCATGAAAAATGGGTGAAAAGCTGCCGCGAAGAGCGGCGCGCGAGGCAAAGGAAGATCGAGCCGATAGTATTTGACTCGGCAGCAACTTCTCTCCGTTAGCTGAACACTGTTCCCTCGCTTTCTGTATCTTTCTTCCCCAATACAGGAGCCACCGATTAAATATACTATTTATTGGCAGTCCGTGTGACCGATCGCAGTTTATGCGTACATCGTCCGTTTTTTCCAGCCTCCGAGAACCCGAACGTTTCGTCCATTCCGCTTTATTAAAAAAATGCATTAATAAACGTCGCAGCCGCTGACAAGACTCGGTGCGCCGTCTCGTAATTCAATCATTTTTGCACAGTTTACCGCCAGATAGAAATTTGCTTTCAGATGTTTTCATTAAAAGTCCGTGGCTTTGCCTTTCCATTGAAAATATTATAAACTCGCGATCAATAAGAGTAAGCGGATTTTGTTTTTACTCCGTCACCTCATTTTTTATTCGATTCACTTAACTCTCTGCTCGCTTCATCAAATACATTATTTTTAAGTTCGTGTACAAATTTGTGCATGATCGAGTAAAAATAATATGTAATTAGTATAATTCTTTCTAAACTATATTGAAGGAAAATAACATTTTTATTTAAGTAGTTTAAGCTGTTTAAAGCACTTTACGAGCCGAAGTTTACGTTTAAACGGCATGTTTTAGACTTTTAGTAACTTGACCTTTAATGGCTGCGAAATATGCGAAGAAAGTTTTGGTGAAAAAGAATTCGATTTTTACATCTCGTTATGAACTTTTATTCAATTTTAATAACCGTAATTAATTTTGCGTTAATAAAATTCTCGAATGAAAAGTTCGTTACTACAAAATCGATGGAAACTAGACGTCACAGAGAAGCTTAAAAAATCTAAAGGGAATAAGAAGCAAAAAAGAAAGTTAAATTAACAGTGAAAGAAAGTGAGAATGACAACGAGATAGTGGAGTAAAAAGCAAAGTTAGGAGGACTGAAAGATCTGTCTCCGCATGACTTGCAGCACATAACTCATCTGCTTTCTTTATCGATTCCATGTTTCTTTCTCTTTCTCATTTCTTCGTGACATCTATCTGGCATTTTGTTATTTTTCGCAATCCTTTTGTCTCTAGGTGTCAGAAAGTTAATTTCAGCTGTTCCCTTTTCCTCTTTCAAATCTCCGAATCAACTTTCTGCAATTGTAGTTATTCGTCGTTTTTACTCAAGTAAGGCAATTTTCAATTTTTATTAAAAATTTATAGTATTTCTCATCAAATGTCACATAAACCAGAATAACAATAAAATTATTATCATAACATGAAAGAATAGGAATGGGAATGTGAATTGTACGCAGACCAAAGAAAAGTACTGTTTTCCGAACTAAGGGACCTCAACCTAAATCCTCCCTTTACAACAACAATTCTAATCTCAGATCCCAAAATTTCTGCGTGTAAACTTATGTGTAAATTTCTGTATGACTGTGATCTTCAAATATAAACTATTTGTATTCATACCTGCAAGCTGCAAAAGGCACCCAATGCTTTAAAATAAAAAAAAAAATAAATAAAATGAAAGAATAGAAATATTAATACAAGATTGGTTTAATGTAATGAAAGCTGTATGAAAGTATATAAATTACACAGTAACAGTGAAGCAAATTATTCAAAAAGTTCTCAGCTTGAAAAAGCTAATATTGAAGTAGTTACGGTTTGTTATGCATTTTAAAGAGCTGCGTATCCCCCGAATGCAACTTGGTGATTATCAAACTTTTCGATTTATTATGTGCATAATTGGGTTAAAATATAAGTAGAAGAAAGTCTCACCTTGATGCCGCGATCAAAAAAATTCCATCTAAGAACGGCCTTTCATTATATTTGCTCTACTTATTCAAAAGTACTTTATCTTTTAAGCTCTGGAACTGCACGAAAGAAAATTAAATGCTGAAAGATTAGACTATGAATTACAATGAACTCCTGATCGTTAAAAACTTTTCTCAATCGCGTCGGCCTATGCACAATATATTATTTTCTTCTACAATTCACAAAAGCCATTTTTCCTTCCCCCGCGAAAAGATTGAATTTATATAAAAAGGCGTCTTCCCTTGTAACGGCGAAACCTCGCGGAGCAATTTATCGGGTGCCTTTAACAAAAGGTATCGAGTTCGAGATTATCGGTTAATCTGACATCGGCACTCGACGTGACATAAATCACGCTTTATTGGAAACATTTGTAAGTGTGAAAAATCAGTCCGGGGACGGGCGAGAAGGTGTACATTTTTATTTGTTAAAATCAGTACCATACGGAAGGGAGAGCGCGGCAGACGGACGTGGAAAGAGAAGGACGACAAAAAGGCCGAGCACGACGAACGAAAAAGATCTCCCCGAAACGTCGTCCGCGTGACTCGAGGAACATAATTCATCCGCTCATCGATTTTGCATTTCTCCCTCTCGGTCCCTTTCCATTGTCCAGCTTACGCAGAGCAGCGCTCACGATCCGCCAGAGTTTCCGACAAGTGCTGGCACATTCTCGCTTCTCTCTAAATACATTATAATCGGAAAAGTTGTCCAGGAGTCTCGTACTTTCCTTCTTTTCGAAATTTCGTCCACCACTGTTACGGTGCGACTCGTAGTTCTTGTTTATCCACTGGGCATTGACAGAATTTTTCACGTAAGATTATATTGCACAGTCAGCTGGTACAATGATTGATGACCTTTTTCAAATGCATTGTATAATTACAATAAGTATTTGACATTTTACTTCAGGCAAATTAAGTGTTAGACAGATAATATTGTCCAATTAAAAAATGAAATGGAAATAATTGTTTAAAAATAAAAATTGCTAACTATGTATCAATTTTGAATTCAAATTATAATTAAAGCCACGAAGTTGATAAACTTTCATTAAAGATTGAAATTGCATGAGTTCGTAATGTAAATAAAACATTGAAATCGTTGAATGAAAATTATGTATAAGCTGATAATTTATTACACGAATATAATTAAAGTTACGAATTTGCCGAATTTCACGAGAAATAGGAGGCTTTAATTGACTTCATTTTCATATTTATCTCATTGAAACTAATTAAACATTTTGTCATGCAATCAAAATTAATTTTCACTACGATTCCGTGGAAGGCAATATCAAATTGTATAATGTAAATCTTAGCGTCATCTTTAAAATACAAAAAAATGTAACTCTAAAAATAAAATAAAAAAAGTTGAAGCAATATTAATGATTTACGAGTCTTTAAACGAATTGCATTATGAATATATCTTCCGAAATGTTTTAAGCCTAAAAAAATAAATAAATAAAGTAAAAAGCTGAAGCACAAGCACATTAAAGTTAGAAGCAAAAATGTAATAAAGTAGAAAGTAGCGAGAAAGCTAAGAAGTCTATTATAAAATTCAACAAGTTAAAAATCTATTACCTGCAGGCTGCCGCGCGTTAAAAATACACGCCGTCGGCCGGTATCGTAAAACTCCGGTCAATTTCGTGTGCTGCATCTGTAACTACGTTAACAGCTTCCACGTGTACAATTTTACGATATTACCTCCTCTCGGCAAATGACAAAACCAGTAAAATAGTTTCCGAAACGTCTTTCGAGTGCAAGCAAATAAAAATGCGCAAAGACGACGAGGAGAGAGGAAGGGGGAAGGAATCACCACCAGGGTGTACACCCATATAGTTTCGTTGGCGCTCCGGCGAAATGTAATACATCGGCGAGAGGAGCATTTTTACGAGGCGCGGGGAAAACGATTGCGGAATTGCCAGCGACGAGGAGAGGAGAAAGATGAGACGCTGTGACTCCTTTGTCTCGGAGTGACACTTATACAAGCGAGCAGCCTCTTTTATTAGCCATACATTCAGCCATCCTCCTTTTCACTTGTCAGCCGGTTCCGTGTTTACCTCGCAGCGAGGTTTGACGGCTCCCTTTGGGCCTAGAAAATGAACGCTTTAAGGAAGCATACACCTGCTCTTGTGCAAATTCTCCGCATTGTCTTATTTTACGCCTGGCTTTGTGCGCTTTATTTGTTTAACTCTTTGGTTAACTTTTTCCAATTCGTTATGAGGATAATTGCATGCAGTTTTTGTTTTCATTTTCGCTGAAGAGAAGCCTATAAGGATGAAATTTGAACGACAACAAACGTTTTACGCAAATGTAAGTCTGCTACAGGCATTTTCTGCAAATAACTTTTTTTTAGATTATACAAAGATTAAGGACACTTTAAATTAATGGTGTTGTTTTGTAATGCTCCATTTTTCCGTTGCGTCCGGTTGAAATTAAATTATTCACATTTTAAAGCGCTATTTGTTTTTTTAATTTCACGAAGAATATATGCAGCACGTAATAAAAGTGAGACGAGTGCAATAGAAGTTAGGTAATTGTTCTATGCGCATAAAGGTGGCATATTATAAAAAGGTTATTCTCCCGAGGCATTCATAACGTGCCAATAGCTCTAACGCGATTTTCATATTCAAAGAAGAAGCTGAGAGAAGTGAAAGCCGCAAGTACGAGAGAGATTCTGCGTTTGAACATCCCACTGTTCAGCTCTTTCCTTTACCTCTCTTTATCTTTCGCGTACTCGCTAAATCTCTTTGCAGAGAAGGATTATTTACCATACCTTGAGTGAAATTTCATCTCGAAAATTATTAAGATAAAATCATTTCACTTAAAATTATTTCTTGTTCTTTTATTGAAGTTAAAACTTTAAATTAGATTAAAGAATATTTCCGTTCTATTGTTACTGAACAACGCCAAAAATGCTCCATCCTACCATCGAAAAGAATTTTTTATTTCCTTTGAAAACAAAACTGCAAAATGCACAATTGTCCTTGAATAAAGACTATTATTAGCAATACCCACAGTTAAAAATAAAAAATTCACGCACCCACCATAAAGATTACCTCGGCACCGATCATCTTAGTTCGCACAATAACGAGCCGTAAAACTATTCATTGCGCGGGCGTCTGAGCTCTCGCATCCGGCTGCGTGAAAGTCCTCTGCTGCAATAGAGGAGGAAGCTCGCGTGCGCTCGGTAATTTACTCGCGAGGACCGTGTGGGCGGCACTCCCCAGCGTCGTTGCTCGGAGCCGCGCCGAGGAGGCGATAAAGAGCGTACACACGGACCGTCGAACCGTCGACCGCCGCGTGTCTCCACATTACGTACCCCGCGGACCCTTTCGACGCGCGGCTTTACCCGCCGAGTAATTTACGGCTGGCAGAAGGGCGATTTATTTGAACCTTAATTGCGATTGTTGTAAATTCCCGCGACAATGGACGCTTTATTAAAAACATTTCGACGTGATGTTTGAGGCGCGCTTTCGCGCACGTGGGAATTTAATGGGACATCAATATTTATCGTATGCATAGAACAGAACGTGCACTCTTTGTAAGTCATTTAATATGGTAATCGCGTTTGGGCGAGAGCGAGCATATCCGACGCGCTGAAATATTTATATATAGGCCGTGATTAATTGTCGTTAACGCATCCCAAGCGATAATCGAGCTTGAAATATTTCGCAATCAATTTACAAGGCCTCGAAACGATTCAAATTGCGCGCACGCAAAGTGCCCGCCAAGCCTGCATTATGCTTCGTTGTTTCTTCAGATCGAAACATCAAACCATCCTGTTTTACCGATTTATATACAAAAAATAAGTTTTCAAAATTTGTAAAAGCTTCCTAAAGTTGGACCCCCCTATGTTGAGCTGAGACCTAAAGAAAGTAACTACAATTCCTTTTACGCTAAGCACGTGTTCCATTAAAAAATAAATAAGTATCAAATAATAATAAGCCCTCGAATGCCTATCCCGTTTAGGAAAAAAGCGAGTCATTGAACAAAACATTAATATCGACAATTCCTTTGTGCTTGAAATTTCATTCTGCAATATGGCCAAGATGGCCAAGATTTCGGGTATACTTTACCTTATAGTAATTTGTGTTAAAATTTTTAACAATATGCTAAATATTTTTCTCCGTGTATCCTTCGAGTCGAAATTTAAGTGATGGTCGTAGGAAAGATTCAAATTAGCATGTAAATACATGAAATACAAAAAGAATAAGGAATAATCCTTTTAAAGTCCGTTAAACCTTGACGCCAGAAAGACGGTGGCACGTGGCTCCTTGCTGACATTACGTATTCAAAAAAAGGAAAAAGCCAATCTACGTTGACAAATTTACACAAGATCCAACCGCGAGGTACTTAAGCGAGGAGAAAAGCCCCGAGCCTTTTTTATCGTCGACGAGTGGGGCGAGCGTACGGCCGACCGTCAGCTTATTTCGGCGCAGCTATGCGCGGAGACTCGGGGAAGGGCAGGGGAAGGGACAACGACGAGGCGGTAGCGTGGCTCTTGTTAAAATGTTTTTTTTCTGCTGCTACCGGTATCCACCTTATTATACCCGCCTACTCAATCGTACATGCCAGTCCCCGGCACTTAGGATTCACGCGTATCTATTTTCTTGGCGCATGGGCGGATGCAAGATAAGGGTTCGGCTAAAATTGGAAATCGTCAGTTCCGCTTCAGTCGATGATAAATTTAATGAGAACTTCAATGTATGCCTTAGTATTTTTAAAGACTTGTAACTCATTAATTGAAAATAGTGAATATAATATTTCAAACAGGTATGGCAGGGAATAAAATCTGCGATAAAAAAATTATGAAACTTGATCGTTGATGTACGTAAAAGAGAAATGTGGTTAAAATTTCAAAATTTGGAGTTAGTTTTTAAACGAGATATTAAGGATTGTATTTTTTCACTTTTAGCAGTTTTATAGAGATTTGAAATTTTTAGAAGATGATTAGATCTCAATAAAATGTTTACAATCGGTGTTCAAAAACTATTTCCGAAAAGTTATGTCATTGGATAGAGGAAAACTTTTTAAAAATATTTACCTTTTAACATTTTGCGTTATGATAGATAATTATCGAGTTATGACGTATTGAAAATTACAATAATTGTCCAATCAGTGACTCAGTCAAGATCCGGTAGGTGGAGCCTACCAGAGTATACACTGTCGTGCGGCTACTGATTGGCGCAGAGAGAGTCTAACGACTTCTGATTGGATAATTATCAAAATATTCAATTGATAATAGCTCGATAATTACCGATTATATCACAAAATGCTAAAAGATAACGATTGTTAATATGCATCCCCTTATCCGGTGATATAACTTTTCGGAAACATTTTTTGAACACTGTATAAAAAAATATCTGAAGTTTATTGATAAATACAAAATATTAAAAAAAAAAAAACACACTCCAGTAAATGTCTATATAAGCGAATGTCATTGCTACATACTCACTGACTATAAGAGAGTTTTGTTTCGTTTTACATAGTTGGTACGGTACCTCCTTAATACCTCATGAACTAAGAAAACTGTAATTCTTTATACTTTTAGTTCGACTAACCTCTATCTTTACCCAAGAATGTAAATGGTGCCTATCTGCAGAATACTGTGTATAACCAGCCAAAGGAGTTAAGACAAAGTCAAAAGGTTCCATAAAAAATTAATTCGAAATTGTGGGCTCCCACTCAGCCTAAGACGCAAAGTGAGGTAGATCCTTAAAGTGGCCATAATGCCTTGCGTGCTTTAATCTCGATACCTCAGGCTCTCGTGCAGCCGACATCGTGCGCAGCTCAATACGGGAAGCTTCTCCGTGTAGATTTAAGTCGCCCTCGTCCGAAGCACCAGCAGCTATGTGTGCTCCGTTTCCGGCGCTCGGGTCCCTCCGGCAGACTGAATATTGCAGCAGCACCGCCTGGAGTAACTCCGAGGCTCGAGCCCTCCCGCTTACGGACCCGACGTGGAGGTGTGCGGACACGTCTCGCAGAGAGAGAGAGAGAGAGAGAGAGAATGAGTGGAGAGTCTCTCAGGACCTCGCGCGAAACTTGGACGCTTAGAAGTTCACTTTTAAGGCGGGCTTGTTAGAGAGGGCGCTGAAAAATTTAGCTGCGCGGCACCGTCGAATCGGATGAGCTTGATTGCTTTTGTTCCTCTCTGCAGTGCGACGCGCTCGGATGTCGAAGAGAAACGTATAGGGTGGACGGTTTAAATGCTTAATCCCAAGCCATAATGTCGTCGGGGGTCGGCTGCAGCCCTTTTATTCAAGCTTTTCTTTCTCTCGTATCTTCCGCGGCGCTTCGCAGTAGCTGCTTTAGCGATCCCGGTGGATGTGGCCGCCTGGAGAATGAGGAGGATCCGACGGAATTTAAAATTTTCCACAAACATTATTTAGCTACGCACTTCGGTAGGGGATTAATAACAAATTTTCATTTCACCGGCTTCAATATTTATTCTGCCGTTGTTCTTGGCTAATCCTAATTTAAAACCCACAACTCAATTGCATCTGGCTAAATAAATTTAATAAAGCGGCACAATAATATTGCCAATACTAATTCTTCGAATAAACATCCAAAAGTAAACGTTTGAGGATTTTTTTTTAAGCTCTATGCATATCGGTCTGTCGCCTGCGAATTCGTTTTCGTAGCGAACAAAGGGTTCAAAAAGGAGAGAATAATTATTTAAAAGTCGTTTCCGTGGTAACCATCGAACTCAAAGTTGCCTTTGTGTGCGAGACACCCTGTCTATCACTGTTACATGATCCTCTATTGCTACTTTTTGACAAGGGGCAAGATATTCCGCTCAAAGACTATAACAACGATTTCTATCGTGCTCGATGGCTTCTGGGCGACTCGTTGGAAAATTTGAAGCGAAGAGGAAACGATCATATCTGACACAATAGAGGTTGTTTGAAAATCAAGTATAAAAAATCAGATTGCAATTAGAAATCAAATTATAAAACGTTGTATCACCAAGAAAAAAAAATAAAGAAATGCTTATCTTTGAAAAAAATCAGTTTTTTAAATAAATTCGTCACGCGCAGAAAACGAGTTTAAAATACCCAGCGAGAAATTTAGAAAAAAGAAAGAGTATCTCCGCCCGGCGTGTTGATATTTACGCTCGGCTGCGACACCTGTGCAATCGTATACGCGCGTACCCTTTCGACACGCCGCAGCCGCGACGAGAGTGTATAGCAGTCGGTGCATTTCGACTGCGGATATCCTCCACGTTTCCGTCGATTGGTCGCGTGTCGCGCAACGACACTCAGCCAGGCACATTCCCGCGCTCTTTTTTTTACTCCGTACCTGCTTGACTGCCTACGTAAAGAGAGATTCGCGCCACTCCCATTTCACGCGCACTAACCATTCGAGCGCCACGCTCGCCCGAATACGCTATCTTGTTGTACTGTGCTCTATTGCCGGCATAAAAAATTATGATTGGAAAAAATTTGACGTCACTCGCGCGATTTTTTTTACTTTCGTCGTAAAGCTCGGCTGTTAAAGCTCGCGTGTTTTTGAAAGCTTTTATTTTGAAAAATATTTGGCTCCATGTTTTCGTACCACCTCACAGTGTTTATTTGCGATGTGAACTTTTGTTTTACGTTGAGCTTTGAGTGTAATGTTGCGTTGCAATAATGCAGCTTTGAATAATTCAAAGGATTTACCGTTCGTTAATGCCAACGAGTATACAACGAAAAGTCGTTTATACCTTTTCCGCTAGCGTTTTAGCCTGTTAGTAGTGTATTATCTATATTGTTTCTCAAGGAATTTATTTTTATCAATACTGCCTTATCGTCTCGATAGAGGAATAAATATTCTTTTAAGATGCTGCTATAATCGTTTCTTTAAGCGATTTTTTTTAACTTGGATAAAAGAAATGTGTATAGTATTAATTCAATTAAAAAAATATTAATTAAAGTTTTATAGTGACACTTTTTTTTTACATTGCAGTTTTTGCGTGAATTTCATTAAAAATCCTTTGTAAAAATTCACATTTTAGTTTTTAATATCAAAACGTTATTAAATTCTTATTTTCGTTCTGTTACAGGTGAGTTCAACAGTTTGCTAACGCAGAGCCTTGTTAACTCGTAAGTTACTCAACAAAAACGATTTTTTTAATTAGAATAAACTCCATTTTATTATCGCAGATAATAAGAGTTACTTTAAAGAAAAAAATTAAACCCGCAATAAAGACTTTCTTGAAGTTACATCAGAAAGTCCCGAAATGACTAAATGCTAATTTGTTAAATGAGTGAATCTTACAGTGAACCAACGACGCGGTTTACACCGGTAAATTTTTGTTCTTCTTTTCTTTCGTCGTTCTCGCTGGAGGATGGTTGTAGGGTGACAAACAACAACTTGGAAAATGCACGAAATTTCAGCTGTAAAGGAGAAACGGTCGCGCTCTCGTACACCCAACAGGCGCTCACTTAGTAATTAGAGCGACCATCCCCTCATTAATGGAGCCATCGATCGTCGTTGTTTAAACAACGCCGAGCAATTAAAGAAGCGATTACGCTCGTGACGGCGCAAATTCTCTCGGGTCCCGCAAACTCCACCACATTTGCCTGCGTTCACATAAACTCCAATGCTCTGATCTCCCTCCTCTCCTTCGTTTTTTCCTTTCACAGCCTTCTTCGAATTTTTATTGCATCGCGCTTCGGCTTTACTGTCGAAGCGCTCGTATAACTTGTGCGGCTGAAGCCGATGGCTTATATTGTTTGCCTGCGAAATTAAAAAATCTTAAATGACGTCTCTCTCTAGACCCCCCGTTTCACATTCTATCGATTTATATATTCTGAGGGTCACTCTTTTACCTTTTTTCGTTGGCTACCAAATTTATGACTATAGCTTTCTTTCCATTTTTAATAGTTCATGCGAAATCTATTTCTTTTCTATTATTTTATAAAAGTTTCACGGTTCAAATAACAAAATTTATTAACATCAGAGTATATTTCGTTATTTTATCCTTGCACCGCAGCTTTATGTTTTGATATTTAACTCGATAAATATTTTATAGGATTGTTAAGAAAGAAATATTTCAGTGCCCATGACAGTATACCAGCTGCATGTGCGGGTGCAGCGCATTTTGTTTCGTACACACTGGGTTTCATTGCCTTTCTGGGCGCAACGACTTTAGGTTGGCGTGTCGGGTAGGCGTGGGTCGATCGCCGTTAACTCGTCTCGCTCTCGCGAAATTGGCTCATTGTTTCACTCCTCGAAAGTGGTATAGATGAAAAAAAAACGATGATTAACAGAACGCATCGAGAATATTTTTTTTGCTTTGAATACTTTTGTAAAGGATGCATTGAGCAGCATTGACAATGAGAATGAAACATGATTTGTGAGTAAATTTTTTGGAATAGAAGAATGCGGCAATCAGCGTAGCCGACAAAAATGACGAAATGTTAGAGATAAATCAAGGCTTTTGTGTATTTAACAGTTCAGTAACTCAGCAAGTGCTTGATAATGCTTGCAGTTTTTTATAGTGCTTCTCGGAGTGCAATATCTATTAACAGAAATTAAAATTTGAAACAATGGGTAGTATTATTTTACGTTGTAAATGCGCGACTGTTAAATTGATTAATGACGAATTAGAAGTGTACTTTCTAGCGAGTTCAAAGCCACAGTCCCCATTAGCTGATGCGAACCTTCCTTCCGGCTCTTGAGAGCTCGTGCAATTGGTCTCAAAGGGTTAATGTATCAGAATCAGAGTATTGTTGCCTGAAGAGTAACGTAATGTGAATTCGCCGATTCATGCGACTGAGTAATACCATTAGTGTTAGCCTGAACCAATTAAATTAATTAGTATTTAAATACTGACAACGGTAAATGTCACTGCGTTTGATAAATTATCTAGCGACAAATTGTAATATCAAATGCTGTTTCAATTTATCCTTTCATTTATTACAGATAAGTATAGCTTGTAAAATTACCTTATAATTAAGATTTTCTATAATGATTCTGATAGCTCTTAATTTTTTTTAATTTTCTACCTTAACGTATTTCTCTTTTTTATTTGAGATTTAATTCAAAGATTCTTTTTGCGGTTCTCTTTTTATTTGCGTTTTATTGGTTTCCTCCTTTGTTTTCTTTCATTCCCTTTCTCTCGGTGATCGCTGCCTATTTCATATATTTACCAAGTGCGTTGCAGCACCGTAGCGTAATTTCGTACTTCCCCTTTTCAGCGCTGAGCTTTTTGTGCCTCGTTTTTCTCAATAACTCTCGTTTCAATTCAATGCGGCGATCAATGAGCTCATTATATTCAAATTAGAATTTTAAAATATTGCTTGCATTGGGCTTAATACGATTTTCGTTTATATTCGCGCTCATAACATTTTTCTTTTTTTATTCGTGCCGTCACATTTACTCGTATTAAAAATCTCATTGTTTATGGTATTACGATTAAGTAGTGGCGTAGTAATTATAGTGATATTAAATTGGAAATTTGACGAAAAAGTGTATAAAATCTTATATCATTAGAATTACAATTAAATTGTGAGCATACAATTCAATGATATTAAACTATTTTTAATGATAAAAAAAAATAAATAAAATTTGATTTTGCACAATTTAAAATGAAAATTATTACATTATTATTATAATTTATATACAAAAGTTTACATGCACATCTAAATAGAAATGCAAGGATTTTATTACAAAAAATTGCTCGTTTTTTCTTACATTCCATTAAACCTTCATTAAAACAATATATTTTACTTTTTTCCACTACGAATATTTACCACAGCAAACCATCCTCCATTTAGTAAAAAAAGCTTCTTTTCACCATCGTTTTTATTATCATTCATAACGGTTATCTTTCCGCCCCGGAGAACTCGACGAAAACAATTTCGCCTGAATCTACATATTGCTGGAAAATAATTCGTTGGAAATTCAGAAAAAGGAGAGCGTGCGAACATGCCAAATTTACAAGCGGCAAGTCGATGCAGGTATTTAAAGAAGCCTCGCATAGTCTCTCGCCTCTGCAGCCGGATAAACAACATTTTGCTAAATTTTTTTCTCTTCCTCGTCCACGCGACTTATTCCACGGAAGTTTAAATTGTTATGTATATAGTCGCGTTCCTCACAGTCCTTTCCAACGAGTAAGTACGAGCACGGCGCCGTTGTTCTATTATTCTTTTCCAGCTTGTTTTTCCCTTTTTAAAATCGTTCGGTATTCCGAATTTTTTTCGCGGGAGATACAATTCGCGCCTGTCGTTGGAGAGCAGAAAATTGTGCTCGTTCCTGAAATAGTTTCACGGGGTATTGAAAAAGTTGGCAACGAGAATATAAACGCAGTGATGCTAAACTTCCCTCGACATTTTTTCTTCGCGCGCCAGGGCAATTATATTGTCCGTAACGAGAGAATTGAAACATTTACTTTGCTTAATTCTTTCCATTTTACAAGTTTAACGAAAGAAAACTTTTTAAGTATCATTAAACAAGAATTTCTAAAGTCTTAGTGTCTAGGTAAACTTTCGTTATCACAATGTAAATGATGCAGTTCTTACTGAAACAATAAAGTGCCTTTATCTTCCACGCGTAGTTATTTTATATTTTATGAAACTGCTTACATGCATATTTTTCTCGTCTCTCACTAAAAAAGTAAGAATTAAAATGAATGCAACTTTTTTAAAATAAATTAAATTAAAGCTGAATAATATACTTGGATTTCAATAAATTTCAATATAAATTAACAAATAAAATTAATTTAAATATAATTTTGATAAACAAAGAGTAATGATAAAAACAATTTCTCCGTATAATACTCAATGAATTTGAAAATCTACAGATAACAAAGACAAAAAAGTAATGCGCCGAAAGAAGAAAAATTACAATGAATTTTTCAACGGAGAAATATCGCGTGATTTCATCTGCGTAACATACATAATTCACGAGTACTAATAACGGACGAAAAAAGAGAGGAAAGAGGAAGAAAACCGCGCGGCATTGAATCGCAGCCATCGCTTCAATTTTAACCTAATCGTCCGGTCTACTAGGCTCGTTTCATTTATATACTCGACGCTTGATCCTTGACGGCATTCATCGGATATTCCTTTTTATGCGGGAGCACACGAATTCCATCCGCGGATTCCGCAACATCGGGTGCACAAAGTTGTAAGATTTACACTGCGAGCGAGGTAATTTCCTTAGAGGAGAAACGAAGAGACGAAATGAAAAAATTAAAATGAGTTCCTTTTTCATTGGTCTGACCTCACAGAGAAAAATTTTCACCATACAATAGTCTAGGGTACATTAATTATTTTGCAGAAATAAATTTACACATTGAGGAGAGTCAAAAAATATAAAGAATCATTGTACAAGTTGTCTGAGCTACCGAAGTATTGCAAAAGTTTAACTGCAGCTTTATCAACATTCTATTTATACGTATATGTATTTTTTTATCAAATTCTCGATTTTATATTAATACCCGTAGAACCTCCTTAATTTCATAGAAAGCACAGCTGCATAAAAGCATATTTCATCAGAAGTATTTATTTATTGAAACAGTAGCAACATCTCGGCGAATATAGTATCATCTCGGAAAATGTAAAAAATGGAGCAAAAAACGGCAAAGTCAGTACGCGCAATGTACACCGAATCGAAGATGCGTCAGTTGGCGGAAAATTGTCTTGTCTGAAATTTGCCGGTTTCGTCACGTTGTCGACTACACTTGTTTCGGGTCCTTACACGCACCTCCAAACGAAGCAGTCAGGGATGGAGGTGGGGATCGGATTCAATAAATTGCCGGAATCGCCTCGAGCGAGAGATGCGCCGGCTTACAGGTTGCGTGGTGTACATAGAGTGGAAAGTCGGCTTCAGTGCGAACGAGCAGTTCGTTTACGCGGCATCGTACAAGCCTCTTCTTTGCTGTTTTTTTTTGGTCCGCTATACGCGGTTTCTCTAGGAACACAATTGCAAAGTAATACTGCTGCCGAGAAATAAGGGCTGATTAGAAATAAAGTAAACCGGGAGAAGTCGCCGCAGATGGGGAAAAAAATTAAAATAAAAAATACACAAATGTAACTGTTTTAATTTCCGCACGCTTTATTTTATTTAATTCTCGGAAAATGACATTTTTTACATATCATTCAATACTGCTTGGAAGATATGCCACAAAAAAAAATTAAAGAATAATGTTTATAAACAAACGATATCTTGCCCCGATTTATCTTAATGCACGGAGAGAAATGTTATAGTAAAAATTACTATGCTCCGTACAAAGAATCGTGGGATATACTCGACTTATAGGGGTAAAAGGGACTTTTATTATAAAACATAGATGCAATTTTTACTATGCAATTTTTAATATGTTTTGTAGTAACAGTCGTCATAGGACGAGGAGTATGTCCCACTATTTAACATTTCTCTCCGTGTAGTTATGTGACTGATTAATTGTGTTTATGATAAGAACCTAATACTTTTTATTTTGTTAAAAATAAATGTTGCTGTTAAAAACTCTAAATATCGCATGCTATATTAAATTTTGTTTAGAATGACATTTCTGATATTAGTTTTTCTTAACTTTCATACTTTCTTGTAATAATATATTCAAAATGAAATTTTCAGCTCTTTGGACATCTATGTGGCCTTTTACCATAATAATGTGAATTTACCTCAGAATTTGAAAAAAAACTTCACAATGAACTGTTTTTCTTTAAAGTTTCTAGCGGATATTATTCAATAGAAAGAAAAGTAATAAAGCGATCAATAGACTGTGGAGTAATTAATTGCTGCGTTTATCGCAATTACCAGTAAGTTTTATCGAGTAGAATCACTTGCGATGCTCCTTTTCAAGTATTCCTCAAATTCATTTCAACGGATGAATTGTCGCCCCTACTACAATCTACCATCTGCAACCTCCTTTTACGCACTTACGGGAGCGAAAATCGAGATGTCAGTCGAGGGCGGCTTATTGAACTTTAGGAAAGTGACTTCTTGAGAGGAAAGAAAGAGTAGGTAGGGTGGGAAAAAGAAAGAAACGAAATCTTGTAGATGGAAAATCTGTCTATATTGAGCTTATGACCAACTCTTCCCTACTTTCCGTTCCACTGTTTCTTCTCTTGACCCTTGACCCTCCGCTTTCTCCGTACCGTCTTTAATTTAGCCACTTGTATTCTGCTCTTTATTTTTACTATAATTGAAAATTAATGAATTACGAAAAAAGCGACTGAAGCATTTGTATTATCAAGCTGTCACTTAGCAGTTTCTTCCTTCAATCTTCATAAATATTAAACACGAAGGATGTGGTCTGCGTCAGGACTCTTGGTTCTTCTTTCCCTGAACCTTTTATCTTCGAATGTTTTTCTTCTCTATCTGTTTGCTTTTTGCCACGGTCGTCTTGAAAAGTGGCAAGTGCGCGGCGGCCCCGCCTGAGATTTCGCCTCCGCGGACTCTTTCTTTATTTGGTTTCTGGTGAAGCCGGTGTGTCGATGCGCCCGCCGCAACTTTCGACGCCGCACACCCACCCTCTCGTTTTCCCTCGACCATCGCGAAACTCGAGAACGAGCGCGGCCCGTCACTTCCGCGCTAAATCGTTTCCGCACCCTCGCGCGCACCCTATTCTCGTCTGCAAACTTGAGTGATTCTTCAGCGAGACGAGCAGTCTCTTTCCCCCCATTTCCACCCCCTTGGCACGCGAATATTGCCCTTTGTTGTTTTCGTACCTCTTTGCCTTTGTTGTTTTCCACTTCATTTAACTCCTTTATACTGCTGCTATCCGTCTCCTTTTTATCGACTTGTTGAATAGTTAATAACAATAATTTTTTAAAGCCTTTGTGACGTACAAAATATGTGATTCAAAATTCAAATGGTATGTTCACGATTTTTATTTCCTTTCTCTTCTTTCATGGTTGCAGTCATTTTTGCTGCTTCCTTTCCCATTATACTTTTTATCTTTCGTGTCATTTTCTATACTTTCTTTTTTGTGTCTCATTTAATCTTTCGTTTTCTACGATCGCATATTTATTTTAATATTCCTTTCTTTTACCTATCTCTCTTTTCTACTGTCGGTATCTTAGCATTTAATTCCGTTCTAAACTTCATATCCTGTTTTTACAGATTCTCTCTTTAATTCATTCTTCCCAATTTTTCCCTCTTTTCTTCCCATCACAACAGCCTCTTTTCCATTAAGCCTAAACTAATACTTACTTTTTTGCATCGCTTTTTATTTTTCAGAGTTAAGAAATGACTCAATTTCTTTATACAACGTGCCAGATTTCTCATATATACAGTTTTTTAAAAAACGAATAATGTTTGTATCGTTAGAACGATGTTAACTATTAAGGGATAAAGAGCTTTAAAATATAAAATATGTACTACCATTCTGTAAAATGTAGTATTAAATTTAGCCTCAACCCCGTACTAACGGTGTCACGAACGTTTATAACGGTTATTAAGAGACGAAGGTCTTATTGATTTCCATTTTGCCATCAAGCTTGACCGATAAGGTTGGAGGTAATCTAAAAATTAATATTATAGTCTTTAACTAATAAAAGAAAGTAAAAAGCAATTGCTCTATTTAAAATTTTACCGATGATACCAACTAGTGAAAATGCTATCTCTTGAACGTGCAGCGACACTGGAAGCTTGAAAATCGCTGGAGTCATCGATTCTCCCGGGGTCCAGCGACAGATCATTCGTCATCCGGGTAATTGAGCGTTAAACCCACCTACGCGCGAGGTAGAATCCGTTCTCCGTCCTCCGCCGACAATGGAAAGCCGAGAGCCAGCTTCAAGTGTGCCATCCTCCTTCTCAACGTGACTCCCCCACCCCATGCAGTAATTAACAGTTGTTCGAGGACCAGCATCCCTTTAGGGTGAGTCTCGCTGGTCAAACATGAGCAGCTAGTACTCGAACGTGACCTTCGTGAATATCATTACCGGGGAATAAACGATTTCATGCTCTTGAAGCACCCGGAACGCGAAGGTCGGGAATTAAGCTGCGTCTCTTCTGGTAATTCGCTTTTTGGAATTTAGGCGGTTCTTTACGAGTTTACTAGGTGATCACTTCAGTTTTCATTGATGCCACATAAACATCATTTTTATGTATTATAAATTATGAACTACACTAGATTACAGTAAACTACACAAACATTTAGACAAATGCATTTTAATACAATGCTTACACTAAATTATGTACTACATCGCCAGAAAATACACAAATATTTTGTGAATTTAAAATACTTTCTATTATATAAATTAAACTTTATACATTAATTTTATATAGTCCCAAGTACAAACAAAAAAAGTGTAATTGAAAAAGAATCTTTGTGTAATTATTTTTCAAATAACACAAAACTTTTAAGTGTGTAAGTAGCTCAATGCTTGGTACTCATTGTGTTTGTCTTTCTTTTGTTTCAGATTCAAAATCAAGCGTTATCTTTTGGGTAAGCAGCTCCTCTTTTTTTGATAAAAATTCTCGACATCAACTTTCTCTGCATGTGAAGGATGGCAATTTGTAAGAAAAAGAAATAGAGTGAGAGCGGAAAGTCGAGCTACACTGCTGATAGGGTAAATAGTGGCTTTCGCCGATGGAAGTAGTCGAAAACACTCTCAAGTACCTTTCGAGTAGTAAGTAACTGGCAAATACGCCAACGTCGCAGCTGAAAAACAAATTTCCGAGGAAGAAAACGCGCCGCCTCCTCTTTATACCGACGCGGTGAATATTTCGCAAAATAACTGTCGTCTACATTAACGCGAAAAAAAGAAGAGGGCGAGAATGAGAGAGCGAATCTCAAAGTAGTCGTTTTATGCCCTCGAAATTATCTTCGGTGGAAATTAAATGCGGCGAGAGAAGCTCCCTCCACAAGTTTTTCTTGAAATTTTCTTGTGACTCGAAAATGCGGTCTCATTATTTTCGAAGCTTAAAGTGCTCTGGCTTTTAACGATTACTTCAAGTCTGAAAGGGATGAATGTGTACCCTCGGACTAGCGCCGTATTAATCTTCGGCATCGACGGGGAGTAATAAATTAGATTAAGTTTTCCTTTTTTTTATACCAACGCTTACTCGATCGATTACTTTTTACACCGTGAATTATTAGCTTTGATGTAAACTCAATTTTAAATTTTTAATGAAGGTGTCCACCGTTTACGTAGTAATCTCAAATGCTAAAATTTATTTTCATCGTGTCAGTCTTTAATTGAGAGAAATTAATTAACGCGTGAAAGTATGCTAATTTGATGTACATCCGATAATCTAATTACGATCGTTGAAGTATTTGTGCTTCAGGTGTTCGTTTTTCAAATGTCACGCGCGAATGATCACAGGCGATTCGTTCTACCGAGAAGTAAATGCGCATAATCAAGTGAAATCGCCGCAATCCCTTTGGCCACATGCGTGCTATTCTTACCCGAATATACGCCGAATTCGGCAACAGCTACACATCCTTTCAAATTGTTATTTGCAATTTTCATTAAATATTCCCTTCTTTTCTTGAGTTTCTTTAAAAATGTTACTTTCTCTTTAGAAGTCATTTTTGTTATTCTGCATAAATAAATTTCTTTGGCATATGCAAAGAATTATTGCTTTATTAACGCTTTCTGCATTAACCATTTTTGCTCGTGTTAAAAGAATGTTTCAATCGAGCAAACCTTTAATTTGCAAATTGAATTCCTCTCGTTTTTGGCTCTGCAAAAGCTTTATCAAACTATAGCACAACTTTCAAACAATGGCTCTCAAGCATAAAACCAGTCTCTTAGTTCAATAAAATATCTGGCGACTCAATCGTACGTGAAAGAAGGCAAGGTCTTAATAAAAAAAGGTCCGAATGAAGAATAAATGAAGGAAGCGGAAAAAGGGGGAACAGCTCAGGAAGGAGGAGGCGAAAGAGCACACAGAGCTTTCGTTCTTGATGCAAATACACCTGATGGAAAATCCATAAGCCTTGGCCGTCTGGCGCTGCTATAGAGTGGCCTCTACAGGTTTTGTGGTTTCGATGAGGGAACACGCGGAAGGATGGAGGCAGCGGCGAGGCCGTTCGTTTGGGCTGCCAACGGCGGAAGTGGTCCCCTGTTTGTCCCCGAGCAAGACACACGATTGTGTGACCACCGGACTACTTCGCGCTCTTGACGTCTAAATTTTACCCTGATAGAACGTTATTAACACTATTACTTCATGTTCCACATTTTCTTTCATATAACATTTTATTGTTTTCACTGTTTATTCTCGGTTATTTTCATTACAAACAATTTTATTAGAAAATTTTTAACACTTTTACTTTGGAAGAAAAGTACCGTAATTTACATCGCTGTGTGAGGAAATTAATACATAAATTAAAAGAGGGAAGGGAAAATGACGTGTTCATGGTTCATACACATAAATATTTGATTGAGCACAAAATCATTTTTTTTTCAATTGTCAATCTCGAGAGAGGTAAATATCATGTAAACACTTTATGTTCTAAAGCGTAAGTGAAACATACATGCCGTGAGAGTTGCAAAATAATATATACTATTTATGAATAATTTTTGTGATTTATCGGCTTATCTATTTGATTTTCGTGAACAATAATTTCATTACAGTTCCAATTTACTTCTGAATTATCATGGAAACTTATTTATTTGATAGTAGTTCGATTGTTAGCTGTACACTGAAAAAAAAAATTGTTAATTTTAAGGAAGTGATTTACTTCAATAGTACTTATTAAATATTTCTTTGAATCAAGTAATAATTTCATTAAAACTAAATGAATTTATTTGTTTCTAAATAAATTTAGTAACTTCAAAAAATAACCCAATAAAATATTTAATAAGTACTTATTGAAGTAAATCATTTCATTAAAATTAACAAATTTTTTTTTAGCGTATAGGTTTATCGTAGCTCATTCTGATATACCGAGAATTCGGCATATTTATTTGACCAATCTGCGATAAAATTATGCATATCAAATGGCAAACTTTTTCAGTTTTACAAAGTTGGTTGCTGGTTCAATTTCGTCGAATTTTTGAAATTGCATATCCCGGATTTGTCTTATCACAGAAAAGTCGGCAAGATTGGATTTAAAACTTTTTCTAAATCGATCCATGCCATATATACTGCGTATTTAGAATTTAATTTAAAAAAGGGATACTGTAATATTACAGTAGGTCAACTGAGATTCGTTGAAACAGAAATTAAGGGGATGCCGTACCCTCTCTGACACTGTCTAAGTTAGTAGTTCCAACTTTACTCTTTAATCATTCAACCGATTAACACGAGACTTTTTTTAGATTAAAAGATATTTAAAATCAAAAGGTGTTCAACTCGTAAATCTGTGGCTTTTCATATGAAAAATATTTAACACGGGGTATTCCCTTAACAGTTAATTGGCAGGGAAATAAGCTCTGTATAAAGTTTGATTTTACATACGGCACAGTACATAGTTCCACCACATTCGTTTTTTCATACACTTTCTCATATACTTTACAAGATATTAATTTATTTATTAATAATTCAACGGACTAAAAAATTCTTCAAGAATATAAAACTTTGCTGCCTTTAAAGAAATCTTTAAAAAATTCCCGTGACATGACAAAGCAGTCTCCTAACTTCTTCAGGGCAAGACGGCAGAGACGCAGCTTATACAAAAAAGAACGTCGATACTTATGTATATCGGTCTGCATTTTGGCAGCTTTCCGGAATACTTCATTTATCTTGGTATCCACGTCTAATCTTCTCCCGGCGTTAGCTTCCCTCGCAGCGCCAAATCAAACATAACTTCCACTTCCGACGCAATCTCCGTCCTTATAGACTCGTGTCCCTCCATTAGCGCGTAAAAAGGCCTAGCTTCTCCCGACAAACGCTGCATCATCTCTAGCATCGCGGAACACAGGAAAGTGGATCGGCCCTTCGCTCGAGAATTCATAAGACCGACTCGGCCAGCGCAAGGGCTAGTAGGCGCTTTACGAGTCCCCCGTCTCTTCGTGGCGGCATCGTGAATAATGAGCCTCGCGCGACTCGCTCGGTTAGTGCCGGCGCCCCCGCAGGACCGAGTCTCTCTCTTCCTCTCGAAGGTGAGCGTACGAAAGCAGCATTGACGGAGCGCAGCTGTGCTTGGAGGGCGTGCGCGCGATTCGCCACTCGAGATAAGTGCTAAAAATATGGCTCGACTACCGCCGTCGCTGCTGCCGCGCTTACGTCTTGTCTCGCTGGCCTCTCCGTCGCTGCGACGCTGAATTATGCAAAGTAATGAGATGACGGCGGATGGAAGCTGTGGTGTCAACCAATATGCCGCGGGGAGGTCACCTACGTGCCGTTTCAGTTCCTCGAGTTGAGTAACTGCGCGGATGGTGCAGCATATTTTTTAAGCAAACGCACATTAGTTTTATATTTTTTTCTGCACTGAGAGACTCACCTGGGTAAAATTTAAAAAGTGGTTGGTAAAAATTAACTCGTAATAGATTGCCCACATTGTATATTTTGCAAACTAGGTTGGTAAAAATCCTCTTTTTGTCAAAACACTTTTTGTCTATTTTCGTGCAAAATATTAGTAATTGCCTAATATTTTGGACAAAAAGTGTCTACAATAACCTTTTATGTAATTTTTTTCAGAAAAGTGATCCGATACATCTGTAGTGTAGGTAATAAAGAGTATTTTAATCCTGGTCCGGTGACATATAAGTTACTTTATTGAGAAAAAAGCTGTGGCAAGTGGACAAATAAATAAAAATTTTAGATGTTTTTGATGGAACAATACTAGAGGTAAAGAACACTGTTTGGGTCTTAATAATGAATAAATAGCTTAAATTGTGCGAGTAGTTGAAGTGTAAAAAGTTCCAGCAATCAAAAGTGATGAATACATTTGTTATACCTGTTAAACTGGAAAGTGTATTTTTTTCAATTTAACCCAGGCTGGTCCCCTGAAGAGATGATTTTTTTCATACTTTACACCATCGCTAGATAAAGATTATCACATCGCATTTATTTATATTATTTACAATTTTATAGCAGTTTAACGCAACCTACACTCACAAAAATGTAGTTTTTGTAATAAAATCTATTATACTTATTGAAAATTATATTGAAGCAAACGTATTCTCTAATTTATTAAATTCATTTTAAAATTAAGTAGATAATGTTTAAGTAGATTGGTCTACTCATATTAAGAATCTACTTTTGTGAGTGTACGTATAAAGTTTTTTCAACCATCATATAAACAAACCGAGGCCAAACCTAACCACTTGCGAGTATATACAATAGTCGTGACACCATCTAGTAGATATTTATAAATTAATTTAAAACAACAAAACAATCGGCACGTGCGGTCGCGAAGGATCGTGTGTGCCGTTCTGTTCCGCGGCTGCGCAAATGAGTCTGCGCATGCCCTTATGATAAATTACAAGCTGTTTGGTAAAAACTACAAGTACAGTTGTAAACAATACAATTAATTTAATAATTATTGAAAGAAAATATTTTTCAAATGAAAATTTATGTTTACAAGTTTTCAATTATTTACCAACGTTGTTGGAATTTTTATCGAACTTTAGTTTGCATTAATTACTACGAAAATATTAAATATGATTAACTAAAACGATAATTAGTTTTCTTTTGGCAGTCTGTGATTAGTTTGCCCAGGAAGTTGTTAATTTTTACAACCCATTTCTTAAATTTGACCTAGGTGGGTCACGCAGTGTGGCCAGGATGTTTTTTGCAAAAATATTGCATTATACGTCTGTATTGCAATCTTTTATTGGTGTAGGTGAAAATTACGTATCTTCTGATTAATAAAGAGGCTATCGCAAAACTTTCAAGAAATATTTGTACATTATTGAATAAATAAATAGAAAAATGCAATTTACTTTTGACACTTCAGATTCAATTAATTATTTTCTTATAACAGAAACTTCTTTTATCCGTGAAAAGTTTTTATTCTTCGCCGACTAATTAGATCGGCATTAATGAGTAATTAAAGTTTCTGTTATCGGGTCGAGGATATTATTCCGGCGATGAGGTACTGAGGATCCAACTCTACAGCGAAGCTTTGTTTTGTCCCTGGCGGAAAATAAATTCAATTTGAAACATGGCTTATAATTTATTGATCTTTAAGTAATTATATGTTAAAGACTGTATGAAAATTCATTGTTATTTTGATAAATAATTGTATAGTATAAAATATTACTATCATTAAAATGTAAAATTGATGATAATCATAGAATACATTATTTAATGTACAAATAGCGCCATAAGTAAACATTGCAATCTTCGTGGTTTATTAATGCAAAATTGATTTTCTGATTCTTTAAAATTTGAATTGAGCATATTATATTCCAATTAAGTGAAAGGAGGCGGTAAAAAAAAATAAAAAAAAGAAAATATTAATACACGGCTGACATATTTGACATTCGCTTGAATTTTAAAGTTCAAAAAACCCCACTTTTCGTGAATAATAATCATTCGACTATGTTTCGAAGCATAAACTATACCATCGCTTGCATCGATAAAATCTTCCCCACAGAATACAATTTCTTCTCGAAACTTATCTTCTCCAGAGATATATTTATATTATCCCGCGTATCACCCCAGCCACCGTGACAAAGGTTTACAATAACGCACCGGCGGTGCGACAGTTAGACAGGCCAACATGACCCATTCATCAGAGGAGGGGCTTTACGTTCGCGAGAGCGAGAAGCTCTAAGCTCGAACCAGCCGGCGTAGGTTTTCCTTCTTTTTCATGCATCGGGGCCGTGCAAAGGTGGGGCCAAAGCCCTCCCCATCCTCCTTTTGAGACTTGGCGTTTTTGCCGCGGCACCACGAATTTCTCCGCCCGGTAAGAAAGCTCGCTTTAGTCAGATTGGATGTCCCCTTCCATCGGCCCCGAGTCTTCCGACCTCGCGCTTTTCCTTTGCCCCCGCTTCTTCTTTTTTTACTTCAAGAAACGTTTATCCGGCTGCCGCGGGAATCACTCCTCTTCCTGAGCGAGCACCTTCATATCTTTTCCTCTCTTCTCGCGCGCTTCTTCTTTTCCTTCCTTTTTTTCGTAACTCGGCGCCCGAGAAATGCGAATTCATGTTCGGTCTGCTGCCTCGTAGCCGATGAAGGCGAGCGGCATGGAATTAGAATTTCCCAATTATGCGTCGCTCGCGTTTTTCATTTATTTACACTTTTATTGTTTTATTTAAATTGCTCTCCGAAGCTGCGGGGAGGATGATTGTGATGGAATTTATGTAAAAAAGGATCGTTGGGACCGGGCGGGGCATTGTGCTGATGAAAATGCCTATTATCGCAGCGGAAAATGAAAATTATCAAAGTGGACTTTGCCAATTTTAATAAATTCTTCATTTTTGCGTTTCTTTTGCTTTCTTTTATTAATACACGTTTTAACAGGTATAATTGTTAGTTAAAGTTTTATGGTTGATTATTATAATGGTACATGGCTTGCTATTTTTGCTTTGGTGAAGGAAAGTGTCGGGGATGAATTTAATTTGGTCAATACTTATTATTCTTTTTTGCTGATAATAAAGTTTACAACTTGGTCAAATTCCGCTGCGTTCTGTGCTTTTCACTTGACGGAAGTTTGTTAATCTGCTTAAGAAAACTTCACGAAGATGGCGTATGAAGTACTTGCAACTATGCTGAAGGTAATTTAAAAGAACGATCTCTCTATTCATTAAAATTGCAATCGAGCATTTGATAATTAAAGGTATAACTTATCTTTTCCCTGATTTTCTTAATAAATTTTCAATTTTTTTTTCAGCCCATCATAAATTTCTACATTGCTAACGATCCTTTTTAAGAAACTGCATCATAAATGCGAATGTTATATCTAGTTCTAATAGAGCAAATATAAGAATTTATTAATATTGTTGAAGAAAAATTAAAAAAAAATCTGATTAGCGATTACATATTATAAAAAAATATTTAAATATCAACTTCACGAACCAGCAATATAATTTTACTGCAGCTAGTCAAAACGCCAGCGCAGAGAAGGTCAAATCTGGGTGAAGCCAATGCGTGTCGGGCATAAGTCCCGGCACACATTCGTCTTCGTGCTGGCGGCTTTAACCAGATTAATTGCCGGGAAGGCAAGTTAGGGCGCGCGCGTAGCCGAGCGTTTGCCAAGTCTTGCGGACTCGCAAGCTCTTACATCGGGGCTCCACGAGACAACAATCATCCAAGAAGTAGAGGGAGTTTAAAGCCCTGGACCTGGCGTACTCGCTCTTCGCTGCTGCTCTTGGCGCGATCAGGAACTAATCTAACTTGAAGCCAAGCAGGGCTAATAGAATTTCCAGCGTGACTTTAATACATTCAAATTCGGCCGCGCAAGGGCAAAGTACTGGGAGATGACACCGAAATGCTTCAACGATGCCCGCGAATCTTCGCCGACCACCTTCTCTCTCTTACCCTCCTTAGCCAGTGCGTCATCCTTATCGTCGTCTCAAGAGAATTTCGTGCTCTGCTGACTTCCTATACATGCTTCCGACGTTGTGTAATTGCTTTGCGTGCGATTTCGCTTGCTTTTTATTCTTGCCTTTTCTTCTCTGACTCGAATCGCGTTTTTATTAAAGCCTGCTACAGATGTATAAAGCTTTGTCCTATCCAATTCGTTTGTTCCAATTAAAATTTTGCTTATAGCTTTCTATAAACAAGTTTCATATTTTTTAAATGGGCATTCTGAAAAATGGTGTATTTCAGCAGCTCGAACAGAAGAAGAAAAAGAAGAGAAAGCGCTTCGTCAGCGTCTCATCGGCGAAGGCTAGGCGCGAGCCGGGGAGGGGTCGATTTAATGAAACGCGTCCGCAGCTGGTCATGTATGCAAATGAAAATCCGTCGGCAAGGTGACTCGCGGGGTCCGCGACGCGCGTCCTCCCCCGCATAGCCCCGAACGGAAGAGGAACGTCGGGCGCGGCTTTATTACCGGTTTTGCATTTCCCAATTCGGATGCACAGGCGCGCCGACTCCCGCGAACCGCTTTGATTGCCGCCAGTTAACGAACTAATTCCGGGTAATTGATTGCTGCGGTCGCCGCTCGGCGCAAGCTCGGTTATTGCGACGATCGGCCGCCAGCAACGGCGATGTGATTGAAAAGTGAATGCGCACGGTTGCATGAATAACATTGTTGTAAACAATGGGAGGGGGTCCTCTCGATTCGAATGGTGCGTACGGACTCTGGCGTGACGAAAAAATCTCCGGGGAAAATAGAGGCAACTTTTCAGTTAGAAACCTGCGCTTTGTTCAAAACATTTGAAATATTACGAAGGTAAAGATTCCTTTGAACATGAATTAAGCAGTTATTTATGATAGAATTAGTTATTTATATTGCAGTAAAATTAAAGTAAAAATAAGCGAGCCAATATAAATTGCACGTTTATCCGTTTTTCTGTATAATAACTTTTTTGCAATGAACGGAAGATATCATCAAAATGAGACAACTGCATTTATAAAAATGTAGCAGCTTTATATGTTTCCGAGAGTCATTTATAATCTCTTGTCGAAGGTGAAAAATTCGCATTTTGTTACAGTACTTCTGACGCAGCAATCCCCCCATGACAGATGGAAATTCGCTAAAAATGCAGAGCCGAGACATCAAGCTCTTTTTCTCTCTCCATCGATGCAGGCATAGCTTCCATGTAGCCTCGTTTTTCTCTCAGCGGCGCGCGCTACGCATTTCCTGGCCGATGCACCATCGAAGAGTATCGAAACTAAATCAAAATAGGTATCTAAATCTCGGGGGCGAGAGGGAAGGTAGCAAGGGAGAAGGGAGGATAACGACTAGTCGCAGACGAGATCGGAAGCCAGCTCGGCTACATCGGACTACCCAGAAATCCTGGGGAATAAACCACGACTGGAATCGACATCGATATTCCTCGACGGACAAGGAATTATCCCCCTCTTCACGAGCCGATACGCATTGTGCTTCGGCGCGACTGAAATGCCGGCAGTTGGCTTACGTCGATACTGGATTTCGCTCTGTCCTAGGAAAAACCGCGAAATGTTTACATTGCTCCGATGAGAATTATAGGAATTTCTGCCAGACGACTCTTGACTCGCTCATCTTTTTACCACGCCTTTTCCTAGATGCAAGCCTTTTATCGTTCGATATATAGTTCACCAAATCAAGAGATACAGTTTTTCCCAAATTTTGCGAAAAAAAACTATTATTGCTTATTAAAATTTAATGTCTTTCACTATAAAAGTAATTGCAGTACAGTTATTTATATCTTTGCTTTTTCATACCATTTAATTGACTTTATAAAAAGAGCAGAATGATACGTATCGATATATCATCCTTATCCCAGGGTGAACTGGTATTGACTACTATGAAGTTGAGATGAAAAATGATACACGTTTTTACAATATCACTTCAATAGTCCAAAATTTTAACGTAGTGAAAACAAACTTTATTTTAAAGAAATGTCATAATATGATCGTAGTTTTCGTTATACAAAAGTGGTTTATAAACTATAAAGCGAAAAAAATTACGATTACAGACAAGGAAAAAGCAGACGCTGTATCGAATAAAAATCGCTGCGAGGGTATATGAGGAAGGCTCAAGGAAGGAATCTTAGCTCGCAGTGTGCACGTCCAATATTTGTGCTACGTGTCTCGGTGGCTTATTGCCTTTATAATTATTTGGCCCGTCCCGATGGCTTGTTCGCATTCAGCGGTAGGACGATCACATTGTTGCGCGAGGCCGTCCCGCTCCCGGCCAAAATTTCACGAAGAGAGTGTAGATTGTGTGGCGCGGCTTCTCATTTCGTCGGCGCGGCACGTTGCGGTTCAAATATTGACTGCGCGAGCGAAATAACTGCCGGATCATTTCGCCGAATACGTATTGATTCATGCACTGGACAAACTTCCTTCTGTTCGTATGCTTCACTCACGCTAAAGGACGCCAACGTACTCGATAGTTAATGGGTCCAATGTATTCTAACATAAATGTACAGAGATCAATTTCCAATAAAAATTACTCTCATTTTTCGATTATTTTGTATTCTTTATTAAAGTTGAAGTAAATAGGTACTAATGTTTCATAAAATTTACCTTAGAGTAAAAATTTATCTTTGTGTGCAGGTAATTTTACGTTAAAATAATATTTACACATATAGACTTATAAGTATAGCCTAAAAATATAGTAAATAACATGAATTTTCATCACTGAATAACAATTTTTAGTACTTAATGTAAGATTTAGTCGATGCCAAATTTTAGCCTTAAACATATGTTTAGTAATTTTGAAAGCTAAATTTAATTGAAATTTCTCTCGCTGTGTAGAAGCAATGAATAACGAAACTACCCAATAAAGAGAATTTAATAATTTCTTAATTACACTGAGAGAAAAAACTTAATACAAATTGCTATTGTGGTTAAGAAAAGAGTGACAGTCTTGGCAAGCGAGAAATTTTAGTATGAAAAATAATAATTTTTAGTACGAAAATTATAAAAATTACTATTTCAATAATAAAAATTGCTATTTTGAGTATTACAAATTGCTACTTTTCATACTAAAATTTCTCGCTCATCAAGTCTGTCACCCTTTTTCTAATCACAATAGCAATTTTTATTAAGTTTTTCTCTCAGTGTACAATGTGCATAAGGAAAAGCCGATACGGGATCGTCAAGTGATCAGACGAATTCGTAAAACGGCGAAATTCAATCGGAAAGTATTGCCCCGCTTCGTAAAGAACGTAATCGTAGTAAATTTTTTGCTCGCTAGCGGCCCACAACTCCGTAAACAATAAACGCCCCCGTGAAATCGGAGCTAGCTCTCTCCACACGCAGAGCCTCGTTTTACGGTGGACCTTCTTCAAAATCTCGTTTCAGTGGATTCTCGAGCTGGCGCGCCAAGTTTTGCGCGCCAAACCGTACAGAACTTATTGGACTTAAGCTCTTGTGCTCCCAACAGGGTATATGCCGCCGTAGGTGTGTCCAATCTTCAACATTCAAGCTTTTGCCAAGGCACGAGGGGGATATCTTCTCTTTGTTTTCAATTTAACTTTAAAAAAGTGTGGAAATTTCTCCATTTAACTCGAGAAAAGGGAGGGGGTTGCTTGTACAATCTTTTACACTTCGCCCATTTCTTCGTTTTACATAGCAAAATAGGGCAAATAATTAACAGTTCTTTAATGAAAATGCAACCTCGTTTGTTTTCTAAAAATAAACTTGTTCAAAAAAATCGACTGAGAAGTTATGTAGCTTTTCTTTGACTGTTCTGTTTCTTTACTGAATTATAAAAATTAATTTAATTATTCAAACAATTCGTACAACTTCGATTGAACTTCATTTATATAGAGAAGTTTGTTTGACGATTAAGCGAATACTTCATTTCATTTGATTCGCTTTATTGGTGTCACATTGACACTTTAATTTGTATTAGATTTAACAGTTGGAGATGACCGAATTAAATTATTTTAGCAAATATTCTTGTCAACAATTACAAACATTTGCATATAGTACATCAATACAACCATTAAATCTCATAATTGTTTGTCACAATTAACTGTAATATTAGGTACCATACTGAAACATTTCCGTTACCGTAAGTGTAGACTACTAAATTATTCAAGCTCTGTCCATTTTGTCAAAGATAAGCATATAGAAAAAACATTCCCCTCGTTATTTACGATAAAACGAGCAAAAGGGTAAATTTTACTTCTGTATTTATCGAGGAGAAAAGAGGAGGATTTTTACGTAAATTTTAACGCCACGATTCGAGCTTTACGCGCAAGCCATCCGAGGCCATCAATTTTATTATTTCCCATATGTTTCCCCTCAGCGTTATCGCTCGCGCGCGCACGTAACTTCCATATCCGCGCCGACTTTATCCTTCTTTCCGATTGTATTTCCAAGTCCAACTGGCCGGAATGCTCCCCTGAAGGTTCGAGCTCTCCGTCCGTCCGTTTCCGGACGTTGGGAGGAATAATCGGGGATCTGCTGATATCAAGGGGCAGATGTTGCCGCACTCTCCGCGTTATATTTGCGTGCGTTATCAGGGCGATTCCACCGATTTCGCCGATCAAGCGGACATCTGGCTGTGATTTCTCCGCTGGGTGTGTGTTGGCCTTGTTCCGACGCGCGTTTATTCGCGCTTTTATAAGAGCTTATAAAAATTTGCGTCCGACGCGGGCGGCGCAACATTCATAAAGGGATTTTGCGGATTATTACGCCGTAAACATTTTTATCGTACGCACTTGCCGGCAACGCGCGTACGGCAGGCATAAAAACTTTTTGGTATTCATGCGGCAATGTCAGATGAGCTTCGATAGGTTTTTCATTATTATGCAAACGGCCTTCTGATGTAGGAATAAAGCTTTTCTGGGGGGGTGCGTCGTGTACTCTCTTCCTTACCTTTTTTATTGGAAATTTACCGCTGGGTTGCGGTCATTGTTAAGCATCGACAGAACAATTTTTTCGGAGGGAAATTGTTATTATACCCCCAATTTCATTCTGTCATTTATTTTAATAATTCATTTACGGCTGGCAGTAAGCTTTTAAACATTCTTATTGTAAGATAATATTTCCTTGCAGATTTATTGTACATGGCTTTATTTCTGGCTATTAATAAATAAATAAATGACTTAGCATATGGACTACATGAGGAAATGTTTTGTGGGACAATAACTTGGAATTGCTTTATATCTATAGAATGTCACTTGTCTTTTGTGTGCATCGAATAAAATGCATTTAGTGTCGTATTACAAATGTTCTTTTTATCTAGCGCTTCATATATTGAATAGTCTGTGTCGGTATGTGTAACTTCAGAGTTTCAAACTACCATCCAATCAATATCACTTTTTCTCAAGAAAGTTTTTACTGATATCTTCTTTTCTAACAGTAAGCTATCCAGGCAAGCGAGATAATAGACGTGTATTATCTTTCTTTCATATACACCCTTCCGTGAGACGTACAGTTTCATTGAATGCATATTGTTGTCTTTTTTTCAATTAATCCTTTAGTGTACAATCTATAAGAGAGGTGAAAATCGTTAAATTAAGTTGTTCGTTTTTTACCTAACGGCCTTAAGTTTATAAACTAAGGATTCATTGTCCAATCGAAAATTAAATTGAACATCTAATCTTTTGCACTTTTTCTACTTGTGAATGCATTCATCGCACCCAGATCCGAGTTCAATTCATCACTGCTATCCTCAAAATTAAGTGTTAAAGTGAATTTCATGTAGAAGCGAAGATTAAATCAGACAAAATTTCTAATGAATTAATACTCATAGAGTGAATATCGAACGTCCAAAGCTGGCACCTCCATCTGCAGGCCGAGTATTTGGATTGATCAACGTCTTACCTCTATACGCTGGCTCTGAGAATGCGACGCATTCACGACACCATAGAGAGAGAGACAAAGCGCGCGGAGGTCGGACACGCGACAATGAGAGCTCCCTCCTGAAACGCATGGCCATCCCCCGCGCATATACGGCCAGCTGACATGGCCACTCGACTGATAGTCGGATAAGATATCTTCGACGCATGTGCAGCCTCTGCGCAGCCAATCGCCGCACCCACGCCAACCTCGCCCCGGCGATAATAGCCCATGATCGGAAACACGCCTCGAAGAGACGAGGGACAACGAGTGCCTCTCTTGCTTGTCTGCTTAGGCTTTTGCCGCTCCAAACGTGAGGCAACGTTTTTTCGCTCTTGTTGCTGCTGCTTCTGCTACTCCTCTCGAGGAAGCTTTTATGACCCTTTGTATTTCTCGTGCTATTAATGTTGCTCGAATGAGTAGCAATAAGAAATTTATATTGAACTTTATTCGACGTTTAATAGTTTTATATATTTCTTTACGTATTCTTTTAAAACATTTTAGGATATTTCTCAATTGGCTATTTATTTTTCTTTCAGATTTGGCAGCTTGGCTCTCTCGAACTTTGGTAAGCATTGCCCTTTTTCACTCACACTTGTGTAATGCATTCAACTTTATATATTAATTGACTTATGAGTGGGTTTACTACGCATCTCAATTGTTTTAGAGAAATACCAAATCAATAGATCTTTATAAGAAATGCGATTGTAAAACAATAATCTTTTATCCGGAGAAAAGATTATTTCGGTAGAAAATAATTCGAAAGTATTTCCCGAGGGACCTCCTTCGTATCCCAGTTCACCCCGACTCGATGCACGTCTCGCAACTGTTTTGATCGCGAATTTTTTTCCGGCCATCTCATCAAGTCTTGCAGCACTGGCAACCGGTGCGTCTCGACCGTGGGTGAATGCGGAATTACGGGCAAGTCAAGTAGGTCGCGCTACACTTAGATAGGGTTATATCGACGATCCGCTCAGGTGAGGTGATTGATGTTTCTCGATGGGAGGGAGGAGGGAAAGCCAATTTCTAGCACACGGCATATTTTCCATCGCAAGCATATATTTTTTAGTCTCCCCGATCCGAGACGAGCACAGCTCTTTTGGAGTTTCATCCGCGACTTTTTATTTCGCGTGAAACGACACAGGATCCTGACGGTGTCAATGTCTGCGCCAGAATTTTTATCTTTTCCACGTTCAATTTCCGAGTTTAAGTGCGTGGAGGATGACTGACACTGAAAGATTAATTTTCGGCTATATTGTTTAAATTAATTAATCGGGCACGTTGAAGCCGTTCGTGTAATAATACATTATAAGTTGAGTAATGAATACGAACACTTTATCAAGAATAATGAAAGTAATTATCTTAATTAAAACATTTCCGATCCGTCTGTTGAAAATTTTTATTTTCGCTAGAATAATCGAGGAAAGCCATTTAATAAGACAATACCCGTTTTCACACAATTAATTTTGCAATGAATCGTAAAGAAAGAAAAATCGTACAGTTATTAAAATTTTAATTACGAAAATCCATTAGTCCCGGTGTCATAAAGCTATCCATACAATAAAACAATTATCCATCGAGCTGGAGCAGGTCTTGCGGAAACTGCAGTCCTTGGAGAGATTCGATGCCGTATCTCGCAAACACCTTTCGAGACCCGGTGTGAAAATTCTGACGTATATGAGAAGGCAGCTACCCCGATCGAGCCATTTCCTCCCCCACGGTGGCCTGGAAATTCACTAGTCGATTTTTTTCTCGCCGGGGGAGGCGACGAAGTTGTCGAAATTTCGCGACACCCCCGCGGCAGCTTGTCCCACAAATTAATTCGTTTGGCGTCCCGACCCAGCGGGCCGTATATTAGCGTCGGGCCGGCGGCGTGGCGACAATAAATTGGCCGCCGTTAAACTCTCCGGCAACGAACAGCTGTCTGGGCTTTTTGCGCAATCAGCGACCAAATTGCGTAGCGCGCGTGTGAACAAGTCCTCCAGCCCCCCCCCCCCCATCCCGCTTCGTCCCTCCTCTCGATCCCGGTGAGCACCCAGATCCGAATTCGCACTCACTCTCTGGCGGGAACTTTTTTCGTGGATGGCAGGCTCCCGTCGCTCCGTCACTAGTGCTTGCATTCGTATTTTCTTTCGTTTGGCTCGGCTCGCTTGACGCTCGATCGATGCAAAATACGAGTAATTGCTTTGGGGACGTTTGACGCCGGTGGAGGAAGAGCGTTGGAATTCGCAGGGAAAATCAATTTTCAACGAGCTCGAACTCGCTCTTTTTTTTAAGCTCGTCGAGCGTGTTGAGGTATTTGCAAAAAATATTCCAATGGCATGCGAGTTTTTTTTTGTCCTGAGCTTTTTGCAGTTAATCAGAGATGAATTCACGTCATTCTTATGATTTTTAGTCGGGTTTTCCTGAATTTTTCAGTTTTTCAATAGACTTTTGTTTTCAAATAAATTTTTAAGAAAAATTATACTTTTATTTGTTCAAAGACATGAAATGTGCCAAATCGTACAAACTCGACTTTTTATTTATTTTTTTTATTTGTGGATTTATAGAGTTATAAAACAAACTTTCCCGACGCCACCATTTATTTCCGCCCAAATTTTGCAATGTGCTGACTGAAACTCATTAACAGAGAATAAGTAACAGGTCATGTTTCAAAAAGTTTCTATATTCAGATTTCAATTATCTGCATACCGTTCATGAATATTTTCATGCAACATTTATACTCACCTTTCATTCTACGTACGCACCGTGTATGAAAATAGTATTAAACATTATTTTTTTTTATTTATTTCATAACAATAAATTTTTAAACCATACACATTTAAGAGTTTATGTCGAATAAACATACAAAATTAAAAAACTTCATTTTTTTACTTTAAAGTAGCGAAAATTTGAAAAATCATTAACCATTCCATCACAATGAAATCGACGTAATGAGTAAGGAGACTATATAAAGTATAAAAAAATATTCCTTTGCGAAATTACACTCTCATCAGCTTAATTTAGGTGAAATGCAAGACAATGGAGCAAGGCCATTATTATCCCTTATCCATCAGAATCGTACTGTAGCACACTTTCCTGTCCAGTCTCTCTCTCATTCTTTTTTTCTCTCTCTCACTCTTTTTCTCTCTCTCTCACTCTCTTTCGCTCTCTCTCACTCTCTTTCTCTCACTCTCTCTCTCTTCCGTTAGTCCGTTTGCTTTCTTATACTTTTAGTAGGTGGTGTCGGTAATCGATTTGACACTTCCCAAAACGAGTAAGAAGTAAAGAAACTCCTCACGTGATTCGGTTAGCCGATCGAAGAAGAGTACACTTGGCCCGTGTACTCGTGAGTTTTCTATTTGAATTTTTTTAGACATTTTTTGAGTATTTACACAGTAATTTATTTATCTTATTTTGACTTTAAAATACGATAATAAATATAGTAAATAAATGTAACAAATATTCTATGTTATGATATAAAATCAAGAGAATGCATTTTTTTAAAAGAAATTTGATTGTCCATTACTTAAGGTAGTACTGTCGATATATAGGTATATATTGGCAATGTTGCAAAATAAATTAATAGTATAATTGCATGTGGTCATCAGCGTGCGAAACTTCAAATGCGTATTCTATAGTATATATATTTAAAAGATTTTTATAAAAAAATCCACGACTTTATAATATAAATTTAAAATGTGAATGTATCATTTATAGTGCAATGTCATATATGTATCATACAAACTTTGCAGTGTTGCCTTATCTATTTGATTGTCAGTGTTTACTTGAGAAAAAAATGTTTTTGGATAAAGATGAAACGGGTTGCATGTACCCAATCGAAATGTTTTAAATTTCAAAATGTTACTTACATTTTCAGTTGATACTATTAAATTTTATCTAAAATCTAGATATCGCAAAGAAATTGATTTCCCAAAAGATCACGTGTTAACCGCGTCAAAATTGAATTACTTTTTTCCATAATATATCCGAAGCCCACAAAAATTTAACTAAACCATCTATGGCTTAATTTGACCAATACTTTCAGTTTTATCAATATTTGAACGGTAATTCTATTTCCTAAAGTACTACCTTAAAATATTAATTTTACGATTGCGGACAAGCTCATGGTCCATACTTAGGAACTTTGCCAAAATCTGTCATCTCATCTAGCTAAACATTGCTGCGGTGCCCTTCGCATATTTAGGTAACTGGGTTTGGGTTAATGTTTTCTTGAAATTCAATAGAAGCAGCTCAAGCATCTTGTTATTTTCTATTTTGGTCTGAATGAAATTTCTTGCTGATTTTTTTCTATTCAATCTTATTTATGCTACTTTAATTTAACTTCAGCATATTTGTTATTCGAGCTAAGTGGTTTTCTTAAAAAATATTCATTGAAATTATTTTCAAATAACTATTGACAATTTGTCATTATGATTAATAACCTCATTAGACTAAGCCGAGCAAGACGATTTCCACCGTTCTCGACTGCACACAGTTAAAAATCCGTCAAAAGTAAACACAAAACGTATGTTTATAATTTGATGAAATTGTGTAAATTGTTGAGTCTTGTGTAAAAGTAATATTGTACCAAAGTTGTATATTCCATTGAGCAAACTTGCACAAACGGTGTGTAAGTTCGAATCGGGTAGTACGCATAATTAAAATTATGTATTTGACATTTGCGTGTACATAAAGAAATTGCAAACCATTTTACACAAATCATGGGTGCTTTTTACATTTGACTTGCGTGATTTATAATACATAATTTGTGCATTTTTTACGCATTACCTGTGATTTTTTTCTTTGTACAAATATTTTACACAAAACACAAGATTTTTTAGCGTGTACACACCCTTGCTAAAGGAAACATCGCGATCTGCCTATTTTGGCGGCGCGTCCAATTTTACCCGAGCCGGCGACGCGCGCTGCAATTACGCCGATCTGGCGCGATAGGGTCTCTCGCTCAGTGTCGCTCGGATCGACTCTCCCTCGCGCGGGCTCACTTTATTCGGCTCGGAGGAGCTCGTCCGCGCGCGTCGCTCTTGGAGGTGTTGCCTGCGTGCAGCTCGATCCGCGATCGGTGATGTGGACACGTGCCTGCGGTTCCCTGGATCGTTCCGATCTGTGCCGTGGTACGAGCTTCAGAGTTATTGGTGAGTCCTTCAGAGATTGCTGATTACGAAACGCGAGTTTCTGCTTTTTTAATCACTGAAAACAATACTTCTTCCAGATTAAAAAAAGGACTTAGTAATTTACAATTGTTGCGCTTGGTTTTTTAAAATTAATTTTCCATGAGATGGAAATAGTGAATTTTCTTTTAAATTTCAAAGATATTGGATTACTTTGGCAGTTGTTCATTAAAAATATGCGTTTGAAACTGTTTACTCAGAAAAAGATATTTATAAGAGTGAGCTTAGCAAGCTTCACAATCTGTGGATTACTCAATTTTCGATTTTTGGATATTAGATACATCGTTTTTAATTAATTAATAAATATTATATTTTGCATTCCTTCAAATTTATGCAATACTAAATTTTTGAAAATGTACACGGTGAGAATAGTTGAATAAAAATTACTCACATTGTCACGGTAATCTTGGGATGCCTTGCCTTTCTAGCGATTATAATTAACTTTTACTCCTTTTAATGTCATTAATACAAGGCGAATTTAAATTTTGATTCTACGAAGATTTAAATTTACATCCGAAATTCTACAATTTTTACCAACCGTCTAGTAAAAATTTAGTTAGTAAAAGTTGCACCAAGTGGTAATAAAACAATCCCCGCATGGTGGCGCCATAGGTTTACTAATCAGATAGTGATTTTTACCGCTATGTTAAGGGTAACTTTTATAGGATCGTTTTCACCAAGTACCTATAAATAATTTATTAAAATTTAAAAATTATTTATAAGGAGTGCAATTCCCGAAATGTGTACATTGGTTTGCATTTTTTGTGCGTTGCAAGGATAAATTATTTTTTAAAAAACCATGCTGGAAAATGATGAAATGCATTAATTACATGCAGCAGCAGACGAAAAACAAAGAGTTAATTGAACTTGAATTACATACAGCGGCAGACTCTATATATACCTCTACCCACTCGTAAAGCTCATAACGATTAAAATATACAATAATTCACAGCAACGATGTCGAATCCTAAAATTGCAAGACCGAGCCCGCGGAGCCGATCGTAGACGAAGCTTTAGCGCTTGCACTTACGCACACCAGTGTCGCTGGCCCGGATCAGGAACACGCTCCTCTCTCTCTTTCCCCCTCGCTCTCCGAGGAACGGAATAGAGGAAGGGGAGCGCGCGCGTGATCGGCACGGCCGGAGAGAAAGAGAGAGGATATGGATCATCAGGCGGGGGTGGACCTGCCGCCATTTTTTATCAACGAACAAGAGGTCTTTTCATACATTACCGATATTTTTACTGCACGCTCGACTCTTGACTTCTCTGTTCTCTCTATATAGAGGTAGATATACCTCTACTCTTCTCTTTCATTTCCGCCGTTCTAGGCGTACGCATGGGCGGTCCGATAAAATTGCATTGGAAATTCTGGAAATTCCAATTACTCTGGCAGATTCAAATTGACCTTTTATAGTCGTTGAAAGTTGTTTTTCCAAAGTACTGCGACTCTTTTTTAATATAAAAAAAAATAATAAATTAAAATCGATAAGATATTCAGCAATTCAGAGTAAATTCATGTTTTCATTGAATTCTCAATGACTGCGTTATAATTTGAATAAATTGACAGGCGCTTCAAACCTATTGTATCAACTAATTAATTAGCGGAGACTCACTATTTTTCAGTATAATTGCGAGCAGACACACTGGTACATTATTCTGCACCATTTCACTATATTTCTAAAATTGAAGTGAATCAAGTGTTCGGTAATTCGAAATAAATAAATGAAGTTTCTTTTTAATTCTTAATTATTTCATTATAATAAGAACCAATTTGACAATAGCCTCGTGTATATGTAAATAGAGCGAGATGTAATAAAGTATGACTTAATCATACTGGTCTTCCAGCATAGTAACCAAATAATTTATAATGAATTATTTACACTTCAATGCTATTTTCGTGGCAAAATCATATTAATATAATTTTCTGCAATTGAAAATGCCTGTAATTTTTGTAAATATTATTACAAAAAATTGCGAATCCATCTTTTGAGTGTCAAGCTAAAAAAACTGCAGTTTCATAGCACGCTGCATATCATTTGCTCTAAGCACAGCATAAATATTAATAACCGCTTATGGAAAGTCATCGATAGCGGCGATCTGGAGAAGGGCGAAACCGATAAAAAAAGACAGGAAGGAGCGAGCTTGCACGCGCGTGCGACGTGTCCCCGGGGCCAGGTCGCACGCTCTTGTGTCCTCGTTAACGCCGACACTGTTGGTGCATGAATTTATGCGGCCGATCTGGCTCACCGCTCGGCAGTATCCATGACGGTGCGCTCCCGCTCGCGGGGGAGCTTGCGCCGCCGACGCCGCTCCGAGCTTTAATCTTCCTGCGGATCGCGGCGAAAAAGCCACTTTGACGCTCGCGCCGATTTATCCAGTTCCTACCGAGCCCCAAAAGCTCCAGTTTTGCCCCGGTGCTGCACCGCGATTGTCGCACGCGCTGACGACCTCTTCCTGGCGGTTGCTCTTTAGATTGCTTTTTTATTCATAACGTTTTGCTCTTTTCTCTTATTTGTGATCATAGAGTGGGATCGAAATTCTTAAATTCGAAATTGGAATTTGACTGTTTGCTGATCTGGTAAAGTGCTTTGAATGAATCGAAAAAACAACGATGGATCAGGACGGGTCTATGGAATGGATTCATGGATATTTGGTATTTATTATAAGCTGCTGAAGTTTAAGAAAATTGATTGCATAATTATTAAAATATCATGGCCCTTTCAGTGCTGTCAGTATTTTTCACAATTTTTCAGATTTTTTCTGACGTAGTATTTTATAAAAGAGAATATAAAATCTACATTGTGTGCACGCGATCGTGACGGCATGTTCATTGGAACAAGAAATTGAAGTTTGGTACCTGCATTAAATAATTTGAAAAATGCAAAATCTGTAATTTAAAAAAGGGAATAAATATGTCATTGGCTGTTAAATGACAAAAAATATCATTAATCACTGTATATACGCCTGTGAAAAATTTACAATAACATATTTTCATGTAATCATTGTTGTGCATTACACAGAGCTCTCATTCAACAGACGGGTTGTCTATACAGAAAAGCAGCACAAAAACTCTCAAGGATGACAGTACAAACCGCATCGCGGCTTTTCTTTCACGAATACACACAGAGCGACCATCAACACCCTTCTTAATTTTTTGACTTTCGAAATAGCCACTAAGAAACAAAAGGTACTTAAGTCTTATAAAAAACAGTTCTATTAGAAAGAAGAAATATTGCGGGAAGGAAAGAGTAAAAGTAAGCCGAGGTCATGAATTCGTCACTGGGGCGGGGCACCTCAGCTCCGGGCTCAGTAAAGCAAGACGTTCCGTGCGTGCGTGCGAGGTCAAGTGACGTGGGGGTAAAGTTGGCGCGCCTTTGTCAACGGGCGTGTCGCGAGGAAGTTGCGCGCGGATAAGGGAACGCGGCATCCGCGAGCTGCCGGATTAGGGACGCGCCGGAAGGCTTTGCTCGCGCGTAATTTCAAGCACTCCCCCATGAACTCGTTTCGCCTTGGCTTCAACTTTGAGCTCGAGCGGGTCCCCCTTCCCCTCAGCCCACCCTTCGCCGCGAGCTTTCGGACGTGGTATAATTAGCCTCGGACCCCAATCGACAATCCGCGCAACGGCACTGCGGAGTTTCGATACGTTCAGGCAAGTGATCAACACTGACCGTGGATGGATTTTTATTTTTTTCCACTGGACGTGCTGACACGTTGGATGGGGCGAGAAAATCTTTATGTTCAGCTGAACTAGAAAATAGGGGAGCTTTATAACTTAACTTATCTTTTTGTACACGACAGCAGTTTTTTATGTTAAAATTTTAAATCGTTTGTAATGTCTTCAAATATCACGACTGGTGTACATTATATTAAATATTAAATTTTAAAGAATATTTTTTAATATTATAAAAACACAAATGTTAACTTTTGCCCTTAGTTTTATTTAAAGAATGATAAATATACCGTTTCAAAAATTAAAATGCAGTTACATTCTACTATACATTCCTCTAAATGCTTTTTAAACGTGAATCTTATTAAGCGTTTAAAATATTAATTTTTTTAAAAGCAACGCAAATTAAAAACTCTTTGAAAAGGAAATTACTTTAGCAGGTATAGCGAAAATCAAAATAATCCTGCATAAAAGTTATAATTTAATAAGTGAAACGAAGTCGAAAGCACAATACAATCACAAAAGCACTCAATTGAACGTATAATAGCTGCTATATTACATTATCCAAATAAAAAAGCCGGACTAAAGCTGAAAGCTCCAATAAAAGCAATAAATGTCGAATCCATTAAAAGCATGGGGAAATACAGTTCCGAATCCGCATCTAAGCGCACCCGCACATAAAATCTAAACAGGAAGTTCCCGCAGAGTAAAAGTAAGCGAGCCGTCACTCGAGTAACGCCCACCTTAAATTAGACCAGAATCCGTAAACAAAGGAGCGGACGTTAATAGAAAGCCGCAGTCGCTCCTTTCGTGAAAAAAAACGGTATAACAGCTGACTACGGTAGTAAAGAAACCGCGGCAAAAACAGAAACAGTAGAAAAGATTAGTAAAGTCCCATTACGCAACAATGCGCCAATCAGCCGAGGTTCTTAAAGAGGAGCGCTGGCGCGACCGCGCGTAACCTCGGCCAGGCGCAGGAACCGACCAATAAGAGCCTCGGAGGCTTCCCGCTCGGGACTGAATGGACCGGCAAGGTTAATGCGATTGGATGATTGGCTCGATTGGCAAATTGGCCCTGCTGGCGTAGGACATTGGATAAATGAGGATATGCCCCTCGCTTGGGAACTCAGGCTCGCTGCAAATTGATAGTATAGACCCGCTCTGCCGAGATGCGGTCGCGGCGCAAGCGCGTATGGAAGGTGAGAGAGAGATGGATATTGTCATGGATAGGTCGGGCAAGAAACCGAGAGATTAACCTTTTCATTTCAAATGGGATCTAGGGATCTGTTCGGCCTTGTCGCTCCGTAATACTCCCCGCCAATTACCAATGGAAAATTAAGTTTTTCACCGCGGCTAAGCTCCCTAGTTCTCCTGGACCTTCCCCAAGGATGTGCAGGTACATTTTCATTTCAACTGATACAACCTTTTAACTTTGAACTTAATGTTTTAAGCTTTGATTACTCTACTTTATGTTCCAGGAAATTTCTTTCTGAGTCAAATCCTTCAATTTTAAATATTCCCGACTGCTCTTCCCTTTCAAATTAAAATAAAAATTAAATTCTAACGAGCGTTTTTAAACATTTTTTATAATTAAAAGAAATTTTATTTGTTTCGAAGGAAAAGTTGAAAAAGATAAAAATTTATAAAAATGTTACATTTACCCGAAGAAAATTCCAATCTTAATTCTCTCAGCGGTTTTACGAATAAACTTTACGTTACGCAATTAGAGATACTCTCGGTGACATTTTTTAAAATAAACATTTTATCTCGCCCGTAAAAGACCTTTGAAAAAAGTTTTTTTAAATCGCACAAAATAACAAGCCTTGCACGATCTAAATGTGTCTTTTAGTATTCCCCGCTTAACTTGTATACGTACGAGAGTGACTGATTCACGACCATGATAATGCACATTTTGAAGTAGAGGAGTATAATGCCTACCCTACCTAGCAGCCGGAGAGAACTCGCCCTAGTCTGATCCGCGTATAGCCTCGGTCTTTCGCTATGATGCAAGGCCGAACTTCCTCTCGCCTTTTTGCTTATATTTATTATTTCACGACTGTTTCGCATCGCAGTAATCTTACCTTCGAAAGTACATGCTCTTCTAAAATTAAAATGGATGATTATATAGCAAATGTAATGCCAAGTAAACTAATGAAACAAAAAAAGATAAGAATATCATCGTATGCTTACTTCAATTACGTCACAAAGTAGATTCGAATTCTTGTATCCACGGATGAAAAAGGGAAGGGTGGAAGCTTTAACTTTTCTTGAAAGTGGACGAGGATATTCTTTGCAAACGCGACTCCGTTTCCATGGAAAATCTAACGCAGCAAGAGCAGCGAAAGAGAGAAAGAAAGAAGAGGTCGGATAAGCAGCCAGGTCAGATGCGCTATATGTGTGCGCGAAGTAAACACAGTCCATAACGCGCAGACACGTCTTTTGTCCTTGCACATACGATGTCTCGTGCGCAAGTGGTCACGGCGTCTTTTCAAACTTTTCAAACGACTCGACGATTCAAATTAGCGCGGGCAAATAAAGGAAAAACTACTAAACTACAGACTGCCGGTTCAAAATTCTAGATTCAACGTCTGGTGAATCTTGAAGAGTAGGGTGTGTTCAACTTTTCCATTTGAATTTTTCATCTTACAAAATTTGTATAATAGAAAGAATTTAACATTATTGGGTATTTGAAATAAAAATTACTATTGAGTGAATTGCGATCTTGAATGAAATAACTGAACAGTTTGATCAGGTCCATCAGATAGCATATTGAAAAATAAATTTTATCCTATACCTTTGCTAGTAACGGATAAATGAAAAATATTTACCAGAAAATAAGATATACTTACACTGTCGATTAATTTTGCTTGAGTACCTACATTAAAAAACTTAAAGCAAACAATATATAAATTAAGTATATATATATCAAACGGAAAAATGTTTTGTAAGAAAAATCGCACCATTAAAACTTGCTCATCTCGTAATCCGATGTGGTTTTCAATTTTATGGAAAAAAACGTGAGAGTACAGAGTCTCGTAAATCCCGCTCCACTTGCGGTCGATTATTTTTCGAGCACGTATCCCGCGCATACAGTGACCTCCGTTGCAATTATACAGTGGTAAAGATAACCCGCGAATGTCGCAAGCATTTAATTAATTTTCCGCAGCTCGATACGTTACTTATCGGATCGACTCTCGAACAGTTTACTACTCATTAGCCCATTAAGTCACAAACGTCCTAAATTCCGGACAAGTTTTCAACTCATTTTCTTCCTTATTATCGATCCCAAAAAAGGCACGTAACTAATCGTATCCAATATATAATTTTATGATCTTTTCAAATATGCCAATTTAATATCGGTTGAATGAATATTTAAAGAGCTATGACAATTTACCGCACGAAAATGCAATTTTCGGGGTACCACACTTTTTTAAATAAAAAATTACGCTTTTTGCCCACAAACGTTTCTTGGTGACTTATACTTTAAGAATAATCTGTTCAAATCTGAATTTGGCAATTTTTCATGCTCAATTCCTGAACTGCAAAGCGTTTGTCTAATCATGCATATTTTTTTTTCTTGGAGACGATTCACACAAGGAAAAAAAGGACTAAGAACAAATAGTACATTTAAAATTGTCCGCATATTATGCCTGATTTTTTTCCATTCCTTTTGATAAATTTTTATAATTTTGCAAATAGTCAAGTTTTGACAAATTTCAAAAATAACTAATCATTTCGTAAACGCCTGTATTTGTATATTATGTAAACAAATTTTCAGCATAAGAAAGTTTTATATATGCGATGACAGAGAACCGGACATATAGATAGCATTCAAATGTGTTTTTCTCAGAAATTATTCAGTAGGTGAGACCGGGTTAAGTAGGCGCACTTTTTATATATACACTGGTAACTCGCTTTCATCAAAGACGAATAAAAATACAATAATTACCAGCTGAAGTGTTTACAATAAAGATAATTTTTATATAGATAAAAAGTGAAATATATAAATAGTGTTAAAGTTATATTATATTTTTATCATGACTTAACTTTGCCAATGACCCTCGTATCCGGGGTAAGTTGTCTCAAAATAATTATTCAATAACCAAAGTTTGTAAACTGTATAGAAACACCTTATCTGCCAAAAATAACATATAATATCAAATAATATCGAAAAATTGTAACATATAAAAGTTAACACAAATTTAAACAAAAACAAATATGTAACAAAAAAACTTTTGTGCACTTATATCAACTAATTTTCATATTTTACTGAAAAAACATTGTTCAAATATGTACGGTTCATATACAATATTTTTTCTAAAAAAAAGCACTAAATTTGAAAAAGCTAACTTTTCCACGAGAAATTGCGCCATCTTGCCCCAAAGACGTGATAAATTTTGATAAATTTTTTTTTATTATTTACATGTATTAAAAAAATTGATATGAATTATTATATACTATATAATAATTCTCTCAATTCCGATCCCTCTACTATGTGGTATACTAATATTTATTATCAAGTATTTATTTAAATTGTAATGAATACTTTTCGAAATTCAGAAACTAAATTTTGAGTATACAAGAAATCAAAAACTTACCTGTTATCGGGATGATGACTTCTATCATATTGATACTCATAGCATATCGACAACACATTGTTTACATGAATCTAGTACACATAGCTTAGCTACTTATAATGTAAATAGCGAGTTATAAGCAGTGCGCCTACCTGCCCCTGTAGCCAACTTATCCCGGTCTACCCTAATGCAAAAATTTACGAAGGATAAAAAGTATTTAGAATCATTTTCAGAATATAAACCTTTGTAGTACCTTTGATCATCGGAAACATAATTGATATTGTCGTTTTCCATTTCGTGATTTTTTCCAGTACACTCCATATGCTTTTGCTTTTCTCTCCATTGTGAATATTACTTATTTCTTCACCTCCGCGGGGTTTTCTTTATTTTACAGCATCAACAATATATAATGATTTTTTATCCGAAATTATGAAATTCTATCTACAGTTTACAGAAATTAACATGTATTAACTTTTCTTAAATTTTTAAGCAATTTCATAAAAAATATAATAAAACAGTGATTATTCTTACTTTATAAAATACTCATTTTATTAAAATTCACTATTTTTTTGTTAATAAAACAAATATCAAAACATCACTAACAAAATAACGTAAAAATATTGTAGTGTCTCTAGCTATTAACGAGCTTTAAGCCACTTACAGCAAGCAAAAGTAAATCAAACCGAAGTTTACTTAACCAAAAACAAATAGTCGTCATGGTGATTATAATTGATGCATGTCCCTACGGGCAATCAAACACGAGAGCAACGCCGTCACTTTCGTTTTGCCTTTCTACCTTTATTAAACACTCGTGTATTCGTTGAGAAAAAAAAAGCGACTTTGGTTATTACCTATTCACACAATCATCGTGTACGTAGGTCTATACATAATTTTTGTAGACTGTGCCAGGACACTTTTTATCAAATTCTATTTGTTACGAACAAATAGTTACTTATTCATTTCTTTTCCAAGAATTCAAATCTGTTCTCAAAGTGTGCCATATTCAACCATCAAATTCGCATTAAAAGACTTTTACTGTCGCGATAAAAACTCCGCCTGATTCATCTCCCACTTGGAAATGGTCGCATTACTTACTGTCGTTTTCTTGTTTCATGCCTTACCTAATTTTCTTTCTCCCCGCATTTGCGAAGCTCTCAAGCTATTTTTCCTGTCTTACAATCTAAGGCCACTACTTTGACTTGAAGAGCCGCAGAACGGACTTGTTTATCTCCGACGCGTCGCATCATATCCACGATCCATCGTGTGCCCATCCTACAGACCTCTGCGACTTTCCGATAATGGATATTTTCGGTAAGAGAGTTTCATAATTCAAAAGCGATCTTTTCGCGCTAGAGGGGCAAAGTTTTTCACGACCGGCCAAACTCTGGTTTGTCTTTATCATCCTCTCTCATTCGTTCCTGCAGTTAATGTCAGCGGAAATCGAATTCGCTGTCGGCGTCAGCCGAAATGAAAAATTTTCTCAAAACACCTCGATAACGCAAGCAAGCGCGCCCTTCGGCCTGAAACTTCAAGTACTTCTTCGCGCGGAAGATTTAGAGACCCGAGATGCCGGAAATACGTGCGGTGGACTGGGCGACCGAGTGTTTCCCGATTGCTATTGGAAAACTTTACTGTCATGGCTTTTTTTAATGTGTTTCTCTATTTTCGAGTGTTTGATAAGTCATTAATGGACTCAATACAACAATGTATAAATAAAAAGATAGAAATTTTAAACTTGAAATTAAGTTTTCCCTCTTCTAAGTTACTTCACTATAGCAAAATACTATAACAATTATTACATATTTTATTACATATAAAAGCAAAGAAAAATTAACAAACTGCAACTATTTCTGCACCGGGGGATGATATAATTAATATTCCCCTGTTCGTCCACCCCGAAAAAAGAATTGAAGTAACTCGGCACCCTCGTTACAACGAATACGTCCGAAGCAAAAAGCAATATTTCAAGCGAACCTTCGCGCCTAGAATCCGTGGCGTCATTCCCATCCACATACAAAAAAAAGGACAAAGAAGAGAAAGGAAACGGCGCACTGCTTGCTATCTCTGTCCTTAAAAGTCGCTGACGCCCCGCGCGTCATTTGTTTACGGGCCGAGGAGAGCGTCCATCGGACGTCGGACACGCGCTCGGGCCCCGCATGCATATGTATATTCATTGCACTCGCTGCCCGTCACTTTTTTCTGTTGAAAGACACGCAGCGCGCTCATGTACCTCTCTGCCACGCGACTGGGCCTTCCCACTTCTCGGCGTCATATCTCTTCCTTCCACCTTTGCGCGGGCGGCGCGAACCGCCTCGCCCACGCGGTGCAGTCACACCCCGTGCATTTTGCGCACGTCCGACGCACGCGAGAAGAGTCGCACCTTTTGCGTCGAGGCTCTCCGATCATGATCACTCGCAATACTCTTCTTTCTTCTTGGCTCTACCGAGCGCTTATCCTTTTGCCCTTTATAAATAAAGAACGAAGACAGACAACCTTCTGGTCAATGGCTTTCTCAGTTTCTTCTGTAATTGTGTAAACATTTTCGAGATGTTTAATGAATTCACATCAATATTTTATTTTTTATAATAATCATAATTTTGAAAATTTTGTTATGTAATCAATGAGATGCGAACCCAGGATAACTCATATTACTTACCATAATTAATAGCAAACATTTGCAGATAGTGAAATGGAGTGAAATGGCGCGAAATTATGTGTGTGGTTCTAGTAATTAACATACCTAGTTTCGGGCTGGAATAAACCAGATAGAAGATAATATAAAAAAGTAAGAGAATTTAATGACAGGAAGCGTTATTTTTAGAAAAATTCATCCGAGCGATAATCGTAAATCTTCAAGATAAAAAGAATTATGCAAATTAGAAAGTGAAGAGGAAAATTCAGTCAATTATTCAAAGGAAAAAATTACATACGTCAAAACTGCGTTTCATCATCGATCAGATGTGAGATACTTTAACGTAAATATTAATTATTGTCATATAATTGCGAAAAAAAATTATCTACTGCATTTAATTTCTTTTCGGTTCCATTTTTCACGTGACTTCTTGATCGTTGTATTTTACGTCTACTGATCATGCAATATAAGGTAACTCCGAATGCACCAAGCAAAACACTTCATTTGCATTTGTTCTTGGAAAAAGTACTTCCATTTTTGGCAAATAATTATTAGCGTAAACTTTTTTACATATTGCTGCACAATTCGTGTCAGCCATAACTTTGAGTAAACGACTTCTTGATTGTTGTATTTTACGTACATCATACATATAATGTAACTCCAAATGTACCAAGCAAAACACTTCATTTGCATTTGTTCTTGGAAAAAGTACTCCCATTTTTGGCACATAATTATTAGCGTAAACTTTTTTACGTATTGCTGCACAATTCGTGTCAGCCATAGTTTTGAGTAAACGACTTCTTGATCGTTGTATTTTACGTACATCATACATATAATGTAACTCCAAATGCATCAAGCAAAACACTTCATTTGCATTTGTTCTTGGAAAAAGTACTCCCATTTTTGGCAAATAATTATTAGCTTAAACTTTTTTACATATTGCTGCACAATTCGTGTCAGCCATAGCTTTGAGTAAACGACTTCTTGATTGTCGTATTTTACGTACATCATACATATAAGGTAACTCCAAATGCACCAAGCAAAACACTTCATTTGCATTTGTTCTTGGAAAAAGTACTCCCATTTTTGGCACATAATTATTAGCGTAAACTTTTTTACGTATTGCTGCACAATTCGTGTCAGCCATAGTTTTGAGTAAACGACTTCTTGATCGTCGTATTTTACGTACAGTACATCATACATATAAGGTAACTCCAAATGCACCAAGCAAAACACTTCATTTGCATTTGTTCTTGGAAAAAGTACTCCCATTTTTGGCACATAATTATTAGCGTAAACTTTTTTACGTATTGCTGCACAATTCGTGTCAGCCATAGTTTTGAGTAAACGACTTCTTGATTGTCGTATTTTACGTACATCATACATATAAGGTAACTCCAAATGCACCAAGCAAAACACTTCATTTGCATTTGTTCTTGGAAAAAGTACTCCCATTTTTGGCACATAATTATTAGCGTAAACTTTTTTACGTATTGCTGCACAATTCGTGTCAGCCATAGTTTTGAGTAAACGACTTCTTGATCGTTGTATTTTACGTACATCATACATATAATGTAACTCCAAATGCATCAAGCAAAACACTTCATTTGCATTTGTTCTTGGAAAAAGTACTCCCATTTTTGGCAAATAATTATTAGCTTAAACTTTTTTACATATTGCTGCACAATTCGTGTCAGCCATAGCTTTGAGTAAACGACTTCTTGATTGTCGTATTTTACGTACATCATACATATAAGGTAACTCCAAATGCACCAAGCAAAACACTTCATTGGCATTTGTTCTTGGAAAAAGTACTCCCATTCTTGGCACATAATTATTAGCGTAAACTTTTTTACGTATTGCTGCACAATTCGTGTCAGCCATAGTTTTGAGTAAACGACTTCTTGATCGTTGTATTTTACGTACATCATACATATAATGTAACTCCAAATGCATCAAGCAAAACACTTCATTTGCATTTGTTCTTGGAAAAAGTACTCCCATTTTTGGCAAATAATTATTAGCTTAAACTTTTTTACATATTGCTGCACAATTCGTGTCAGCCATAGCTTTGAGTAAACGACTTCTTGATTGTTGTATTTTACGTACATCATACATATAAGGTAACTCCAAATGCACCAAGCAAAGCACTTTATTTGCATTTGTTCTTCGAAAAAGTACTCCCATTTTTTGGCAAATAATTATTAGCATAAACTTTTTTGCATATTGCTGTATAATTCATGTCAGCCATAGTTTTGAGTAAAGTTCTGAATGCCGCTGGATCTCCCTCTGGGACTATTATCCGAGATCCATTTCCAGTCCAGTATTTAAGTTTTTTTTTTCGATCACGCCAAGTGGCGCAACTTACATCAAGTAAGATTAATAGGTCCGTAGTATTATTGCATAATAAGTGGTTATTGTTTATATTGTTTTTTCTCCTTGCTGAAAGTGTGAAGTTAAGGCTTCGATATTCTATATTGAATAAACCCTCTATGCGTATGTTCGTTCTGCGCTACTAGATGCTAATAAAAAGGCTTCCTAACCTCTTCAGCCACGTGGTGCTCACAGTTACAGTACCCTGGAACTAATTCAACTTACAGCTAAATAGGTCACCTAAGAAGATTTTAGACTTATATGCATTGTTTCTTGTATATAGACTTTGTTCACGTTATTACACAATAACTACAGTTTATTCACGTACGGATATAGTTTAATATTAAGCTAACCTATATGTCTATTTATGGTAGTGAGTATTTCACCTGTATAATTTCATCATTAACTTCTTCTATCTAAAACAATCATTATGTCTAATCTTTGTCATAGTTTTGGTACTGCAGTTAATGCAGTACTATTGCAATTACTATTTAAATTGAAAACGATAATTTTAAGAATAGTTCAAATTGTACATAAATAAGTTAATAAATTTATATCCGAGTTAGTTTTAATTGAAATAAATTTGTATCTCAATCGTTGTCGATCTGCAAGTACTATACTTTTCTACAAAAAAAGTAAGGGAAAGAATCTTTAAAAATAGCTGCCGAAAAAAACTGAAACAACAAGTGCACACGCCGTGTGTATCTAGAACACTGATACATCTCTCAGTTTATTTCGCCGGTATCGAGTTTCACACGAGCGCGGACGAGCTGACTTTGAAATTCAAATAACTCCTCGGGTAGTCTGCCTCCCTCAACTTTACAGCTTACATTCTAATTTTTCAAAAATTCATCCGCTCCGCGCCTTTCGGTCCTCGGCGCGGGGCAGATCCAACGATTTATATCGCCCTGGCCGAGAGGTGCAGGTGGGGGTGGGAAATCGCACTCCCTCGCGAAATCAGCCTTTGGGCCCATGCCAGACACACTGATAAATTTATATGCGCACGGAGGAAGAGCGGCCGGTCGAAGTTCGCTCGGGCCGTCAATCCAAGCGCGAGCCAGGCTGCCGCGGCGGCGCTTCACTCTCAAAGGCGCGTTCGGCACATATTGGTCCTGGGACGGGAAAATGGAAAAGTTTGCTCCGACGACCGCACGTTTGATCGGAGGACTGGGAAAAACGAGAATTCAAATGGCATTGCACGTTTGCACGCCGACAAATCGAATGTCTAGCGCGTAATTTTTCGCCGCGAAATTCGCTTTTGCATGGCGGCTGGTTCTGTGTACTGTGCCGTTGGATTAAGCTTTAGACGGAGATCAATTTATTTATCTCAGTATATTTTTTTAAGTTTGTAGTGTTCAAATAAATGAGCTTAATTAACCATTAGTTAATGATATTATTTAACTCTTTTTGTTATATAAATACTATTTAATTTTACAGCACATTCTACTTATATCTACCTATATTATATAGTTATAAAAAAAATTGCTTACAGTGCCTCCCCCCTTGCCCTCCTCAGCCCCCTCATAAAGATATGTCTGCCCCTCATTTTACGGTAAAAATCCTCCTAGAAAAATTTTTTATATTTTTAAAATGAGGGTACTCCCTCACGCCACCCTCAGACCCCTTCAGAAACCCCCTCTTTCCCTACTCATCCTCTCCTCAGACCTCCCTCGAGTCCTGCTCATACCTATCATACTCCTCTCATGGGAATGAAATTAAAAACATTGCTAAAGCAGAACAGGAAAACAATTTTCGCATAGTATGTAGATTAAAAAAAGTCGAGAAAAAAATGAAAAAATTATTTTCTGGAAATTGACTCAAAAAGTAATATTTTTCGCATTGTGTATACGCGGAGAGAAATGTTTTAGTAAAATTAATGGGAACAATGGGACATACTTGACAATTTTTAGTATGTTTTATAGTAAAAATTGTCATAGGTCGAGTATATCCCATTGTTCCTACGGAATATAGTAATTTTTACTATAACATTTCTCTCCGTGTAGGTAAAAATAAGGAGAAAATGAGATAGTACTTTTTTATACGGGTGCGGAAGTGGATGTCTTACGTCGGAATGTTTTGGCCGAGTGAAGCGAAGCCGAAAAGTCTCCCGAAGCAAAGATTCACTTACGAACCAGTATGAAACCGTACTTTTTTCACGAGAGCTGCAAAATGCATGCAAAATGCGTATTTCAGGTTAGAGTGGAGAAAAAATTATTCTGGTAAATGAATTAAAAAATAAATAAATACAAAGGTATTGCTAAAGCAAAGCTGGAAAATAATTTGCTCATCGCCTATAGGTAAAAATAGGGGAAAATGAAAATATTATTTTCTAGAAATTAATTAAAGTAAATAATTATAACGATATTGCTAAAGCAAAGCTGGAAGATAATTTTCGTATCGTGTATAAGTGAAAAAAAAAAGGGAAAAAAAGGAAAAATAGGGAGGTTAAGGGGATGCCTAACTTAATTTTCGCGCTCTACTATACCGACGATTCTCTATGTTCTTTGCTAACCTCTAAGGCAAATTTTATTTTTCAAATAATTTTGAAACGGCTCGCTTAATGGCAGTTCTGTTTGCATCAAAATGTTATTAATAATTCGTAGAATGTGCGTAAACTTCTTTTTTGGCTGATTTCAATTCCAATTGAAAAATAAGTCAGTATTTTCAGCAATAGGAAACGAAATCAGCCATAAAAGAAGTCTACGCACATTCTACGAATTATAAATAATATTTTGATGCAAACAGAACTGCCATTAAGCAAGCCGTTTCAAAATTATTTGAAAAATCAAATTTACATTAGATGCTATAGCAGAGAATATAGAGAATTGTTGGTACAGTAGAGCGTGGAAATTATGTTCGGCATCCCCTTAAAGAGAAGGAGCGAGTATATATAGGTATTGTATAGGTATAGCATAGTATAGAAAAGGATATCCCCCTCCTCCGGTATATATACAGGGTGATTCATTTTAATTGCCCCAGGCAAATATCTCGAAAAGTACGGGAGATGAAAAAAACGTTAAATGTAAAAGTTGTAGGGTTCAGAGGGGGAAATTGATATTTAAAGTTTTTCTCAACCTTGCTTTTTCAAGATATTGGCCTACGAATTGTGTAGACAGCTTGATTTGACCTTGATGCGACTGCAGAGGTCAACTGGACCCCATGACATAACATCATGTTTGAATGTAAAATTTTCCGCTCTTTTAATTTCCGAGGTCAAAAGTTGGTGTTCCTATTTAAAAAAACTACTTTGACTTTGAAATGACCTTGAAACTTGACCCCAAGGTCATGGTCAAGGTCACCATTGAATTTCCCCCTCTGAACCCTACAACTTAATACGTTTTTTTTCCATCTCCCGTACTTTTCGAGATATTTGCCTGGGGCAATTAAAATGAATCACCCTGTATACTACTGTACTGTACGTAAATTCAAAGTTTTAAAGGATGTGTCCCATGTTTTACGGAGCTTCTTTTATATTTTTGTAATTCTTGATGTGCATATTATGTTAAATTTCAAAATGCAGAGTTTTGTACAGTTTGGTTTATAAACAATTTTCTATTTATGTTAATTCAGCTACAGAAGATACATAAATGATAATGTGGACTATAGTAAATGAAATTCGCAATATTTAATATGTGGAATTTATTATGCAAAGGTCCAATATTTTCCTATACTTCATAGCGGCGATAAATAATAAATCGATCGATCGGACAGATTATTCATAAGCTCAATTAATTTTATTTCAATTTCCTGATTAGCCGTGAAATCGTATATTGCAAAATGTTTTTTAAAATATAATGTGTATAAGCCGCCTTTTATTGTTTCAAGAGGTATTTTATACTTGCATCTCGATCGGCGCAATTCAACAACGGAAGTTCTCTTTGTTTATAGAGCCATCGCGATTTACTGCTTACAGTTGGCTAAAGTGCACCTCTAACTTAGCTCGTCCTTTGGTTTCGCAGGACAATGACAAGGTGACGACGTGGTACGGTAGCAAGAGAAAGTCCGTGCACGACGCGCCGCCCGTCCAGCACGTCAAGATGGTCAAGGGCTCGGAGCGTTTGCCCGGCACGAACACTAGGATACGGACCCGCGACGACGGCTGCTGTTCAGTCAATTTCCTCAAATATGTCCTCCACATTTACAACGTCGTCCTTTTTGTGAGTACACTCTTCTTATAACTTGTACTTCTATCTCTCGTTTTTTTACCTCAGCATCGCACGTTCGGCCTATTAGCCACGGCGTTATACGCTGAGCTAGAGCGAGAAACGAGTGGCCACTTTTGCACTTTCCCGTCCTCTCTGACACTCGTTTTGCGGGTAAAAACGGCCAGGTTTTAATCTTGCCTCCAGACTGTAGGAGTTCGCCGTGAGCCGCTCTTAATCGTTTTCGTGCCTGCGAGTTCACTTCAAGATGGGAGTGCTCGCGACTCTCCTTTTTTTTCACTTTTTTTTTCAAGGTACGACCAGAAGCGGCTGCGTATAGCGGCAGATTTCGCGCTCGGTTTTCGAGTTTAATTACTAAAGTTTTACCTTTTTCCCTTTAATTATACGGTATTACCGTTAATTTCGTAAGAGTGGTTAATAGTTTTTAAGCTCAACTGAGTCTGATATGTTAATGTTAAAAACTTGTCATTTTTTTCGTGATAAGCTTCTTAAATGGTCGTGAAACTTTGTACAGTAAAAATAGAGAATTATGCATGGCTATTTAAAACTTGTCTTTACTCACTGGCGCAGACTAAAGTATTCGTAATTCACGGGAATATTATAATTTGATAAATAAAATGTATTAAGAAGACATTATGAAGCGAAGTTATAATATTTTCCATTTGTTTCCGTTAATTTTAATACTTTTTTAATGTACAATTAGAGCAGATATACTACAAAAACATAAAAAGTATTGAACCTTTAATTAAAAAATATATATGATTTACCCCTTCATATTCTAATAAACAGGTTATGGAAGATTATATACATCAATTATTTAAATCAAGTCCTAATTAACTTGTATTGAATCAGAGAAAAACGGCAACAATTAAAAATAATTTGATTAAAATTTAATTGGTAAAAGATCTAATCTAAATGCAACTACAAAAGCATGAAGAATCAACTTATAATTAATCGTAAGCAAAGTAAGAAAAAGACAGAGCAGAAAGAAAAAAATACTACTAAATTTTCAGAAACAAGCGAAAAAAAGACAAGTGTATTCAGTGGCTACGCACGCAGTCATTCGCTAAATGTTAAGGCATTAGAGATCTCGGAGCGCGCCTCCGCTGATTGTCTTTGTAATGCGACGTTAATGAAAATCGCCAGGCTCCGGACATCGCTGCTTGCATAAACACGCGGGCAGCCGTACTCCAGTCCACTTCGAAGACTTGCCTGACAACCCGATTATTTTCCATGCGACTTGGGGGCTTTTGAGCGTTCGTTGTCCTGAGCATTTCTATCTTTCTCGTATCTTCTTCCTTTCGGATTATTTCTTTTCTTTTCTATTGTTTCTCTAACTCGTCGCTACCCTCTTCAGGATTTGTTTATCTTCGTCTAGCGAAACTACTCGTTTTCTCATTTTAATGTGTTGCCGTTTTTCTCCGCGTATCTTTTTACGCTATTGTCCTCTGGTTATGTTGTCTTTATATATTCTGTATTTTTTTAATAATTTTTCAGGGCTTGTATTCACCCCGCTTTATCTTTAATGAAATTCTCCGAGAATTTGCTTAATAATTTTTATAACAAGTTCCAATCGACTAAAGGCTCATTCCGGACAAAGTGATTTTATTTGTTATAAATTTTCCAAGCTGCTAAAGTTTGTTGTGCAGAAATTTTCATTATAATTGTACAGCTAGTGGCCTCTCTTCAATTAGTACATAATTAAAATTAGAATTAAAATTTAAATAAACTTTTCGCCTCGAACTTTCTGAAAAAGGCACCGTGGAAAGAATATAGACAATATAGCACGAGTTTCGAATAATTTTCCACCCCGCGCGCAGAGCAATCTTCGGCACTCGACGTTAAAAAAAGCGTGAAAAAAGCATGGCCTAAACAAGAAGTTCTGCATGTTGCAGCAAATATAGAATTTCCCGTTTAAGAAAGTTTCGTCTTCACCTCGGCCGTAATTTCCCGGGCGTTTTCCGCCTCGCGCTCCGGCAGTCATCGCATCTGTCACTCTCGCGGCTCGCATCCGTAATAAGTCGGCTCGCGGGTCCCGCGATATTTCTCCCCGACGCGCCGCGAGCCCGGGCTCCGCATAGGCGCCGCGGCACTTTACGAGCCGCGCCAGGGGATGAGGTCTTTATTAGCATTTTATGCGACGTCACCGCATAAGAGATGAGGCTGCCGAGAGTCTCGCCCGCTTGGCTCCTCTATGCGTCGAGGCCGCGAGAGCCTCTCCTAAATATTGACACTGGGTGCTTGACTTTTTCATTTGACGAGACTAAAACGGCCAATGGCTTCCGCTGCGCGAGCTTTATCGAATTATTGTTGCTTCATTTATTCTTGGTACATTTTAAGCATTTATATTTTACAATTTTAATGGTCTTATGAATGAAAAATTAAATAATTTATATTTTAGTTTTTTATTTATAGTGTACACAATGAGTGAAATCGTTAAGAGAAATAGCTCAAATGCCGCTCTTCAAGAATAATTAAAATCGTTCACAAAATTAGTAACTTTGCATTAGTTAAACAAGTTGCTTATTAAATTCTCCAAAATTCCCTATTATCACACTGAAAACAATTGGTAGTTTGCAGTGAATATTTACGTATTTACGTAGTATTTGTAAAATATTTACTTGAAATTTCTAAATTGATCTCTCAGTGCATTTTAATTAATTTAGTTTCATCACATCTACGCGAATGGTAAAAATATTCTTTAGAGAAAATAACTACAATCTTTTACTAAGATTATTTACAAATTATTGTGAGATACAAATAACGATCAATACGAACACTTACATAAAAGTGAAATAATGTACGAATTTAAGGTCGCACAGTTTTGCTATTGAGTGGGTTCGTAAGCAATGGCTTGTACAGGTGCGCGCGATGCAACGAGGACAGTACATCACCCTCTTTATATGATAGGAGTGGCGGTGGAGTAATGGCAACTCAAAATGTATAATTTATTCCGAGAGTTATGATCCTCGTAAAAACTATCTTTTTATGCTAAGTAGAGAAACGTGTAAAAGTTAAGACGTAATGATACATAGTTGAAAGTATCTTGAATTTTGGAAAAATTTTAAAGTCAATGAAGCTCGGTTTTTCTCTTTTGAAATTTGTCTGTAACTTTTAGAAGGGGCACGTAACGAGTATCAGAAATATCTGTCTCGAAGAAGAATTTCGTTTCTGAACTATTATGATGGGTAAACGAATGACAGAATTTGTTTGGAGGCTATTCTATTAAGTAAATATTCGTCCTATTCCCGCCATCTTATGAATGCTGCAAACTAGGTAAAAGAAAAAAAAAGTTTGTTTTCGAACTTTAAACCATCTTGTTAAGACGTACTTCCACCGAGTCATACATACTTAAACGATTGCTTAGTTGCTGCACCCGTAAAATTTATTTTCACAAATGCAAGAATAATCGTTTGTCGGGCAAATTTTCATTTTCTTCAATTTTAACTTCAATCCTTTACATTTTAAATTTGATGAAATTAAACAAAAACGAAAAGAGTGAATAAACAGAAGAATTACATGTGACCACAAACCCTAAAGATTAAACTTTAATTGAAGAGAGAACCAAAGGGTTAACTAAAGTAGAAAATGTACATAAATAAAAGAAGACCCCTAAAAGATGGCAAAACATTTAAGTCCATTCAAAGAAACGCCCAGAAAGAAGGTGTACACCAGAAGAAAAACATGATGTGGAAAACAGGAGCGCGCGCTTGGGCGACAAACAGCGAATAAGCGTAAAAGGTACCCACAGTAACGCCCGCAGGTAGAAAAAAGGGGGTGGGAAAGAGCGAGAAAAAAGTCTTTGAGAAATAGGCGAGGCACCGGGAGAAATGGCAAAAGCCCGACAGAAGATTAAGAAAAGAAACGGCGGGAGATAAAAAGCGCCGCGGCGTGACGAGAAGGCGGTTCGGGCCACGCAGAAGCTCGCCTTCTCGCTCGCGCGATAATTCAGGTTTAATGTCAACGCGAGCTGGACTTGATTCCCGACGCGCGACGCCCATTATCGCAGCGCCTCTTTAACGACAGGTGAGCTGAGACCCTCGTAAAATCGAGCGCGCGGCTGCCGCATTTTTCGAGCGATTTTCCTCTTTTTGCTGGTGGTGCCCGGTGTTGCGCGCTCCTTTTTTTATACGGGGTTTTTTGGAGACACGAGAGCACAGCCCGGAATTAACGATGCAAGACTTTACGGTAGAGATCTCTGGGAGTCCAGACAATCGAGATGCAAATTCGGGAGGATGATAATTTGCCCGACTCCAGTTTTAAGGCGAGAGTGGGATTGTTTCTTTGGACGCTGTGAAAGAATGAGTTAATTTTGCGGCGGTTTTTTTTGTGTTCGACGTGATAAAGGTGTGAAGCGTTTGTAGTTTGTATAGTTTCCCCTTTGCATGGTTTTTGGGTAATACTGAAATCTACGTAATTCAAAGAGCTTCGTTTACTTAAAAAAATACAAGTTACATGCTAAAGACGTTATGCAATTATTGTTTATTTTATTTTGGAAGAATTAATCTTTTTAATTTACTGTGCTATTAAAGAAAGCAATTTAGTCCTTATTTTTTTGTCTTCCCTTATTTTATTATGTAATCAATTTCATGAAAAGGGCAGCTTTCATTTTATTTTAATTAATGTAGTATAAAAGACTTTTAATTAAAGTTCGTCGACTATTTGATTAAAATTCAGGAACATCGAACATTTACTAATCAATGATGTCACTTGCATTATTCTTTACTAACATCGGGGGTAAATCACCAAAAATGTAGCTCATTTACGAGCAGTATGTCCAAACAGTATTTTTAAATTGGAATTTATAATATATGAGGAAATCTACAAAAAAAAATCACCTGAGACGGTTCACCTGGAAAAAACATAAAGTCTGGGCAAAGCTCTGGTTTAATTCGTTTCGCATTCTATGAGTCAAAAAATGGATGAAAAAAATGGCGAATGCACAATTCCGAGATAGGCATTTTTTTATGTGCAAATGAATTGTTTAAATATAAAATTTCAAAAAATTAATTTTTTTGTTATATGGAAATTAATTTGTATCGTATGATTGCACTGACATTTCATTGTATAATATTAATAACAAATATTAATAGTATTTTTTCTTTTAGAAGCCTTTTGGGAGACAGTGATTTTGCATAAAATTTGTGTAATAAAATAAGATACACGATTTGAATGTCTTGTCTTCTAGGCTAAGAACAAATTTTGTCATTTCTGCTCAAAAACTTAATTACAAGGGAATTATTTTTTTTCTCATTTTTTTGTCCTAGACCGGGATACCATTTGTCATATATTACAACAATGCAATCAGCAATTTTTAAATTATTTACAGACTTATATTGAGGTATGTATAATAGTTTCATTGTCTCAATTATAAATTTAATTCTTGCTTATTATATAATTATATAATGCTCGCAATGAAAGGTTAATTAACATAAAGCGTAAAATAAGTTTATATTAAATATATAAAATTTATAAAATTTTAAGTCATTCGATGATTAATTTTCGTATAACAAAATAATTAATTTTTTATTTATCCTATTCATTTGCAAAGAAAAAATAGCTATTTCGAAATCGTGTATTTGTCATTTTTAATTTTTTAAAAGAGCAATTTCGCGCTACATCGAAAAGTTCAAGTAACCAAACAAACAAATATTCATCCGAATCAAATACCTGCAAAATTTCCGACAATAACGTATGCAACGTATATGCATTACCCAAATTCTCGTTTGTGCATACAAATTTTTTTGAAAGGAAAAGAGCGGAGTATACATGCATGCGGGCAGGTCCAATATTTGAGTTATGATTTAAAAGTTCCGCTGGGCATGAAATCAAGCCTTCAAAAGGTGAGTGTGACAAGAGCCCGAGAGCACGACTTCATTATCCGAGCCCGGGGAAGTCCTTTGAAAAACGAAATTTCGCAATTACCGAACCTCGCATAAATGAGCAGGGGGAACTCCGCGGTTCCCCATCTTTTGTTGTCCTTAATTACCGACCGAAATAAAGCGTAAAAGCGACCCCCGACCCCATGCAATTATGCCAGCGAAGGGAGACGAACTCGCGGAAAGCTCGCGTGCCTCCCGTCAATTACGCTCACCGGCGAGTGGAGGGGGGGGGGGAGTTCAGGAAGATACGCCCTATCTCTGTAATGTCTAGGCTTTGGAAAAGGAGCGAGACTGGTTCGTGCACCTGGTCCTCCCACTCTTCTCTCGCACTTTGAAAAAAAACTTAATTAAGAGCAGGTAAAAAGTCGTCCGAAAGATTAAATAACTCGCGAGGTAGAGCGGAGCAAAAAGGTGCGCCGGCGGAGGCTGCGACGAGGAGAAGCCTCGCACGACGCTCGGTAGCAAGTGCCGCGGTCGCGTAGCCTCATTAAGGCACCAGCGCAACCTTCGGTCCTCGTTATATGCGCTGCTGGAGGGCGCGAACATACAGTGCTTTTTGCGAGGGCGTGCAATTACGCGCAAAGCGTAATCGGATTCCCAAGGCACGCGATGATTAGCTACCTTTTTTTATTACTATTAATCTGAGTTTTGGGCATATTAACGATGCTGCAGACTGATTTATGACTGTTCCATTTGCTTCGAGCAGAAAAAGCGTCTTTAAGTTTCTTTATTATACCCTAAATCTTGAAAAGTATAAGTATTCAAAATAATATTAATTTTCTTAGTCTAAAGTTAACTATTTCCGTTGTTTAACATGCTAATAAAAATCTTCTGTTTGTGACAATGTTATAAAATAAATACAACGTTTTCAACTTCACAATTAAGCAATAATATAGCCACAATACGATTTCAGCGTTTCTATCAAGATTAAATTTTTGTTAGTGATAATTTTTAGACAATTATAACTTCTGTTTAATCACTTTTTCAGTTTTCTTTCTAATTTCAGTATAATAACTTTGCAAAGAATTACTTGTCATGATTAAAATTAAAAGAAAAATTGAATGCAGCTATCTCACGCTCGAGAAAGACTGCACGTTAATTTGCAAAAGCGATGAAAATTTGCGCAACAAAAGGAAAATGCAAGGGGCAAAGTAGCTAGCAGAACGGGGCGACAACAGATACTACGCAAGGTGAACAAATGAGCATTGTTGGTGCATTATCAGGCTAACACAACGGCGCCATTCTAACGATGGGAAAAAGTCCAAGGTAATCCAAAATCATCCGGGGCTCATCGGCTCAATCACGCGCCACCCAATAACGCCTCGATTGTGGCAACAATGAGTGAAGCTTTATCGAGGCGGGGGCGGACAAGAAGATCGGACGCATTATGCACGACGCCCTGCGCGAGGTTCCTTCAGCCCGCCGGGCGGAACAATGCCCCGCACGCGGAACAATGAGGGCCCTCGGGTGCGCGATGCATTTAATGCCCCGCAAGCGTTTCCGGAGCGCGGTAATTTTCGGCCCGTGAATATAAGCGCGCGCGAGTCGCGTCGAGTTTTCGGGCGCGAGCTTTGCGGTTCATCCTGGCGGAGCTGCGTGCCTCGAGCGTCCGTGCGTCTTGTAATACTTTAAACAACAGAAAATTCGTAAAATTCATAAAATTCCATCGCCTTCAAAAGTTTTTTGTCGCCAAGATCGATATGAATATTAATATTTTTCATGAATTTATTAAAAAAACATTTAATGAATTATCCAATCATTTGTTCTATTTACAATGACTGTTTATTTAAACTATTTTTTAAATACTGTGTTTCATTTTTTATCTTTATGTATATATATATACTAAACTTTTTGTTCTTCCAATGAAAAATAAATAAATTAAATGCTATAGAAAATCTAAATACACACGATATGGAGATTTCGCAATAACCGAGCAAAAAGTACCCTCGTTTAATATCTTTCCGATGGCGCGCAGATGACTTTGCGTAGAGGGTCGAGTTAGGTGGCCGGAGAGTCGGTGATAGCGTGGCTGTATGCGTTTATGACGTTTTGGGTTTCGCGCACTATCAGCTTCTCCTCGTCTCTTTTGTGCCTCTTCAATCTACGCGTCGCTGATGCACGAACTCATTTGCATAGCCCTGGTCATTCGCCGACGCTCCCATAGTACACCCCCTTCCGGTTCAACCCCTGCCAAATTTTCTGTTATCCCGCTAATTTCGACGGGCTCGCTCGCGCTCCCTCGTGAAGCTTCAAACAAAGTTGAGTTTATTCGACCGAGTGAAAGCCGCGCAAAGGGATCGTTATCTAAGTTTAGTAATTTTGCGCCTTGCCGATCGCTAATTAATGTTAATTATATAAACACGAAATGTGTATGTGGGTATAATAATCTTACAATATGTGACAAGATCTTATCCCGCTCTTTTATTTTAACTAAAACTTTTATTTAAAATTTTGTTCATTATTCTTTTAGTGTGTACAAGAATAAAAAAATACTTCTATACAAAGTAACATAGAGACATGATGTATGTAATCTAAAATACTTTAGTTTCAATAGCGATGGTATAGAGTTTTAAAAAATATATAAATTTTTAACTATTTTGAAAGAAACATCGTACATGTAATTTCATGTTTTATCCACAAATTACGCGGGTAGGAAAATGAATAATAATTATATAAGTCTGGTAAATTTATTCACTTTTTATAAAAGTGAAAAACGGCTTAATTTCTCGGAGATCCGATTCTTGCTTGGGATGTTCGTTTATAACCGCAAATTTGAGGATACTTTCGTACCTGGATGGAGAGTTAGCGTGAGAAGATTGCATGTGATATAAATGTTGGCTTAAGCCTGTATTCGTAATTGCACGTTCAAATATGAAAATAATATCATGCTTCAACATCAATTTAGTAATATTCGCCTGAATTCAATTTACAAGCGAAAATTGAATATTAATGTGTATCCATTAGATTTATTTTTCCAAAATCAATTCAGGTTTACAATTTGTCTCTTTAATTATAGAATCAATGACGAGTTCTTTGATAAACAGTGATTTCCATCTAAATAAATTAACATTATTGCATTTAAACAAGGCATAAAAATGCTTTATCTATCTCCCTATCGGCCATAAAAGTCGATTAGGTAACTCGAGCATGTAAAATTCAGCGTTGCTAACCGTGAGAATTTCGCGTACGAATATAGGTACCACATAAAATTCCCTTTATTGCACAATAAAAAGTATTCCGTAACTCCTCTTTAATTTCGTCTTAATAAAAAAAATTTCGAGTCCAACTGTTTATACCTGTATCGTCTTCTGTACAATTATAAATTGCATTTCTACGCTCCCGCATATATACGATTTCTCGGAAATATCGCTAGAAAAGATGTTCAGGATAAACATGTACGAAAATTAAAGTTGTACCTAAATCAAAGTGTGCTAATTAATTTATAGACAAGCTATAGACGTTTCTGATATTTTTTTTATATTTGGTCATTTTCAGTAAATATTTACGTCAGTAATACTTGTTAAATATTTCTTTATAATTAAATGAATTTATTTGTTTCTAAGTAAACTTAACAATTTCAACAAAATAATTAGCTAAATCAAAGAAATAATTAAGTAGAACTGTCGAAGTAAATATTTACTGTAAATTACAAAATTGGTCTCTCTGTGTGCTCGTATGAAAAATACTTGATTAAACATTGGCGCACAAGCTAGTTATAAAATAAAATAGCGAGCAGCATTTTAATATGCATTCGATCGCATAAACAGCTTGAGTGGCCGTTACTCGCGGCGCTCTGGGTCCGCGGGGGATTAGCTTCGATTAGTTGCGCTTTAGTGCCGGCCGCGGCAACACGCCTCTGCGCGTCAGGCAAATCGACTTCCACCCCTTCGTACTTCTCCTGCCCCAACGACGGCGACCCTTACGCTTCCTTCGCCTCCCCGTGGAACAAGTGCCAAGAGAGGGAAGCCGATGTCGGTGCGACGGCGTAACTACCATAAATGTCCATGGGATTTACGCGTGTGCCCAGCGTGAAACTAAATTATACGGAGATTACCTTGACGTCTTTTATAACCTGTCACAGTTAGCTGCGCTTCTCGCGCTTGACTCTTGGCCGAGACGATGCTTTTAGTAGCCGGCCGCGGCTGCTGCTTTTACTGTTTTCTCCCTCGTGTTACGAAATTTTAATAGAACATTTTAATGGAACGGAGCTGGGCGACGCTTTGGCAGCAGTTTTCCCTTTTATTTCATGTTTCTACGACGGCTTTAAGATAATCCGATCGTCGAACCTGCATACCAAATCTGATGAACCTGTAAGACACCTCAACTTTACCAGCTTTTAGACAAATGGTCTCTAGTGGTAATTCTAGTGGTAACAAAATGGTAAATCACACTGAAAAAAGTGATCATTTTTAGTAAATATTGACTTCAAAATAGAACTTGTTAAATTTTTAGACGGAGAGAATGATTCTATAAAAATTACCTTAAGTAACCGTAAAATTCACTAATGTCTACAAAATTTAACTTGGTTTTTATTGGCTTACAGATTTATACATGTATATTGCCACATCGCTACATTGTTATCGTTATCGATAATATGTATATATTATTATCGTAGAATTTTTCTTAATTCATTAATGCATACAATTAATACTTATTCAGACAGGGTATTTTTTCAACATAACGTTTTTTGTTATTGATAATAATAATACAACTCCAGGGTCACGCTCAAACGCAACTTCAGATAAGAAAATTGACCAAATACGGTTCCTCGAATTTTATTGCCACCAACTGCATCGGACGGGATTTGAACCTGGACTCACGTGGGCAGCATTACTCTAATAGCCTAAACACTTAGATCTAATAATTACTGATTGGTAAACCTACAAATGACGATCGCTTACTAATGAAGCAGCTTTGGGTAATTTTTATTAAACGGTTGGTAAAAATGGTCGAATTTCCGATTAAAATTAAATTTTTAATTTAAATTAAAATTTAAATTTAGTTGTTTTGAAACTATAATTACTCGTTTTAAAAAATATTTAATAATTATTATTGAAGTAAGCATTTACTTGAACCGACTAAATGCATCCTTAGCTATAAATCACACTATAGTTACATTGAATCTAAAAGAATCATACTATAATTGATCAATATTTCATCCGCTCTTAAATCGACAATTTCACTGGCACAGTCTAATGAGGCCCTATCAGAATCGACTTATCTATAAAAACTGAAGTATCGCCGCAACTAAGTGAACGCGATAAATTCCCCAGTCACTTGTTGTGCAAGCGCGCAACGCTCCAATAGACTGTCAGTACACGAAAACGACAAAAATATCAGCAGCAGGAGGCCGCTACACCCCCGTTGGGTACAGGGAAGTCTTATCATCGCGTTGTGCTTTGGTAGAAAAGCAAAACGCCATTACTCTTCTCGTACTTTCCCGGACGGGGCTGTGCTAGAGCCCGGCATGGATTTTCCGCAGGGAAGGGGGAAATGGCCTGGGTGCAGCAAAGAAAAGCGCGCACCGAGGCCTCGCAGCGGTGTAAAATATGAAAACCGATTCGGCAAACGGAAGAACAAGGCGCCGAGCGCGGATATTGAGGCGCGCGCCGCAGCAACGAAATGACAGTCGGGGAATGAAAAAGGGGAGTCGTTTTACCGGGAGCTTCTGAGAGCCTGTGAGCTGCGGGCTGCGGGGACTCCCCACGGGAATTTACCGGCGAAATTCCAGTGGAAAATGTAAAGTGACTGAGCTGATCGCGACTTTTATAATAAGTTCCTCGGCTTCATCGGTAGGCTCTTTTTTCAACGTTCTGGAGAGCCACCGCAGTTGAACTAAAACAGAATGAATAAAAATCTTGAGAAAAATGCACCTATTTGTCAAAAAAATATATAGCTTCTTAGATACTTTTGTAATTAAACGTGAAAAAAATCACGATTTCTTTTTTAATCAGCATGGAAATTTTTACATTTCTCACAGTAAAGATTAAAACAGTTGCTGTAATGAAAACTCGGAAAAGAAGTTGAACAAAAAGTATATTGAGGAAAAGTTCAAATTTTGTTTGCCTCTTTGTCTTGAGCGCAAATGAGTTTCGAGATTAGCATTGATAGATTCAAATCATGCCTCTTCTGACTAAGCAAATACAATCCTCCAAAGTATTCTGTCACAAAGAGGGAGACGGATTTTGCAGAGGGAAATATTATAATGCATTTTAATTATTAGACTTCCCTTAAGCAAAGAAGGGCGTGTCTCGGCTAAAATCCCTTCAAAGGATTTACGTTAATCCACCAGGCTGTGTGTGAGAAATGACGCTTATGCGCTCTCGAGCATCTCTGGCAGCATCGCGAAATACTTAAAAGCGCAGCGGTAATAATTCGCGTTACTGGGATGCTCGGAATTAATAAGGAAACTTTTGTTTGAAAGAACAGAGGAAAAAACAATTCAACAATGTAGCGATGTGTCAATATACATGTATAAATCTGTAAGCCAATAAAAACCAAGTTAAATTTTGTAAACATTAGTGAATTTTACGGTTACTTAAGGTAATTTTTATAGAATCATTCTCTCCGTCTAAAAATTTAACAAGTTCTATTTTGAAGTCAATATTTACTAAAAATGATCACTTTTTTCAGTGTGATTTACCATTTTGTTACCACTAGAGTTACCACTAGAGACCATTTGTCTAAAAGCTGGTAAAGTTGAGGTGTCTTACAGGTTCATCAGATTTGGTATGCAGGTTCGACGATCGGATTATCTTAAAGCGGAGAAATTTAAGTCAATCGATAATCTGATATCTAAAAAGTTAGAAAAGATCCAAAGAACATTAAGTGTTCGTCAAACAGTATGGGATCGTTTGTCTTTTTGAAATCTGCGTCTTGCGCCTTATGTTATTTGACCTTTCATTGCGATCATTACACAATAGACAATAATGTAATTTATAATTAATGAAACTATTGTACATATCCCATATAAATCTGTAAATAATTTTGTAGTTGGTCATTGGGTTGTTGGGTAATTCCCTAGTAATTAAGTTTTTCAACATAAATGACAAAATTTGTGCTTGGTCTAACAGGCAAGACATTCAAACCGTTTATCGTACACAAATGTTATGCAAAATCACTGACCCCCGAAAGGATCTTAAAAGAAAAAAAATATATAGTATTAATTAAAAACTGGTATAATGAAATAAGTACCTTGATCGATTTCTCTGTCGACGTCTATCTTTCGAATCGTTTTCGTTCTGACGTATGTGATCTCGAACACGGGAAATTTTACGATTAATATTCTTTTTTTTGTAGATATTTTATGAATTTTACCTTTCAACTTTTTACGAGAAATCGTTCGCTTGTTTATGTTGTAATTTATGTTCCCAGTAAAAAACATACGTGCAAATGTTATTTATTATGGTCATCCGCGTTTTAATATGCTGATGTTTTAAACTGAACATTATTAAATTATGCAAAAACATATTTGAACAGAACATTAGCCTGGTGATTGCTTATATAAAGTCATGTTTTACTTTTCCGAAGTGCCACTAATGTTTTTAACAAAATATAAATGGTTTTGCGTAAACCAAGGTAAACGCTAGACTTAACGCAACGGTCCTCCACAGCATATAGCTATATGTATATATGTATATATGTAATGCACAACGAAAAAAAGAAGAAAAAGAGGAATTAATCGGCGCGTGGCTTACAGCGCGGGTACCAGCGATGACGGGATAGCCTGCGGCTGCGTCGTAGTCGGCGCTTGTAAATAAGCGATGAGTATCGCGCGAGGAAATCTCATGTTAATGGCGAGGAGCGTACGCCTCCGAGCGCGCCGCGGCCGTCGATCAAACGGACTTCTTATCTGTGATCGTGCCCCCTCCCACGCTTGCGCCTTTTCCGTTTGACGTTTGCGGGAGCCCTTGCTGCCCGCAGACTCCTTCCTTGATGATGACGCCTGATGGCGGTGCGTGTGCCCGTTCCATCGAACTCTATTTCATGGCTTCTGATGCGAACAGTCGGCCGATATGCCCCACGCTTGGCGTGGCAGGCATGTTTGCTGATGGAGCATAAATGGCATGAAATTCCGAATTTTTTTCTGTAAATGCCAAATGATGAATGCAAATTATTCTAATACAGCTGCATAATATGGCTTTAACTTATTGTGCCTGATATTTATTTTACACATTTACTTTTTTAAAAGGCGCTCAAATTTGCTCTGAACTGTTGTATATTTCACTGAAATTTAATGAAAAAATTCAAAATATAGGTCAGACCAAAAATTGGGATAATCTTCGATATTAAATATTTTATGACGTTCTCGTGGAGAATTTTGTACTCAAAAGTATGTTTTCGAAAAAATCCTCAATTTGCATAACAAATTGCATTTCCGATATTGCTTGCCTAGAGCCTGAAAAAAGAGGGAGTGAAGAGAAACGAAATTTAAAACACAGTAATGTGGTAGCCCTATTACGCAATGCCAGGGGTATGATATTACCTCTTCTTCCCGTATCGAATCATCGGATCGATTTACGTTGCAGCGGCCAGATCGCCGATCTATCACGCAGCGCGCCAAGTAGGAGGATATAATTGCCGGCAATATCTATAAATTCGGTGGCCAAAGCGGGAGCGATGGTTGATGACAGGAATCGCCAGCAATTCCTCTCCTCCGAAATTACATCTCCCCTGCTCCTTCTTCTCTTTTGCCTGGCCTTCGTCGTGCTACAACACTTTAATGAGTTTTTATACATTTTAAACGAAGTGCGGATCATTTTTTATTGGACTGCACCGCGATTAATGCGTTATTAAATTAGTCAATTTAGTCCTTTTTTCTATCCGAGAGCTTCGCATCGCATCCGAGAGTTGCATTTAATAAGGACATATCCAATTCTGTTTGAAAAATAATATCTTTGTTTGTTTTGCTTTGAAACATAAAATCGAATTAAACAGACATGTTAGCAGGCATCATAATTATTGAAATTTCGTTTGTTTGTTCAGTGAATTCAGTTAATTAATTAGTAACGCAACTGTTAATTAAGCACGATACTGTTTAATAATTAACTTTTGTTAAACCAAATTAACTGATATTAATTATAGCAAGGTTTTGTATATAAATAACGCAAAAATATTTCAAACGCGCTGTTGTAAACAATACTTCTCTAATGGATTATTTATTAAAGGTCAAATCAAGTATTATTATAACCATTTTCATGTTAATTATTATAAACGATATTTTCTTTGGTCTCTTTTTACATTTAAATATCACCTACGTATATTATTAATGAACGCCACACTTGTGATGTTCAACAATAAACCTATTAAATTGAGCGACAAGTATAAATTTAACAATGAGACAATAAAATTAAAATGAAATTCTTGCAAGTGAAGTACGTCTTTTTAATTCGTTCTTTAACATGAAAATGTCTATCATCCGAATATTTCCTCTCACATCAAAGACAATAATGAGAGGTAAGAATTGCAGTTTAATTCTTATAGCTGAAGCATTGAGAAGTTTAAAAGAACGAAGGTTTTTCTTGCATTGGATCTTGAGTGTCGTTATTCTCTTTTGAGTGACGGTCATATCGTACCGTTATATATGCGCTACGGGCACCTACGAGGTGCGGGAGAGAAGTCTTCGCTCCTTATAAGGCAATGGGTACGAGGTATAGACGATGCCCGCGGTATACGACTCCTTGCTATAGCGAGTTTGTGGAATAACATAGTGATAAAATAAATGCTTTCTAAAAAAAAGCTACAAAAATTTTAAATTGCTTCATCGTTACTATGAATAAAGAATTTGTGTCTCTGTTTGTAATGACCTAGACAGAATATTTTAGACATCCGTGTATAGAAGTAGAAATTTCAGATAAAATGATCGCGTATGTGTTTAGAAAGTAAAAAATTTATGCGGGGAATCATTAATTCCCCAAAATAGTAATAAGAACAATTGATAAACTATATCTACTTATCTGACTTCTTAATAAGTCAGAAACTTGCTTATTTTAAAGACGATTTAATAAATTCTCATGGATTTTGCCATACTTTTAATTGTAAGCCGTCCAGTTTCACATAATGACAAACTCCGCGAGTAAAACATTACTCTGGGAATTTAAATAATTTTAAATAGTTTTTATGGACTACGAATGTTGAAAAATATAATAACATATTATTATTTTTTCATGAAGTCTACTGTGCATTAAGTGCATCAGGCTCTATTAATAAAACACACAATTAGAATAATTTTCTTGTCCATGTACGAGTCCTGTAAAAACAACTGGCTGTACAAAAAATCCATATACGAAAAAAAATCATTTCCAGCGTATTTGCGGCAGAAAAAAACTCTGACAGCGCGCACTAGTTAGCCATTAAATAAAAAAAGGGAAGGGAGCTACGAAAAAGTGTAAAGAAAGGTAAAAAAATGTCTGCTAGAGACACGCACGAGTTGCGGAAAATGTGGCAGGTGTGCACTCCCGAGCTTTATCTCCCATTTCATCCTCCGCGTATCGCGCCGGTAGGGCGAACTCTCTGCGTGCAAAAGGTCTATTATTACCCGTTTCGCGCTGGGGCACTTCTCCCTCTGACGTCCTCGTTTTTTATTTCTTTGTCTTCTCGCGTATACCTCGCGTTTAAATCTATACCTTTTTGGAGCACTTCATACTGTGTACTCTTCGTTTTCTGAGCCTCTGTTGTTAGATCTACAATCTATTCGCTCGCTGATGTCTTGAGATGTGTAGGTACTGATTTATTTAATTTTTTAATGTGCCCGACTGTTTCTCATGACAGAGGGCGCTATATTATTAGGCAGACCTGCAGAGGGTTAGATGTGATCGTCGTACATTATACATGTATATGTACAACGTTGAATGTATGATCTGGGAGGCGATGAATTATGGCTTCGCTCCCCAAGCGTGTACTTCACCTTCTCAATTCTCACTACTTTTTATACTCTTTAGATTTCATAATCATCCGCGTAAAGTTTGCAATTTATCAAGTACACGACAAGTTATTCACGACATTAAAACCTTTTTAATTCAGAAGAAAATCACTGTATAATCAAAATTTATAGCTTTACAATACGAGACCACAACCAACTTCAGTCAGAATGATCCTGTAATAAACGTGTACAATTATTTCACTGTGACATTGATTAAAGAATCTCTTGAAATAAAAGTGTAATAACCAAATTTAATAATCATGGTACCTAAGGTAATAAAATTAATCTGACTAATAGAAACTTCAAGCAGCAGGACTCTTGCCCTCTGCAACATCGCGAAAACCATTTTTCCAGTTCTACGCTCTGAAACTGAATGAAAAACCCGTCGTTTAAGCCGGTAAATAACATAGACGAAGCAGCTCATCAAATTTTCTGAAAAGTCAAGAAATTTTAGGTATCTATTGCGCCAATGCTGCTTGAGTATATACCAACGCGAATAAATAATTCATACAATATGAGCAATGCGCGTCTCCCGCGGAAAAGATAATTCGCGCAGCGCCAAAGGGACAGCGATTCGCGCTCCCCAGCAAAAGAGGCTATATCTGCCGAGCTCGGAGTTTGCCTGCGGTTTAATGAATCTATTTAACTCCCTATTCATTAGCTCCTTTCTCCGCCACTCCGCCGGCCTTTTGTCCCCCACCAGTGTCCCATACCGACGCGTTTATCTTCCGCTGCTCTCGCATTAAATCCTCCTATCCTCACCTCGGCAAATAGTATATTTGCACGGCAAATGCAGGCAGCGCGGGGGAGGCCTGACGCGTCTGATGGGGTCGCGTCCAGGAATTTGAAAGCGCGCGGTACGCACACCCCCTGTACAAGGAATTGTTAATTATATCAGCGCTCGCCAGTTCGCCTGATAAATGGGTATTGCGTGGTCCAACTTCAGTGAATCTTCTCCGTCATCCGTGAGCTTCTCGTTGCATTACCTAATTAGCATACTTACAAGGCTGCAGCGAATATGGATGCAGGATTTTTCTTTTATTACCGACGGGGCTGTTTTGTTTCACGTGGAAACGGCTGCAATTTTGGCCCATTGTTGAGATGTGCGAACGCTACGAGGATTCTACCTTGAGTGCGTATAGCGCGGCGAACGCGACTTGAAACTGCGCACTTGGAGGCTTTGTTTCGCGATAATTGAACGCGGTTAACTAAATCGAGTGGGTAAAATTACGCGAAGAATTTGTAATAAATATATAAAATTTGGCAGGGATATAAAAAATTATCTCTCATATACGATTATCATTAATTTCTTTTAATGGTTTCCTACCAAACGACACCTAAATAAAAGAGCTTTTTTGCACGGTACAAAACGTTTTATGCTGTATAAATTGCTAGTCATGTAGAGATAGTCATTTATTTTAATACGCAGGCTGTGCATTTATACGTTAATTTGAAATTAATTTTCTCTTGTCACGGAAATCCATGATGAATCATAGTTTAACAGCTCTATTGATGCGTCGATGTTAATCGTAAATTTCATTGAAGATGCAGCTTTGGAAAAGAAGAAGATCTAAAACAAATCTAAAAGATCGTGCTAACTTTGAATTTCTTTTATTACATACACAACAAAGAAATTCTCTAATGGCCAAATGATAGGTTACTTACTTCGTAATGAATGATACTTTAAAAATTAGTTGCATTAAAAATTAAATATAAGAGATTTAGATTAATGTCAATAAACAAACGTTACTAAAGTCTACACTCAAATACTTACATCTTGCTTATATAATCCAATAAGTAAAAGTTAAATAACTACAAAATTTACCCTACATGCATAATATCTTGATCATTTCATCGCCTATTTTCTGTCCTATTCTTTAAAAACTTTTAGTTTACGGATTCTTTTATAATTTTGAAAGCACATTTTAGAGCCACACGCATTACCCATATTGTTTAACTACCAAGCAATTTAGAAACATCATAATTGGGATAGTCTTATAATTTCGTAAGCAGCGTACACATGCACGGACCTGTATGCCTACAGAAATAACGCTCCGTTAATTTCGTCGTTGCGGTGGCTGACATAAAATTTGTGTTTCCTCTTATAAAATATACTCGGCTTTCTTTATCTCGCAAGTGACGATGATCAATCAGAACTCGGCATCTCGACCTCCGGTCAGGTGCTATGTTCAAGTCAATGTTTCAAAACGTAAGAGAAGGAACAGAGTCAGGCAGAAGCACAGAGAGAAAGAGAGGGTAAAAGCGAGTGGACACTCTTCATAAATGTGAGAAGGGGATTTCCCAAGAATGCTCGTAAACTCGCGAGCCAAGAGGATTTTATGCACACCCTCGGTCTTGGCTCTTTTACAGACTGTTACATGGAATTTTCTTCCAGCTTTCATGGGACGTTATTGCCAACCTTTTCTTCGGGTGTCGTGATTTTTTATTGCCGTCTAATCGCTATTAATTGAATTACTACAAAAGGTTCGAATGTAAATCTTCGTAGCTGCAATATTTATTAAATTCGATAAGACGACGTGTGTAGAGTCATTAATTCCCGCGAATGTTTAATAAAAACATAAGGTAGTTTAAACGCGGAAAATGCATCTAAACTCCATTACGTGATTAGAATCGATCCATCATATTCCAATTCAAGTAAAAGATTAACAAATCTCTATTAAATTACAGCATTTTTTTAAACTCATCGAAATTATCATTTTTTATTACGGCTTCATCGCTAAAGCCGTAATGCACTTCCCGCTCGCTTAGCCAGACCACAATATACATGAGGGGACACCGGATAGAGAAAGAAAAGAGATAAGAAGCGAGTTGCGAGGATCTTCGTGGGCGTATTAAGAGAGAGACAGAGTAAAAGCGAAGCTAAGGAGCGCTCGAATTCCACAAAACCTGTCCCAACTGTCTCTCTCGCCTTCTCTTTTGCTCTTTCTACTTCGAATCCTCATTCGACCTCGTCATTCTCGACAACGTCGGACGTGCCGCGATTATACACGCCTCTTATTCAACCTTCTCTATCGGTCATCATCCTTGGAAATTCATTTTCTCCGCTTTCGCGCTTTCAATTTAAATTTTGACGCTTTTCAAATTATTCGTGCTCGCACCTTTTTAATCAGTGATTCAAAATTAGTTGTAATCATTGCAGTTGGAGAGAAACATATTTTCTGCTGTACGAGGCAATAAAAAGTCACAGTGATTTCTGAAATTCTCCATGGGGTGACATTCTGTGATCCCATAAAGTATTTACTCCTCAAATATATGGTCGCGGCAATGACATCGTAAAAGTACTGTATGGCTCTGTCATACAACGTTGTAACTTGCGCACGACTTAGCTTGTACATTGCGGTACCTCATTGTTTTATGATTTTCTATTCTTTCTTCAAAGCTGCACTAGCACAATCTAGTTATTTTTTTTTTCACTTTGATGCTTCAACATAAACTTGATTTACGTCTAAAATGAATTTTCGCTGAATTTATTAAAAGTAACACAATTTTCTATTACTACTATATCTTATTCGTTGTGTAGCGTATATTTAGTTCTGAAAATAGATCTGTATATAACATCTAAAATGAAAAAATAAAAAAAAGCGAAGTATATAAACGGTGTAATAGTATATTATGACACTGGTGCGGACAATAATCATTTAAGTCATGGAATGGTTTTCGTTCGAGCGAAGCGAGGGTGAAAAATCGCACGTCTTAAATAATCACTACCGCACTAGTCTCATGCGGTATGTTATAGCACGAGAGCCAAAAATTGGCATTAAACTTGCATTTTTAGGTTAGATTGTTACAAAAAAAAATTAGGTGGCAATTTGCTATATCTCCGTCGGGACTTTATCCATTGCAACTCCATTGAAGCGTCTGAACGTTGTTCTCTAACGGCCCTGTATCGAATTTCCAGATTATCGAGCACTCGTGAACTAAGGCGAGAGCCACATCGTTTAACTTGTCAACGATTTTTACTGAACTCCTATCTGATCGTTTCTACCTAAAATAACTTTTAAAAATTCCTATAATTCATTTTCTCAACTACATTAAAACACTATTTCTGTGAATTTATTTTAGATGCATTCTAACTCTTGAAGTCGCATTAATATTTAACAAAATGATTTTTTCGATAAAGATTAAACAGTCGCGTGCACCCAATCGAAATGTTCTAAATTGCAAAATGTTACTTATTACCATTACCGACAGTACTATCTTACAGTACGCTACAGATTTCCTTTGAAAAAACACAAATTTTTGTCAGCTCAGTCGTAAATTATGTACCCGCAAAGCAAAAGAATCTGGAAAATAATTGTGAATCCTTCATAAATAAGAATAGCATTTGCAATCCTCTTTGCTATGGCGATGAACCGGTTGACTCCTTCGCGGAAAACCGCGGCCGCGTTGCCCAGAGAAGCGGAGCGCTTTACACGCGTGCAGTAGGACAGTCGCGCAAAAAGGCCGAGCGGGCTTTTATTCGCTCGTCGCGCGGTCGCTGTGGTTTCCCCGCGACGAAGCGGTACCTCGCCACCCTCGAAGCGTAATTGTAGACGCGCGGCGGAACAAAACAAGAGTAATCGTCTCTACCTGTCGGGTTCTTGGGGCTACCGCAAGAGAGCATCGACAAGAGCGGCGACTCGCTCCTCGGGAGCAGGTTTGCGATTAAGAGACTGCGGCGCGGAGGGCGACAAAAAGAAATTCCTTTTCTCCGCGCGAACTTGTCTGTCTCTCGTTTTTTTTTTTTTTTTTCGTTCTTGCCGTTTGTCGAGGCTGCCGACGCACACGAAGCGTAGAATTTAAATTGGTCTACTAATAATAACTTCATTAGGCCTCGACCTAGCGCACGGACTAACGAATGCCTTTTATGAGAAAAAAGCTGTTTAATGACGTGATAAGCAATCCTTTTCAACTGACGCCTAAGTGACACCTTCAGGCCTTAATATATTCCCTAAGTTGTAAATTAATTTATCCTTTATTTTCGAGAGTGATCGGCTTGTTTGCCGTGCGATTTTCTGTAGGAAAATTACAGGGAATTAGCTGTAAAGTCTACTGCGCAATTACTTAATTCTTCTACGAATTTGCGTGGTAGTTATTTTATTGAATACTCACGGCGAGTTTATAAGAAGAAAGCTTTATAAAGAGAGATGGTTAAAAAAGTTCATCATTGAAGCTGATAAAATTGCGCGAATCGAGAACAATGGAAATCGATTGCCGGGGTGGAGTAATAAGAGAGATGATCCCGTCTATGGGCATATCCCGGCCAATCATTACTTGAACGATAGCTTTATTAAGTAAGACTGTTACTGCACCTTCGCGGTGGCTCAGTTCGCGAGGATTCCTCATTATTGCGAGATTTAGCCAATGAGAACGTGGAGAGGACAATGGAGCTGAGCTCTCCATTCGCAGAAGATGAATGGAGCCTTCTACGGAATCGGCTAATTCTTTTAATGGGTTTATTTTTTACTCGGTTAAAAAACTCTTTACTGCGTGCAAAAAGTTCATAAAACTAATGAAAACTGGTTTTATTCGCTGCTTTGCGTAAGCTTCGTACGCGCTAAGAGCTCAGCTGCGCTATACTTCCTTTTTAGTTACGTTCGACCTTTTTAAGCGTTCTTAACAATTGAATTAAACTATTGCCTTCAATTAAAAACACATCAAACGGGTATTCACAAAAAAATAATATTTATAAGCGTATGAAAAAAAAATTGAAATCCTTTCTTAAAAAAGTGATGATCTTTGCTGTGAAGCAATTGGTTGCAAAATGTTTAATGTGTGATTCTGATTAGTTGTCAAAATGGTCCCTAAGATACGAGTGATTGGTTGTCTGATATTTATATTATATAAGTTGCGCGAACGTGAATTTTTTAATTTTGAATATAGAAAAATTTTAAATTATGTTATGATTTTGGCGATTATTGAAGAAATTAATCTATTCTAAAAAACCAGAATGTAAAGAGCGCTATATTTGCTAGTGAAAAAATTATATTCGACTGTTATAAAAGATTTCTAGTTAAGTTTCGACTGTTTGGAATGCAGAAATATTTGTTTAATGTATTTGGCAAGTAGGTCGTAGGGTTGAAACCTCGACTGGTAATAAATGATTGCACGTCGGCTTTTCGTGACAAAACACCGAAACGCTGAGTAAATATGTGAAATGCAGGACGACACAGTTGGTCGGGCTAGAGAATTCGTGTAAACATTGGTAGGGACACGTATCTCGCATGAAGCATCCGACAAACTCATTGCGCTGAATTTACAATACGTGCGCGCTGCGGTGACGAATTTTTCCTGCGCCTCGCGGCACTCGGCTTCCCCATCACCGGACCGCGATCGCGGCTAGCACGTCACCTTACGTGAGATCGTATTTGCTTAATGACTGGGAAATGCTATCTTCGATAGTGCTAATACGCATGAAATATCCCGGAGGATTAACGTAAGTCCCGTGGGCAACAACTTTTCATCTTTGATCCTAATAGAAATTGATGCTTTCTTGCCTTTAGCCGAAAATAAAATCTATCATTTCCGAGCCCACAATATTCTTAAATAATATATATAAATATATATATATTACGTTAATATTTAAATATTAGTAGTTATCTTTTACTTTTTTATAGGGAATGGTTTTTTTGTTAAAATTAGTACTTTAAGTAAGACGCTAATTGAGTAATTCATTAATTTGCACTCGGAAAATGTGCACTGACAGAAGTAGAGGTAAGTTTTAATGCCATAAATAATTCTCTCCAACAAAATATAATTACAAAAACACTTTTATACGCGAACAGATATATGAAAGTATTATTGCAACTAGGTGTATAACAAAGCTGCGCGAACAATTTTAGAAAATGCTGTTCCTTGTAACAAGGACATGAGCGAATTATGTGCATTTTCATACACACAACTGAAATTGTTTGCGTTTTATGTAGCTAGGAATACGAGTTTGCGCCTGTTAAATTAGTTTTGTGTTAAAGCGTCGGCAGTTGGCCCTAGTCGAAGTTCAAAGTCGTTAGACCGTTTTAAATAATAAACCTTTGCATTTTTCAGCAACATAATCAAGTGCGCACTTCCGTGCTGTATTTACTGCAATCTGAATCGTCGACTTGCTTAAGACGATTAATTTAGGGACCGTAAAGTTTGCAATATTCAGCCTTATCTATCCATTTAACAACCATCGAGCATCATGAATTTCAAAGAAATCCCCCATTTATTAATACGATCGGCTTAAGCGCGATGAACGATTTGTCAACTTGTAAGACTCGTGTTTGTTCATTATATATTATCCCCGAAAATCCCTTTCTTATTGATCAGTAACAAAATGAGTCGGCCTGTAGAAGGTTTTTTATTGTCGGCGCGAAAAGCATCGGCGCACATTATGCACAATCACGCTCCTTCCGTCGCCCCGCCAAAAGGCTCGTTTCACGATTGCTTCGCGCTGTTAGCCGACCGTAATCCGCTTCCTCTTTTTTTATGCACAACGCAGAGATTATCGCACGTCGTATTTACGTATGTCACGCGTTTGTGAGATATACATTTGAGAGGGTCTTTAGTTACGGAATTGGTAGGCCAGGAATCGGGTTAATCTGGACTTTGGAGCCGACGCGCTTGACTGTTCAAAAGTGAGGGATACGCGTGCTTTCGAGGATGTTGTTATACTGGCAACAAGTGGAAATAGCTTTGTCCGCGAATTTCTGCTTGTAAATAGAACGCGATTCTTGGATATTATTTTATAGTTGTCGTGTGGAAAATTATTGCAAATTTATATAGCAAAGGTTGAGCGAGCGCCCAGTGATAGAGCTTCAGTGTAAACGCATATTTCATTATTCTGTTATTTCAGTGAAATGTTTCGTGCATGCCGTGAAAATTTCTATTTTATTTATATAATATAATATAAACTATTATATTTTTTACAAATTTACTTGGATTGCGAATATTTTCATATTTTACCACAAAATCTCGGAAATTATGAACCCGGGATTATTAAACTAAATATTTCATAAATAAAGACATTTTGTAAAAATAAAAATTTAATAAGAATTTATAATTTAAGAAATCTGATGCTTTGTGCGAGCGTTTTAAATACGAGAATTTTTTAAGATTTATTATTCTAATAAAAAAAATCTTATACTTTTACGTATACAAGACATTTTAATAAGCGCATTCATCGGGGTTATACGAATACAATTTTTAATATACAGACTGTTCTTATGGAAAAAGACACTTATTTATCTTTGGTGGAGATTAAAATTTTTAGGAAATTTTAACCCTACTAATGAGCAGGACGTTGCTTGGCGCAACGCAAGAACGAGTTGGTAATCCATCGAGCAACGCATAATGTCGTAACTGATAGCGGACGTGCAATTCGTGTTTCAGCTCTCGGGCCTGGTGGTGGGCGGAATTGGCATTTGGACCGTCGTGGCGAAGCACAGCTACATATCGCTGCTGGCGACCTCGACCTATCCGATCCTGGCATACGCGCTCATAGCCGCCGGGGCACTGGCCGTCATCGGGAGCTGGCTCGGGTGTGGTGGTGTCACATCCGAAAATCGATGCGTCATACTCGTGGTGAGTATCTCTCATGCGTATGCCTATCTTCCTCTACCCTTCGGGGACCTTTATTTATCCTCTCTCCTTTTTTCGCTTTTTCGTCGCGCTAAAATGTAAGAGCCTCTATTTTCACTACAATTTTTTACTTATTGCCCCGTTTTTCAAGCCGTTTGAGAGACTTTAAAAAATCTTTTCTTCTATTAGCTTTCGTTTAGATCGATTAGACGTGATTATTAGAGAATAATACTTTTAGTACAAAATTTTGCACGGAGAAAAATTTTTGGTAAAATTTACTTAAAAGCTTACAGTAAAAAAATTGCTTCCAACTTATCCAGTTAGCTTTCTCCATAAATAATGTTAATCGGTGAACATCGAAGAGAATCAATCGTTGCAGAATGTGAAATACTCAACCGCGTTTTCTAGATATAGTAAAAATATAGTAAATTTCAATAAATTTTCAAACAACTAAAAATCTTCATTTAATCTATAACAAAATAGTAACAAAATTAAAACAGTTCAAGAAGATTTATTCAATAAAATACTACTATTATAGAGAAATTTTTAAATAAATTTTCACCCTGTATAATTTTTATTTCTCAAAAACTAATTCATAAAATCGTTTAAAAATTTTATGAGATATACTTCTAGATATTATTTGAGTACATGTTGACGCGTTGCGGCAATATTAATTATTTGAATATTACATTTTTCACATATTATGATGTAAAATTTGCGACTTTCCTAGAATTCTCATTAACATGTACATTATGAGAGAATAAATTGATGATTTACGCGCGTCGTCCACTCGATGCCACTATTATATACAAACGCGTCAAAGTTGCTGCAGTTCCGATCCAATTATTACTGATACGAAAACAGTAACTGCGTAATGGCGTTCAAATTACACGTTCCGATCTTCAAGCGGGAGTATTATCACGCCTCGTCACTACGCCCCACCGGCGGTAGCTACTGTAAATCCGATTATTTTCGAATTACGAAAGCGAGTCTAATATTTATACCGAAGTTTCGTGTGTGTAACTTGTTCAGTATTGTTAAAAGGCATGAAGTAAATTAACGTTGCAAGTAGTTAATTACCAATTTATCAGAATATAATTTTTGCGACGATGTTTAATTAATAACAGTAATTGCAACTTTAAAAAATATAATAAAATAGAAGCCTCTCGTGAAAATAAAAATTGATACGCCCGAATTCGCCATAATATATATATTAGTTAGTATTATAGGTATAAGCATGATAGTAATTCATTAGTAATTTTTATTAATCTTACAAATATGTAAAAAGATAAAATAATATCTTTCCTTTAATCTCTTATAAATTTAAAGTAGAATGTTATGGAATATTTTGAGGTGAAATTTAAGTTTGAATAATCACAGAAATGTATTTAAATAAGGAACATTAATAAAAAATAAATGTTCTAAATGATTTTCGACGATTAAAAATTCAAACACTAAAAGCTTTAGAGATTTTGCTAATTATTTTAAAATCTTAGCTTTCTCAAGATACTTGGTTGAAAGTCTGAGATATCAAAGTCGAAACTTTTCCAGTCTTCTTGAGTTTGGTACATTTTACACTAATCATATCCCAGATTTTTTACGCAGGATTAAATAATAATTATGAAAAATCCTTAAAAAATCTGTTATACGCGAAGCATCTTAACCCAAAATCTAGTTATCCAGTTTCGTAAGTTCATAAACGCGATTAAAAAAAAAAAAAAAAAAAGTAATATGATTAATGACCGTAAGCACGTAGGAGATCATCACTCGGTAACATCCTATCCTTCGTGCAATAATGTCGCGAGAAACATAATGAATCGCCGAAAAGATTGATCGATCGGATTTGGCCTAAGATTTACGCGCGTCGCACGCGCCCGATGATTAATTCGCCCCTCCCGCAAGTGCAGAAGGCGGATCAGGGAACCGTCGCGACGCACATGGCGAAGACGGGCCATCCCTCTTGAAAAGCAGGGCCAGATGGTACTTGACTTCGCTCGCGGACTGCCCCAAATGTCTCGCCTGTCTTCGAATGATTTTGTCATTATACAGGTACTCACGAATTTAACTCTTTCGCTGGGGGCTGTCTATGTACGACTGTAACTACTCTGCCGGAAAATTAAGCATCATTTTGCCTTTTTCTAGACTTTTCGAACATTATCTATTATGATAGCTTGGCATATTATAGTACATTACGTTGAAGGCTTAACGTTATGAATTAAAGAAGAGAAAACGGGATAAAAAATAAAATCGGTGGCCCGCGTCCTCAAGGTGGTGGGGAGGTAGTTAAATAACCTCAGATTAAAAGTTTAATAGAATTTAGAGCAGATTTGTGTCCACATAGCATCACGTCACAGTCTCTAAATATGTTCGAAATACGTTATTATATAGAACAGAAGATTTAATGTATTATATCTAAAAGCTTCTTAATTTTCCGGCAGGGTACTGATCATCGAACTTTTTCTGCGTTTGCCTTGGTAGGCGGGAGACCTCCAAGTTTCTTGCTGTTATTATTTTTGCGCGAAGCTTCGGAGACCCAACTGCTGCCTCCTCAAGAGCTTTATTAATAGTGTGGCTCTAAATCTTTGGCGAACTTTTATATATAGCCGTTATATTGGGAAAAGTTTTTCAGTGGGTCTTTTGTCTCCTTGTCGGAGGAGTTTATTATTCATTAGTAATCGAGACAAAAGGCAGCTATTAATTTCGAGTTATCTTATCTAATTATTTGTTACCTTTAATTACTTGCAGTGAATTAATGAACTTGAAAATACATATTCAAGATGAGTTTTTCGTACGAAACCTTTCTACAAGAAGCAATGCGAGATTGAAATTGAATTATCTATCGAAATTTAAAGCTATTCATCACTTATTCGAACGACATCAAACTTGAACTCGCTATAAAACTAAATAAGCCAACTGTGAGAAGGATGAACTCATAATTATCTAACACCACATAACTTTTACCTCGAATTCCACCTGAATGTCCGAAGAGCCGTAGCTGCCTACGTATAAGCTCCGAAGCTTGAACTGCTTTCCATTTGCCGTAAATCGCCGGAATTGCTTTCTGGTCCCTTCCAAGTTCAATCGTTACTCGGAGGACAATAAAAAGTGCAACGCCTCTGACAAGGGATCACTCCTTCGAAACGCTACCCCCGGGAATTTCTAGTAATTAAATTTGATGATTCCTCTTGGACTAGGTTGCTGCGTCTCTTTGCGCACCCCTCAAGAGAGACTCTCTTTTCCCTTTCTTGGCAACTTTTCATCGGGGCTCGCCTGCGTCTTTTGCCGTCGGGCCGAAATTGAAAAGTTTCTGCCGTTCTCCTCCGTTTCTTTCCAACCCCTTCCGAGGCCTTCGATGTACACTTGTTCGCCTGATGGAAGCTCCAGTCGAGTGCACTTTAAGAGTGGCGCGGGCGCACGTACGCGGCATTCGGAAGTTTCCTTTTGAAGAGGCCAAACATTCGTCCCGCGGGTCGCGCGAGCTCCCCCTTTTCCCTGCCCCCCAGGCCTTTAAAAGCGGTTTAACTTGCGTGCTCGCGACGTCGGGGATGCCGGCGCCAGTCGCTTCTATTATTTCAGAAGTTCGCACGCCCAAGTTTGCCCGAGACGTACGAGGTTGCGCTGTTGCTTTTACGCGGATTGAGACGAAAGCGCGTCCGAATTCTTTCTTTCATTTTGTTAATCGGCTATTTCAGTTTGATTTAGAGATTCTTAGTAGGTGAATTATTGATATTTTTTAGAAATCCTTTGTATTCTTTGAAAGAGCATCAGTTCCTTTACTATAAATGCTGTACTGTTTGAACAAGTAAGAAAATTACCAAACTATGAAAAACTGCACAATAGTTTTTCTCAATCGTGAGTTTTATATTTCTTTAATTAAAGTTTTCTTACCGTACTATAACTAATCTACTACAAAAAAATCTCTATACGAAAGCTGCGATAAGATAAGATGATAAAAAGATAGTAGTGTATACAGCCATTAGTAGATAGTGTCGTAAACTCCGAAACGAAACTTAATTAAAATTAATGGATTCACGCGGACAGGCTCACGTGCGCGGGTCTGGAATGATTCACCATGCCGACTAGTCCGATTGTGCCCAAACCCTGGAAAGTACGGCGATAATAATTAAGTAAGTTGGCGCGTAAATTGTACCACGCAGAGCTTGCGGTACTAATTATTTTGGATTATTCAGATGGGGAAAAAAATAGCTTCAACTCCTGGTAGTCCTCGATTTGACTCCGTGTTAATATGAAGGATATAAGGTTTGAAGGAGAAAATAGAACAAATTAAGTATATTTTTTATAAAACTCGATTTGTCAGTAGTAGCAGACGTATTCATGCAGACAAGAAATTTGTTATCTTCAAAAGAAAAAAATTTCCAATATTAATACCCATATTTTAAAATAAAGTGTTTCCGTACGTTTCAAATGATAAAGTAAATGCGATAACTTCCATAAAAGCTCCAAATTTATTCCACCCTCTAGGGTACCGTTCTTCACATAATAAAACCATAAATGACGATAAGAGCCTCACAAAAGCAGGACGTTTGTTTTAATAATTTACAAGTACAATAATTGTTAGAAAAAGCAACAAAATTTAGATATTTGAAGTATGAGTTTTCAGTGAAAAAAGAAATAAACAGACGGTTCTCACGAACTGAAATTGAAGTATCGTGTCGGTGAAATGAGGTGACGGTGCGCGCGTAACGCGCTCCCGCAGTGCGTCGAAACAAGGCCGCGCTTAATTCCATCAGCGTGTCGAAGTCACGCGGGGCGAGAAAATTATGAACTTCCCTCTCCCGCTGAGCGGCGTAAGCAGCACGCTGGCTCGGTTTTCTTGTGGGTCGCGCGCGGCACGTTCCGGAAAATTTAATTAGCCAGTCAATTATTAAGTGTGGACAAGGGCAAATTCAGCTGCGACGCAAATTCTCTTATCGGACCGGCCGCTGGCAAAACCTCCGCTCCCTCTCTATCTCCTCTTCTCTGCAGACGCTCTGGTGATAAACCAACACAGCATCGTTGCAGCTTTTCCGCGGGTTACGCGGTTTCTGCCAAATGCATTTATAGCTAACTCTTGCAAACATGAATATTGATAATCATTGTTAATAAGATTTCTTTCGTACGGACGGAATGTCAGTATTTTTTCGACAAATATTGGAATATGAGAATGTTTGCGAAACTAGTGTGCTAAACTGGTTTGGTTTTATTCGGTTTTATTTGGTTTTGTCATTTATTCGAAAAATATGGAATAGAACGAAAATAAGAAGGTTGCACGTCAAAACATAGTATTTTAGTATCTATTTTGATAAAATACCTTTGTATGGAAAATTGCAATCTATTCTACTTCAATTTCTTGTTGAATTCAATTGAATTTAAAAAAATATACTGATATTCTTTGCATCTTTTAATTTCAATCAGCTCGGGGTGCAATTAATACGAAGTGCTTAGTGTAAATTGAAATATAATTGAAATTGAGTAATAATAATAGTACTTCGTAATTACTCGGTCAATTGTACGGGAAAATTATTTAAAAAGACAAAGCACCAGCATAACTAATTATAGTGTTTGACATAAATTTCGATGCACAGGGGGATGAAGGGTTACCAAGCGAGATGCATCCCAGACAGTGCATTTATCTCGAGACCAAAGACGTCGCCGGCGTAATCGCGGAGGTTGCTATCAAGAGGCTGCTCATTGCACAGTGCACTTTCGAAATTACACTTCCATTAGCTATGCGCTTATGCGCGTCTAATCGCCTAGGCTAATTGCTCGAGTCGAGCTAGCAGAGTGTTAGCAGAACGAATTTTCGTCGGCTCAACTTGTCGCTTCCGTTACCGACCGCTCAACATTATTTATTCTCGTTGGATACTACGTAATGACGAAAATTTACCATTTTTTGCATATATTGTTTGAAACACTTATATTTTAAGTCGTGAAATTATTTAATTTAAAAATGAGGGACTACTTTGTTTACATTTTATTTATTTTTTCATATTCAATTTTTGCACATATCCTAGTTTAATTTCACTTGCGTAAATTTCAGGAAATATCAGAGTTTATTAATGTATTAAATTCTACGTTGCCTTAATTTACGTATTAAAAGCTTGCAATTTAGTTTAGATTCTCCACATATGCTCTGTATAATTTCAGTTAGTTAAAATATATAAAAATGCTAATATTCAATAAATGCGTTGCAAAATTATCAACGGAAAATTGTGGAAGTATACGCGATTCTTATTCATTGACATAAATTAAATGTTTAAACTGGTAAAAAAATGCATTGCTAGCTTTTTCAAAGAAAATAAAGATCGCTATTGCATATTGCTTCGTTCAAAATATTTTTACAAAATTGAAAATTTGTTGTCTATGTCTTATTTTTATGTCGTATTTTTACGTCCATAAAGTTCATGTCTGGGTACTTCTTCACATTTTGGACTCGTAATATTTAACTTAAATGTCCTTTTTCTACATTATTGACGAAACTTATTTCAAGACGATTTTTCTTTCGCAATAAAAAAGAAAGTAGTTTGTAAAATGTAGATTATGAATAGTAACGAACAATAACAATAATCGAAATACAAAAAGCTTAAAAACGGGCAAAGCTAGATTTACAATAACAAAATCGGCGGCGAACCGCATTAACAACTCGGCTCCCTACGTTATCCCCGCTTAATCTCCCCGCCATATTTTATCAACTTTTCCTTTAGTTCCGAGTCCAAGCCGGCGCCGTCGTCGCATCCTAAAATGATATATATCGGCGCGAAAGGATCGCAGGGTGCTCGAGCGCGCGGCACAACTGGTTTCGAACCAGTTTCGTGCGTTCACATCGAATGGTGTCTCGCTCCGGGCGAAACCGCATTACTGCCCAAGTACCTCTTGCGCGATATACTTACGCCGCCAATTTATGCTGAGCGCGACTCGCGGCGTTCGCGCCGCGAAAAATCTGCGAGCTCCGCTCGCGGATTTGAATTTCCCCGAGCCGAACGGAGAGATAAAGATGAATACGGGGAGAGAAATAAAGCGAGGGGGAGGGTGGGAGAGATTTATGGATGGATGATGGGAGAAGGCGCGTGTGAACGCAGTCAATGCGTTTAAGGAAATAGATATGGAAGGCTCGAGGATGGCAATTTATTCGGAATTTCGACGAATGTATTACAAGCACATTTATTACGATTGTCGAACTGTAAGATCTCGCGCGGTATGGGATGGAAACTTTTTTTATTCTTCTTTTTGCTTCAATGAAATTCACTGTTGTGTCATTCAAATTAAATATATAGCGTTGCGAAGTATGATATAAAGGGAAAATAACGACTGTTTTAATTGTACATCAGAACAACTTTTTTTAATTTTTTTTTTCGAGTCAATTGTACCATGGAGCAAGTGGAGCTACCGGAAGTACTTTAATTCTCCTGCAATTATTTCTTGAGGCTGGATCAATTATCCATATTTATTCAGATATTTAATGGCAGGCTTTCAAAATCCATTAGTTTTCGCAAAAAAATAAGCTGGAAATATTCATGAATAAATACCTTAGGAGTACAATCTTCCTAAATAAAAGGAAAACATTTTTCATTGCATTACAAATTATAGTAGTTTTACTATTGAACATGATACAATGTATGCAATTTCAACAAATTTAAACAATGTAGGTACACTAAACTGATTGATACAACAAAAATGAGAAGAGAAATGTACAAAACTGAATTAAAAATACTTTCTGCGTTTTACTTGAACTCCGAATACAATTTCGAGTTACTTCTTTATGTGAGTGCAACCTATTCTTAGCTTCCGAATAAAATTTGATCAAAATTCATTTAAATTATGTTTTGCACAACAGCTTGTCTATAAACCAGGATCATAGAAATTGTTGAACATGTGTGAGATACTTACATTTCATTTAAGGGGAGGGGGGGAAGGGGAGGGGGGTTGGACCTAAAAATTTTCAAGAAATCAATTTTTTTATTGTATACATCATTCTGAACGTACAACAAAAATTTGTATGATTTTTGTTAAGTTTTCAATTTATTTCCAAAAAACTCATAATTTAAATGGACTATGGTATTAAATGGAATATGTCGTTAATTGCAAGCATTCTCAATCTTGCTAAATATTAAAAAAGAAATTTTGGAGCAGGTTAATCAATGTGTTCTGACTTGTAAGTACTATACAAGGTGTCCCATTTTAAAGTATTACCCCTGATATCTTTTTAGATATGCAATTTAGCGAAAAATAAAACACATAGTTTTCGAGAAAAAATTGAAGAGTTTAAATGTTAGCGAATTTTTTTCTCGAAAACTATGCGTTTAGTCAAAAAAGTATTATAAGCACTTTTGATCCAAAATGTTGTGCTCTTTCCGAATACGGTGTCAAAAATAGGGGTTCCCATTTAAAAAAAATCACTTGGACCTTCAAATGACCTTGAAAGTAAAGTTCAAGGTCAAACTGATTACACGGACAGATAGCCACCTTTGTACCAAACAACTTTTGTAAGAACCATTTTTCGCTAAATTGTATATCTAAAGAGATATCAGGGGTGGTACATTAAAATGTGACACCCTGTATAGTAAAATTAACTAAATTGTTGATAATTTATGTGATTCTGGATTGAAGAGTTATAGGATTTAAAATTGTTTGATTAAGTAGTTGTAAAAGTTCTAATATAAATAAATTTAAGAAATAACATAAAAATGAAGAGATTTAAGTAACTTTTAAAATTCTGCAAGTACTTAATCAAATAATTTTAAATCTTACAACTCTTTAGTCCAGAATCACATAAATTATCAACATTTTAACCCTGCCCCATTAAAATTCATGCACGGATGGGACCTGTAACTTACGTCCAAGGCTTTTTTTTTAAACAGGCATAGCGGAGCATAAAATGACCATAAATAGTTCATCCTAGGCTCATTTTGTAAATAATTGGCAATATTTCATTAATATTAGTAACATAGTTCATTTAATATTATGCTTTTTATTTTTAGGAAAAAATAAAAAAAATCCATAGGTCCAAACCTCCCTTAAAAATAAAAAATCGCGATTTTAAGCTCTAAAACTTAATTAATTTAAACCCAGAATGAGTATAATACTGATAATTTTCTAGAACAATAAATGTTGAAGTTAATAATAGCTCGCACCATATTATATTAAATATTTTGATTAATGTTAAAATAAAAAAATTATTGTGGACAATTTTTAAATAATTATTTTCTAGCGAAATAAAGTGTATGTAAAGTTATTTTAATCTTTCATAGTACGAATTGGCAAAACAGCAAATATATGCTGAATTATGGAAACCTGAAGCAATACTACTTTGAATGATATTATGCAAAATGAACTCTATTATATGCAGCCTTAGAGCCTACAATTTCGGCTTCTTTCATTTTCAAACGTAAGAAAACGTCTTCTGCAGTCCCACAAAATCCAAGATCCCAACTTCCGATAAACTTCTAATCAGATTATTTTGATTCGCAGTAAACTTTTTCTCGTTAAACACTTTTTCCTTTTACACTCCGCACAACAGTATAAAAAGCCCCAGCGAGGAAAAATTAAAGGGGACCGATAAGAAAATCCAATCACGATCATATCCGATCGCATTGCATTGTAATTTATCGGCGATACTGGCTTGGTTGGTCGAGGCAGCGCAGCATTATAACGAGGCGCCGTAGCGAGTAATCCCCGGTGCACTCTCCCCGATATCTAGTCAATACGCCATTGGGAGATGGGGTTAGCTCCCTCGAGTCGCTCAGTCGCGCGTATGCTGGAGGCTCGTCGGTTCGCATCCTCAGCTCGCGCGACACGAGTTGACGCGAGTTTCTCAAGTGGCCCATTAAGCGAGGAAGGCAGCCGTTCCAACGACGTCGACGTTGTCGTCAAATCTCCTCGAGTCGAGAGTCCGCGGCACCATACTCTCTCTCCCTCTCTGTCTCTCTCTCTTCGATAACTCCGTACCGCTCTGCATGACAATAATGCGTCCAGAACACGTGTTCGACGGATTAGATGTGCTTGTTGTGCGGGCGACTGCGAAGCAGACGGACATAATGTTCTTGGGCTGTGTTTGCAAGTTACTGCGTATTATACAGGTGCACTGGCTACTGTTGATAAAATAAACGATTTATGCATCCTCCTCGTGTCAAGGATTTTAATCTTTCATAATGGCATAAAACATTATTTCTTATAAAAGATCATTTAAATTTCAAATAGTAGATATTTAATAAAAGGAAGACAAGTTCAATATAAATTGAATAGTGGCTTTTTAAGCAAGCAATTACAATAAAAGAGGTCTAAATCTCTACCAGTAAAACAACAGTAGAATGCATCTCACTTTCAGTTTTACAAAAAATCTTACCTATAGGTAGGACATATCCTTCCTCTAATTAAAGTTCAATTTCTTCAGAGTCTTTTTTTTTAGTATCTTCATTCGTGTCTTCTTTTTCCAATACGTACTTCTTTAGGGTTCTTTTTTTTCGTCCAATTTTTTAAAGTAGCATAACTAATAGATGTTATCGCGTTTTTATACTTTTACTCGTAAACCCTCTTTTCTTATCCATTGTGTAAGAAAAGTATCAACGCTTTCATGTCTTGAAAACCGCAAAATGCATTTATTTATTTACAATTTATAATGTAATGTTAAACTTCGATTTTTTTATGTGAATAACAGAATGCATGTTATATTGTATTTTATTTATCAACTGAATATTCAAAAAAAAAACCAAAAATCTAAATTTGCTCTCGTGAGTGGCCAAGTACTAATCACTGGCCGCTTATTGGTACATTTACCTTATTCAGTGATATTTATATATTTCAAAATAGTATTAGTCATTCATTCAAGGTGTTGAATCAACCGTCCGAGCGTTAGACAGGGAGGTACAGTTGCTAGTACTATATTAAAAATATCGTGTACTATGTGTTGTGTATCGTGTAACGTGTGACAATTTTTTATATCACTTCTTTTCTCTATCTATAGCTCGGACTTATGAACAAATAGTAAAACATAAAGTGTAAGTGCAACTTCAAATGAGGAATTTTGGAATTCAAAATTGATTGACATCAATCAATACAAAATTCATTGCGCATTTTTAACATGTAGGCTTTTGATTGCTTGTGGCTTTGTTCCAACGATATTTAACAAAAACGTCATTTTTTTACTTACCTGAAAAATAATAAAATTTTGTCTTCAACTCGCGAAATTAATAAAACCACTGAACATTTCTTAACAAAACTATAATATGTTATCCTTCAACTTTTTCCGCGTCTTTTAGATCGAATTCAGTCTTTGTAGTAAATTAGGATTGTTTTATGATTAAAAAAAAAAAAATGCGACAAAGTTGTTTGTTATTTAACGAAGAAGTTTTTGACAAAGTTTTATACAAAAATATTGATTAGGCAAAATGTGGCAGGAGATTTTAAATTATTATCCGGAAAAATGTCACAGTCCGGCCGTCCTGGGCGGTAGCAACATCATGTAACAGAACACGCACGATGCTCCGGAACTGTAACTGGAACTGCAATTGCACCCGAGTACATCCAAGTACATAAAAATATATTTTTGTAAATTTTTTTCAAGAGTTTAAAAATGCACTTTTAAGCATTTTTCTCCAAGTGCATAATACTTATATTTCAAAATATTTATTAGCACCATATTAATATTAACCAACTGTAGTTTAACAATATAATAACGTATAAACTCCCGTATAAAAATAAGTCTTACAGATGTCTAGGTGATGTCTGTTACTATAAGTCCAGCTGATGTCTTGCTTTGGAGACTTTGTCAGACTTCTTTCAGCCAGACCTTCTCCCAGACTTATTGATAGAGATTCTCACAGAGACTATTGGCTAGACTTTTTGCAAGACTTTTTATTTTTACACGGACTTTGAGAAAGTAGATTCGATACTCGATATAATGAATTTCTGGAAGAGACAAGGCACAGGACCAGACCATACCTGGTGGATATTAGAATCGATTAAGTTTGACCGCGCGTATCGCGCACACACCTTGGCGCAGGCCTCCAGCGCAATTATACGAACATAAACACAGCGATGCTGTCCTCGAGCAACCTCGCACACTCCTCCTCATCTAGTATTCCCTTGGACAACGTGTTAGTTTATAGGTGTCGGCTCGCATTGTGGTCCCGCGCATCTCCTTTCATCTCTGGCGCGTGCGATTGTGCTGGCCCCCGCTCGCAGATACGTATGGCCCAACGGGCACAATTATCGGGACTGTTATACCGACCTTACTGCGACCCATTACCGATATCCTTATATGTATGAAAAGCCTTATTTCAGTATGAATCCCACATTATTTTGTTTTTTCAGTTTGGAACTTATCTAGCATTTTCGTGTAGCAATCCTTTGTAGTAGCTGCATTATTTTGCTCGATTCTTAGAAGCGTAAAATTTACATAATACGAGAAATAAAATACAAGATCGATGTCGTGTTATCATTACATCTTAAATTGAATTATTTTGAATTACTCAAAGCATGTTAGCACTTGGAAAATGTGAATAGTGACATTTAATAAGTAAAAAGCCGTTCACTTGCTAAATATGTGAACGATTTTTCACATAAAATATGTCTCTATTCACATTTTCAGATTTAGAGAGCGGAGAAAATTTGTTAATAAAATTTAGTTAAAGGTTTGCAGTAAATAATACTGATTTTTACTTAAATAAAATTTGCTTAAATATCTAAGCAAAATTTACTTGAGCTTTAACTTATATCTGACATGAGAATCAAGTAAGTAAATATTGCTTAAATAATTCAATATAATTTACTTACTGCATGATTAAACTTTATATGACTTCATTTACTTTTTGAGGGAAGTTTTTTTTACTATTTTTGTAAACTTTCTAGAGTTCAATTAGTAACTATCAGGAGTTCAATTAAATGACAGTTTCTCTAATAACACAAATTTTACGGCAAATATAATGCAATTAATTTATCTACATAGTTGACGCATCCAAAATATTTATTACTGTAAAAGATTTACAAGAATACAAATCAAGTACGTAATTACCTTTATCTTTCATGTTTTAGTTTATCCTTATTAATGCATAGTCTTTTTGCCTCCTCATATATCCTGTATCTTTAAACCTTTGATTTTTAATTAAATACGTACTTTATCGCCAGTTCAATTAAACTTACTATTTATAGAGTAGAGCAGTCTCTCGTATCATAAATTACTATCTGTAACGACATAAAATAAAATTAATATAAGCAGCAGCATTTGATAAATAATTCAAAAATTAAACATTCTATAAAATTAAGTGAAGTAAAATTAATTGTGAAATATGTTTTCACAGTATTTATGAAAATTTCCGACAAACAAGTTGCTTTTTATTTTCGTGTTCTTCGTCGTGGACTATATGAAGAGTCCGCAAAACACAGAAATACTATATACGCGCGTTCTTGTCCCTCTCAACTCGGTAATCAGATACCCATGACGACGCGACGGCGGATGCCTGCACTTTGTAAGATTTCTTTGCCGGTCCCTTTCTCACCGACTGTAATGAGCACATAACTGCGGATTGGTAAAAATCTTTTTAGCCTTTTTTAAGCATGTACAGCGGGCGAAGGGAACTTCTGTCATTCGACTTCTTTCGTCGCTCGTCATTCGTCCGCAGGCTACTTTTGGCCCGGCGTTCATCCTTTCCACTTTTTTATACTGCCCTCCAACGGGGGGAAGCTTTCGGCTCTGTAAGTGCTTGTCGATAATCGGCTACTCCACCGTCTATTATCGATTTCCTCCTATGGCATGACATTGGCTCCTGTTAAAAACTAACAGTATAGCAGATGTTGAATTACAAATTTCTATCGAGTTGCATGAATTTTAATTGACCAACGTGAAAGGGCACAGGGCTCGCTGCAAAGAAGGAGACGGTTGAAAGCTTCCTTTTAAGTAAAAATGAAATATGAAATAGACTCAGTCTATTACTGTATTTATAGGGAAGTTTATCTTTTTGCCCTATTGTTCAATTAAAGTCTACAAAAATCATAATACTAATCAAGAAGTCGTTATAAGAAAAATAAATATTTACAGTCGCTGAAAAGATTGATTGATCACCTGTTGGATTAACCTTTAGCTCAATTATTTTCTAATAAAGGAGCTTGTTAATAAGGTAATCAGAGAAAAACTGCGTTCTCAAGCGTATCCTGCCAAAGCAATAAAGACATCAGAACACGGTGCTCCTCGCAAAATAATAGAAATCAAACACTTTTTGCAGCAGCTTGCAAAACAACGAGAGGACCGAGGGGAAAAAAGGAGAGAAGAAAAACAGGGAAGACCGTAATCAAGCGCGAGTATAAAGATTCAATGAGAGTAGCGCGCTGAGAGTAGCGGCGTGTTACTCTCTTTCTTTCTCTCTCCTCGACGGGTTTTAATGTCTTCATAATTACACGGCCCTTTACGTTCGCTACGGTGCCCAATCTTCGGTAAAACGACTTTCTTCGTCCCCTCTAAATTCGCATTTAGAACCGACGCTTTATTTTTCTCAATTGCACGACTTTCGCATCTCTTCATTTCGCCGCCGGAGAGAAGAATAATGCGAAATGAGAGAAAAACGACGATAGAAGAGGGAAAAAAGTCTGTATTGCCGGAGTGTGGAATGGTGAATTAGCGAGTAAGTATGGGTGCCTTTTTTTCGCGTCGCTGCGGAAGAGTCGCCTAGTCGCGACGTTATTATCATGTAAAAGGAAGTTTCTCGGGGTTGAAATTAAATGTAGTTACCCTGCGTGTCGGTAGTTTGAGATTCAATTATACAAGTTTATTACTTTCTGCGTTTAATGCGCTATAAAACATGTGCATGAATTATAACTATTGAGTTTCTCTGCTAATTACGTAAATAATTCAGTCGCTGATTGCGGGAATTCGTTAGGCTTCGTAATATTAAATTATCAGAGGTTAAGCATTTTGCCGAACCAAAAAATGTTTATTGATTTTAATGAAATTCATTAATTTTTTAAATTATCGGTCGAATGGGCAATATTTTTTAAATTTACGCCTTCCATTTTTGCCCGGAAAACATGAATTCGCTAGCATCCGCGCAAGAATTAAAAGAAAACGAAGGAGAAAAGAAGATCCGAAAGAAATTGTTTACTGCATCAGAAGCAGACAATCTGCAATTAACGTGTCGACGTTTTCTTTCCACCTGCTATAATTTAGCCAGTATAAAAATTGTGTCCATCTTCGTCCCCAAAGAATTTGACACGTTCAACTGCGGGAGCGCACTTCGAAAACGTCTTATTCCCTCAGCGCCTCGGCGGTCATGTTTAACGTGTCGGGACACACTGGGCCAGCGTCGCAGTGGTCGGACCCCGTAAGTAGATACCCGCTACGGCGAAGTGTTGCCGGCTCCCGGGGCGCATCTTCGCTGTCGGGCTTGTCGCCGGGAGCGCGGCGTACTCTTCCCCCGAGGGAGCGCGTAAGGACGACGGACCGCGGCGGCCTTAATCGAATCTACCAGATAAGGGGAAATTCTTCGCCGTTGCGACCCGCCGAACCGCTGAAATACTTTTCCAGCTCGACCCTTCGCATCATGCGTTTAAGGAATTTTACCTCTCGGTATTCGCTACCCTTTGTGTCAAATTCAATGTATTCCGGTGAAATTTAATTGTTTTTCTTCACTTTTCTGGAATTTCTCTTTTTAGAATTTCTGAATGTCTTCTACGTGTTGGTAATTGTTAGAAATAACAATAAACAAAAAACAGCTTTTATGTCGTTGATGTATATTTACTTACGAAAAATTAAAAAAAATCTCTTAAAACTTTCATAGAGAAGAAGAGTGTTTTAAAAATGTGCGCGTTAAATATACCAAAATGTTTCAAAAGGAAAAAATGCTTTGATTTTTGTTGCAAAAGCATCAGACGACTTGTTTGTAACTATACGTTATCGTCAGTGAATATTCATCAGGTACTATACCTGTATGTACTGTATGGTTAACATCGCAGAGACACACTCGAACCCAGGAATAATAGACGACGACGAAATCGCCTCTAAATTTAACGCACCCGGTTACGTAGGAGAAGGAGTCGAAGTTAAATCGCGTCGTACGTTTCACGGCTCCTTACATTACTGAAGATCGTCTATTCGATTTGCCAGCACCGACCCGCTGGAGAGTCCTCCCGCGCAACGCACCCACTTCCACCGTTAAATCCGTTGAGAGCAGTCCTCTTGTTCTCAATGGATTCGAAATGTGGTTCATCTCAATTATAAATAAGCTCTTTCACCGACATGCGGCAGTATGGAGATTTATTCGGATGAACGATGCGCTGGAAGCGGCTCTCTGAGATTTTGTCGCGAGTAAAGCTGATTTGGAAGGTGTCTGGTCAATGTTTAATCGTTGTACCTTTAGAGAATAGCTTATTGCGACTCGACATTTGCTTTTATTTTATTTATTAGAATTTTTTCTAATCAATTGTTTATTTTATTGCGGTGACGTTCAAATAATTTCAAAAGAAGATGAATGGAAAGTAATGAAAAGATTTTTATCAAAAGATGAACTTTCTTTTGATGTAAATGATTTAATGTTGAATAAGTGCTAAGTGAATATAATTGATAGAAATTATTCAACTCAATATTTTTTTCATGCAAGCTTTCATTCAAACACGATGCAATGAATATTCGAAGGATCAAAAATGCTTAATAATAGAATGCATTTGTGTTATCCTTTGATTCTTACCGACCGCTGTTGGGCAAGATTACGTAGTGTGCACGTACTGTCTATTTCTTGACCGCTATTTGAATATACAATTATACGAGCTTTAGAACGTTCGCATTTCTTTAGATTTAGCCGAAACTTTTGTACTCTGCGCTTAGAGGAAAATTAAAATAAGAATTTTTCTACAAAAATGTGCACTTTTTCAATGACATTTTACCTTTAGTGCACGAAAGAATATCGCAAATCAATTAAACGCATGATTTTTTAAATCTTCAAAGGAATTCGCACGAATGCCTACAAGAGAGTAATTTCATTTTATCCCGGTTAAGGACACAAGCAGTCCCGACTTGAAATTATTCGCCCTCGCCTTAACAAGCTCTTTTTGTCAAGGACCCAGTTTGGATGAGCCGAGGAAACGAGAGCAAAGACCTAAAGGAGACCACATCGGCGCGCTACAAAACGCGCATCTCTGCCGCCGCGGTATTTCGCCATTCCCTCCCCTACGTCGGCGCTCCTCATTACAACATGCAAATACACCCGGATATGGACTGGAGACCGGTCGCTCCCTGCGATTTTTCTCTGCCATCCCCGACGCCAGCAAAATGAAGGAAAAAAGCGGAAGGATGAAAGGGGGAACTCGACGCTCGAAAAATCTCGATACTGTTGCTATGGTGGGACATTTTGCGCTTCGCCGATTGCCAACGTACGATCGCTTCCTTTTTTCGCCCGCTGGGCTCCTGCGAATCCCCCCTGGTCCCGTCGACCAGGCAATTAATTATCTCGTCCGCCTCGAACCGCGGGTTCAGTTTCTCCTCTCCGACACTCCCTTCGGCGGAGTCCCCTTCTTCGCTCTTTTTTCTCGTTCTCCATCGATGGCGTTTTTTCGCTCGACTTCCGTCGAGCGCGATATGCAAATTATGCAAATTGCAACAAGGTCGATAATGTCACCTCGGCGAGCCGGCGCTACGGCCCAGTCTTGGGGGATTGGAGATTGATAATCCGACGATTTTATCCGTTGGCGCGGATATAGCGGGCTGAGTAAATTTTCACCGAGCGGAGGATAAAATTCCCTCCGTTCGAGGCCCGCACCGATGTAGACGCAATTTTGCGAGTCTAATTTCAAGCGAACTCAAATTTAAATGCGCGCTCGTTGGAGAAATATTCGTACGTTTCGTTCAAATAGAAATTTACGACTCCACCGAGTTAACGGTCTACTCATTAAGTTCAATCGAGCAAATGTACGCTGCATGGAATAATGAAATTAATGGATCCTAGTCGATTTTAATTAACGATGCAGTTTTTTGCAAAATCTTTTAAATCCGTTGCTGGATCATTTACTCCACGGAAAATTGTGTAAACCTTAGCTAGACAATAAAAAATTTTATCAGCCCGATAAAAGTCTGTTGACACTTTTTTATACATCATTAATTACCTGGAAAAAGTCTTAAGACTCCGGTTTTATTCGAGAGAGAATATATAACGAAATTAAACGCAACCCGATAATTGCCGTAAAATTTTTCTGTCAATTAATTAAAAAGCTTTGTAACGCTTATTTGCTGACATTAACCAGCGGAAGAAAGTTCCTTCTACGGTAATCAGGCGATGTTAAAACGGACAGTTTACTTTCGAAGAAAAAATTCCCGAGAATGTAAAACAGCGCGCCTTTGGTCTAACCGTAATTTACAATATTAATATGAAAACCCGTTACGGTTATAATGACATATATGTTGGAGATGACAAGCCGATTGTAGCACTTGTGTGCAGCAATGATTTTCATTTCTCAAGTATAGCAAATGGGTCTCCCGCGACTGCCATTATACGCAGCGCCCCGACCTGCTATATATTAAGGTCGGCCATCCGTTCATGTTATGATTAACTGGCTTACTCCACGAGGAAACTCCATGTCGTGCGATATATACAGGGATTCCAAGTCACCTGGTTTAATCAGCATTTTGTACATTTTATAAATCACAATCGTATATTCAAACTTTCATTAAATTTTTCGTTTTTTATACATATTGTTTATTTTGTTCTCTTTCTTCGTGAAAAAGTGTCTTTTCAAATATTTTATAAAAAAAATGATCGCATCGTTTTAAAACGTTCTATAGGTTTCCCTCTAAAAATACTGAATAAAGATTTAAGAAATCTTTGAGAAAAACGTCATGAAGCGTAAAATTGTAAATACCTCGACGAAGAGTTAACCAAGCTTCCAAGATTCCAGAAGCATAAATTTCTGGCGAATATAATTTCCCGATGAATTATTAAAGAGGAAATCATCGTAGTCGCATGAATCAATGTCCCATATACACGTCCAGTTGGGTACATACGAAACCGATATGATCAATATGCACCAGCCGCCGTCGGCTCTCCTTCGCTCTCGTCTGCTTTGATGCTGGCGAGCTCGGGAGTGCGCACGGGTGCATATAATAGAACGCAAGCGGGGGCTTTGTGCGCAAGGTGGTCGAGCGGCACGCTTACGAATAGGCTAAAATTAATCGAGCGTGTGGCCGACGAGCGCCTCAGACCACCCAGCGGACACATCCGAAAGGAGTCGCCGCGATGCTGAGTTATTGGCGCCGAGGGGGACCCCCTTTGAATTATAAGCTCCGATCGTTCTCATCGGGAAATCGCTCCTTCGTGACCCCCTTTTCAATCGAGTTCTCATTTGTAGAAGATGGACTGGCAATTTTGGCGGCGACGAGTTATGAGCTTAGATCGAGATGATATGGATTCTGTTGAAATTTTTTCAATTTTTTTTCATTTTTTGTACTTGATGACTTTTTCATTCAGAACAAATAATACCCAGACAATCAATGAACGAAAAAAAACACATTTTTTTATTTTTTAATTATTTTCTCAGAAACTAGTGATCAAAATTCATTGAATTTTACATATACTCTAGATATTGGTATTCTTCATCAAGCCTATAAGCACTATAAAATTATAATAGTTAAATAGTACATTTTTATACGGGTGCGGAAGTGAATTATTTGCGTCGGGAGACGTTTTTAGGCCGAGCGAAGCGAGTTCCTAAGCGACTTCCGCACCAGTGTGAAACCGTATTTTTCTCCACGAGAGCCGCAAATCGCATGCAAACATGCGTATTTGAGGTTGGAGTGGAGAAAAATAACTTTTTTTTAAAGATAGGTAATGTTATGCTTTTTTAAATACTTTTTATTACATGCATGTGTATCAATCCTATGATTACAAAAAAATCAAAAATAAATTTATTCAAAATCGTAAATTCAAACTTAAAAAAAAACTATTTAGCTGATTAAATTAGTATATTACGTAACAAGCGAGGTAAAATAAAAATGATCCCAGATCACACGTAAATTGCCACACGATCCGAAGGAGCGGGGGTGAAGTTCGATTTGAGGCATTTTTCGGCCTAGCGAGACCGAAATCGTAACCTTTTCGATTAGCTACCCTTGACTGAAAAAGATAATTCTTCCCCTCAATTCGGAATTAAAAAACAAAAATAATGAGCTGTGGTAGGTTAAATTCTGATGTGTTGTTTCCAAGATATTGCTATATACATACACACACACACACATCCATACAAATATATTCTAAAACGCGTTTTTCGTGTTTAGAATATAATTAAACACGTTTCCACTAAGTTTAAACAAAACTTAAAATTTTACGATCACAAAGCTGCCTATATGACGAAGCAATAGTACTTCAATGTATAATTCAAACAAATTGTATAAAGCTTTGATCTTTGATAGTAAAGATATAACTATAGTACACCTTTTTCCGCATAGTAGGCATTTTTTGTAACCTTTTACCCAATTTCGAAAAGCCAATGGTTGAGTCAATTTTTTTAAAAGTGGATTTTACTCGAAGGATAACTTTTTAAAAGAATTTTTTTTTTAAACTTAAAATCTATGGTTAACTTAACAAAAAATAGATAGTTTCAGAGAAAAATACATTATTAAAAATTATTAATTTTGTCTTTCAGAATGTAAGGTAATCAAGTTTGAATACTTAAACGTAAGAAAATTTTTTTTTAAATAAAATAACAATTGTGATTTACGAGAGTCTCATTGAAATTTACGACAGTTTTACGAGAGAAATCGCTTGGTTAGTTTCATTGTACTTAAAAAAATGAAACGAAAGAGAAAAAGAGTTCCTCCGGCAAATCATAATTATCCAGATTATTCTTTTTCTGTGTTAAAAGATAGGCAATTTTTTTCTTTTATTATAATTATTGTAAAAACTCTTACTATCAATTGTTAATACATTTCTGTGATAAGTTGGGTGCCAGAAGCAGTCGATTAAATTTAAAAAACGCATTCGAAAAATTATCATAAATTTGAAGGCGTATTGAATAAAAAGTGTTAATGACACGAGCGAGAATGAAAAGGTGAAAAGGAAAAATCTGTTAAACGAATCGAAAATTCTTTTTGCACGTTATTAGTTTTCATTTTTCCGCACAAGAATGAAAGCCGGGAAAAGAACGGAGGCAAGCGGGTTTAGTTTCATTTGCATCAGTCTGCCCAGCTTAAAGCACCCGTAGTCGCCCGTCCGTAATTCGAACTGTGCTCCGGGCGCAAATGCGAATTACTATTTCCTCCCTCTCTCGCTCGCAATAGACATTATCAAGCTCGAATGCTTAAATATGTACGTCCATCGGTGCTCTCGCGGCCCCGGGCTTTTTACCATCGTGAAACGTTAACGGAATCATTTACATAATTCTTCCCGCTTTTCACGCCGTTAAACGGGGAAAAATCTGTTTGGCCCCCTTTTACTTTGCCCCTCCTACTTTCACGCTTATTTTCGATACATTCCTCTTTGTTTTACTTCCTCCTTCATTCTCTCTTTTTTTAGCCCCTCGTTTTGCTGGAGCCTCTCCTTTATTTTCCGCGCTGCCGCTCAGCCCGTCATTCTTCTCCGTCCTTGATTTTTTTCGTAGATGAACTTTTTGTGCAATCGTTCGTAAATGTTGAGGGTAAATGCCGCGAGGGGGCCAGCAGTAAAAGTTTTTCCTCTTTGCAGCAAGGCGGTGACCGGAGACCGATGCAGGCTCCGAATTTATCAATTTTTATGAATGCGGATGAAAAAAACGAGGTGGAAGACGATTAGCCTGTCCTTACTGGAAACATAAAATTAATAACGGTGTACAGCCGAGCATGTGCTCCAGAAAAAAATTTCTTCCTTTTACTTGTCTGCTGAAATTATTATGGTGATAGGACGAACATTTTTTTAAGTAGTTTCTTCCTAATTATAAAGAATTTTATGTTTTCTTAAAAAAAATAGTTTTATTCGAGTTAAAAACCTGTATTTCTTAGTTATAGCTTAAGAGAGATAAAGTTAAGAAAGAAATCTAATATTAATTAACAATAGAAGACCTTAGTGGAAATAATGTTCGAAATCCAATATAAAGATACGATATCTTACAGATCTCTACATTTTATTATTTATCCTTACTATTATTTACGTTTTCTAGCATTTTATTACAATTTCTTAAATTTAAACAATTTTCGATGTTTAATGATTTTTAAAAAAATGTAAGAAAATATAACAAAAATAATATTATATAAAAATCTGTAAAAAAACTATAAGATTCTGCTCAAAAATCCAAAAATTTATAGTAAGAAAATGTCAAACAACTCAAGAAATAGTAAAAATTAGTACAAATTTGTAAGATATCGTAAGTTTATGTTGGATTTCGAACATTATTTCCGCTAGGGGAGTAACAGTAGTAAGGCAATAGTTGAGTTAATGTATAAAAAAAGTAAATGAAAAGTTTCATTTGAAGTAGGTATTAAAAGCAAATCGATGTATCAATACGTGCAGGAGAACCTTAACCTTAATCCAGATCGTATAGCAAAGTATCGAACCACAGGTAAGCCATTGGTTAGCGCCTAGTGCTCAGACAACCGGACATTCATCGGGGAGTATTGCGGCAGTTTACGAGAGGCGCTTGTGCGAAACTATCCGTAACTGATAATTCTCTATCCCCGCTCTTCTCTTCCGTTATACGTAAAGTCCGCTGCGTACGTATTATAACATAAATCCAGGAGTACTACCCCAGCATTTACGGCTCGCTTTCGAATTGACCCATGAGCTTATCTCACGTTGCAATATACTACTCGCACTTTCAGGTGACTTCGTTCAGTAAATTAATGAATAAAAATTTAGTCCTCTTTACAGTCTAACAAAACCAAAAATTATTTTCATTTTATACAATAAAGATTAACCGTCTCGAAATCACCTCTTATAGACGAGTGAGAACATTTTCTTAATCTGTTGTTTTAGAAAATGAGAATCCACGTGCATGTGTACCAATTTAAATTATAGATTCAAGATAAAAACGAAGGGCGCTTCTAGAATGCGCCGTATCTCCTGCATCGATAGCATAAAGTACTATGCACATAAACTTTTATAGAGTAGTAGTCCAACTTTGCATATCTAAATAGCAATACTCATTTTTTTAAATTTCAGCGTTGCGTTAAAATTTTATTATTATGGCGGATGGTAAAAAAAAACACGGGTTTACCTTTTTCTAGCTCTAGAATTTTATAGCTGATTAAAACTTTTTTTAACTAAAGTCAGCGTCACTGTTTCTGTTTATTCAAAATAAAAAATAATTTGTCCGGAGACCGATGATTCGTTTAAATAATTTACTTTCTGCATTCTTTATTAAAATCATTCTTTTAAAAGTACCTGCAATGATTCATTAAATTTTGTCAAGCTGTCTCTAATATGAAATGCATTGTATACAGAATTATGATAATTATGAATTTAATTTATTTCCTTTATCTGTTTTCAGTATATTTTTGTTGTGATGGGCGTCCTCGTGCTGGAAGCGGGGGTTGGCGTATTGGCTCGTCTGTACGAGGAACAGGTGGGACCAGAGCTGAGAATGAATCTGAATCGAACTTTTCTCGAAACTTATTCCTTGAAGTCTAAAGAAACGGCCGCTATTGATCAAATGCAGTTAGAAGTAAGTAAAGCCTTATTGCACTTTGAAAAACAAAACTTTAAAATTATATTACGATTATGGCGATTATAGATATTATCTCTTTAAAAAAATGGCGCCAACCTTAAAAAAGTAGTCTAATCGTAAAAAGGAGAATGTAAATAGTGTAATAAAAAATGGGTGAAAGTTGCAATGCTAAGCTAAAGGCGACAGACAAAAAATCTACATTAAAAAGGGGCAGAGAATAACGAAAGCACTTTATCGATCGCTCGTACCAACTACTACACAGCCTCCCAGGTCGTCCATTTGCAGTGTCATCTGGCAGGAGCATCGTATACTGGTCGTAGTTAAGACCTTAACGTCGCGCAATATTTTTGTCGCTCCGGGGGAATTTCTCAAAGTAAAGCACACCGAGTCAATACGGCAGTAGACTCCGCTCTCGCGCAGACACACCCAGACGCAGACGCACACCGCTGGAGACGCTCGGTAATGGGCCCCCTGCATCCCCGGAGCCGCATCGGTATCTCGCGCGCGCTCGCCTTATCGCGCGAAAATCGCATATAAAAGTCTCGGGTAGACCGCCATCCATTACCGCGATATCGGCCGAAGTGCACTCGCGTCTGTGTGTACGTGTTTGTCTGCCGGAGGAAGTCCTTTGCGCGGGCGCCCGTTTTATTTATACATGGCGCTACCTACCCAGTGCACTCGCTGCATGGGAGAATCGCGGAAGAGTAAGAGCCCGGGATATTTGCCTTGTTTACGCGAGCGGGAATCTACGTGCGCGCGATACTTCTTCAGTGTAAATTCCTAGTTGAGGAAGTCGCGGGGGGTGGATGGCAGGATTAGCAACGATCCAAATCTATTTGCCCATCTTTTACTGTCTTTTTAAGAGAGATGAAATTTTAAAATGTAACATGAAATTACAGTATTTTTTTTCAGTTCAATTATATTTAATAATAATAACGTTAACAGAGTAGATTCTTTTTTAAGTAGCTCATTAAAATACTCGCAATATGAAGTTTACGATAAATCTATATGATCAAAAAGAAATTATAAGTATGTAGAATATGGAATTTAGTTACAGTTAAAAGAATATATTGAAATATACGAGTACAATTTTATGATTCATTCTGATTTGCATTTCTGAAAAGTAGCAAACGTAACTGACGTTCATAACGCAAAATCTCATGCACATGTATTTAAGCTTAAAATATTAAAGTCGCATGCAGGAGCACCGGAGAACTGCGATACACACATTTTTCATCTTGAATGCAAAAAACTACATAAGAAGTCTAAAAGGAATTTACTTTTCACTTCTTTATGGTTGTATATAATTTGTTGTCGTGAATAACTCAAAAATATAAAAATAATTTAATATCGTACTTACAAAATACAAATAATATATGTTTAATGCAAGAACAGTAATCCATCAAAATCATGAATTTAGAATCAATATCCTAAACTATTTTACAAATTTCAAAACATTCAAAATTACCTAAGCACTTATAATTAATTTGATTCTGGACGAACTTCGGCTTTCCTGCAGCTACATAAACTTGCAAAATTGATAAAGTTTAGGAGTGCCTCTCGTTCATCCTTTAAAAAAATGCAAAAAAATTCCTCACCCACACAACCGATCTCACCCTCCCTCCTATACTTTTCCGCAAAGAGTGCAGTAGCTTTGCAGATCTCCAGCTTTCAAATCTGTCTCTCTACCTTTTGTTCCACACGTCTCTTTTTTTTTCAACACTCCACTCGCTGCGTCGTGAGTCTCGCTGTCGCTTTGCCGACAGACCGTATTGCGAATCTCTTCGACAATGCAAAAACCACCAGGTCCGAGTGCGCCTCTATGTACATACATCTGCACTCTTTGAAGTAGCTTAGACGAAAAGATTGAAGGGGTTGCATGACTTATAGAAAAAACGGGAAGATAGACGCGCGGTAGGAAGATGGACCACGGGCACTTCTATATGACCGAGCTTTTATACTCGCGCTAAGAGAAGCTTCTTTCTGAGCTTTATCACTGGGAAAGCTCATTTTTTTCATGGCTTGTTTTGCAGAATAAATTTTCGCCGTGAACTATGTCATTCATGACTTGAAAGCAGTTGATAATGGCCTCATTATGGCTTTCGGATCTTTTTGAGCTTGTTCTGTAATGCATGTACATATTTTTCGTACTGCATTTAGTATATGAATCAATTAACATTTATAAATGTTTTTAAATGTATATAAATATTAAATTTCATTTATAAAGTTTTTATAAAATTATTGCCAAAATTATTTTCTCCAGCGAACATGCGCAATTTCGACAAGAATTAAGAATCTACGAAGGAAACTACTCCCGTGGTCCAGTCATAAAAGCACAACAATACGGTATACTAAAATGTGAATGACTCTCCGCGTGCGTCAAGCTAGTGGACGGTATGCGTGCCATCGTGGAGATTAAGCACGTGGCTCGACATTTCCGCCGCGGCCCGCGTCCATGTTAAATGGCGGATTGAACGACGCAGTAATCCCGGGACCTCGTGCTAGCTCGAGCCATTAGCGCGCTCCAGTCACGGCGCCACGCAGATTCTCGCGGTCACAGTCGGCGTCCCTCTTCCCCGGTAGCTTCGAGGTATCGGAGCCGCGCGAAAAGAAGCGAAGATTCACTGGCGCGGGGGGAAGCTTTTACGGGTGGCAGGGAAATTTCTAAGCTAGTGCTGTTTTCGAGCGTGCCAGAAGATGCAAAGCTCTCGTATTCTCTGATAAATATTGTGTGGGTAAAAAATTCAGTGGCTTCGACGGCGTCTTCGTACTATGCGAGAAACGATTTTGTTTTATTTTCGCTTTGCTATAAGTTAAAGTAAGCGGAAGGGTAATAATGCGATCGTAATGGGATTTATTTAATTTTCAGTTCAAATGCTGCGGTGCCAGTAGATTCGAGGACTGGCTTTATAGCGAATGGTACAAAGATGTTGAAGTGAAAAACAATGGAAGTCGTGTTCCAGACACTTGCTGTAAGACGCCTAGCCTATTGTGTGGCAAACGGGACCATCCCTCAAATATTCAATATACGGTATATATATAAATTTAATATGACAGTTGAATCATGGTATTATTTGATAGGGAACAATACTGAACAATATTTTGATTGAACTTGAGTTAATTCTACCATCACCTTTTCAAACATTTCAACAATCTTTCTTCTATTCTCTTTTTATTTTGTCTCTTTATTCCGTTTTATATTTCAAATTTTTAAAAACGTCCCAAGAGAATTTAAATTCAAATGTAAGACTGTTCTAAAATAATGCATAATTTCAAAGAGCAACAATGGATTTTTTAAATGGAAACAAATAGAAATACAGATAAAAGAAATAAAAGTAAAAATAGATAAAGAAAATTTAACAAAGAAATTTGCCTTTTACAGTGCGAAACTTTACAAACATTCGAAAAGTTTACGAAATTTCTTCAAGACTTTCACGTATACGAACTTTTCACCGACATTATTATATTACTTTCTTTTTAAAATTCTTAAAGCTCAAAAAAGGAAAAGAACGTACAAAAAGTTTACGGAATTATCTGCAACATTTTCTATAGAACATCTTACCGCGACTAATAATTTTTAACAATCTTTTATTCAATTCAGTTCTAAGAATTTTCGTTTTAAACACAAATTCATGAAATTTACAAATACATAGGAATGTTCAAAAAATTCTGTATAATTTCCTGTAGAATCCTTAATTGCAAATAATTTATCGATAACAGAACATAATTCCAACAGGGTTGCATCTACAAGTTCCTTGAGACAACGAAGGATCACCTGATAATCTTGGGTGCGGTGGGCCTGGGCCTGTCCGTCCTCGAGGTGTTTGGCATAATCCTGGGCTCCTGCCTCTACATAAAACTACGCCACGACTTCGACGACTGAGAGTTGCTTTACGCCGAGGCTAACAACAACGGGCACTCCTGGTGCCGCTACGCCCAACATCCGGCCTGATAGGGCGCCCGGTAGTAGCGCGACACCACGCGGTCCCTGTGAAGGGCGCTCAGGCATGCCCCGAGCAGCGGATACCGCGTTGCGGCGAATTTTATTCGCGCTACTACTTGCCAGAAACTGTGCAATGCGCAGTACTGTTTACAGCCTCCGAGCGAAAAAAAACACGAAACGCGCTGATCATGGCGAAAAAAATTATCCGATTCTGCACTTGCTAGAATTTTTCTGCTGGAGAGTACTGAATTTTAATGACTTTTTTTTCTTCGCTCGGACGACGTTATCGAATATCTATTTTATTCAATTTTTTTACCAAGATTATATATCAACAGACTCTATATTGCAAGTAGTTGACTTGCAAGATGTAATACGTTCGACTATGCAGTATAATTTAAAGCTCAGTACTTTCCATCTTAAAAAATCGAGGGAATAACAATGTAAATAGTTTTAAGGCATTTTTAATTTATTCAAGTGTTATTCTGTTTCTTGAGAAACGACAAATAAAGAAAGAAGCGACCAAATACGATTTTTTTTAACGTAATAAGCGGTGCGTGTTTTTTTTTTCGCAACGTAGCAGCGCAATGCGAGCAACCATTATATTTATAACGAAAAGACTTGACGAAAATAACTTGTTTGCGCTGTTAGTTCCGCTATTAACATTGACGAATGGAAGAGTATCTTACGGAGGGCAGAATCTCTCGACAACAAATTTAATTTAGCTAATACCCCACTGGTGTAATATTATGGATGAACCGTAGCCACTTTCAAGAGAGCTTTCCTTAATTTTTTTTTGTATACGATACAATATACTGCCAATTGCGCGCTGTAAGCGTGCAATATTTTTTTCAAAATCGTAGATTACTAAACTACTCGTACGCGCACCAGAAAAATCGATGTTAAGATTTAGAGATACTGTAAGGTCTTTTATTCTAAAGTCAAATGAATATCGTAAGGATAGTTCAAATCAAACGAACGATTTCAGTTGTAAATTCTATAAAGAGCTTCTGATTTTATGAAGAAAAGACGAAGAAAATATGTTTCTTACGAACGCTAAAATAAGTAGTGAATTTTGATCGACGAAAAATATATGTTTTCTACACTACGTAAGTGTACTTTCACGCAATCGAATAGCCAAACGCTTGAGACTAAAATAAAAAGAAATAATTTTAACCAAAGTCCAATTAACCTACCGCAAAAACAAGTATATTTATACATTTTTTAATAATGTTTTAACCTTCTGACGAAGGAGCTCCTTTAATGAATATTCCAATACTGCAAAATGTACACCATTTTATATAGGAATCTCTTTTGTTAGCGAAGAAAAATGAAAATACAATTTAAGAGTGTATATGAAATTACGTAAGCGTAACAAAACTGTAAACACTAGCCACGCACAGGCGAGATATGTAAATGGTGAAGGATAAACAAATCTTCCACCCATACTAGTCAATCAAAAAAAAAAATTATTGAAAAAATTGTAAGCTAAACCTTTAAGCTTTGAAATAAAAAATTATGTCGTTCCACCAGTTTAACTCGTTGAGGATATTTCGTTATTTTGACATGCGGTTGCAATTTTTCTTTTGTTAAGCCGCTGTAACAAACAAATTGGCGTGAACGAAAATTTCCTTTCGGTGAAAATAGCTGTAATTTTGCATAAAATCGATATTCGGTGCGATGAAACCGTGGCTCCCATGGCTGACACGCGGAGATCGTAGAGAAAGATCTACTTCAAAATAGCGAAATCCGCGATTGTGGAAAGGAATAAAAAAATGAAAAAAAAAAAGAAAAAAAAAATAGCAACCTCAGCTATTAGAGAACTGTATACAGTGCCTTCGTAAATTATAAGTAAATAATAATTTTAGCCCGTGTATATAGATACGATTGACGATTCATCGTGCAATGTTTCAGCGTCGTCTATGCGTATAAGAAAATCGAAGGAAAAGAGATGAAGAAAGAAAAAAAATCTTTTTGATCAGTATTTAAACTGAACTTTGATTTATTTGAAGTTTATATACATGCGTTTTTAGCACTGCAAAGACTACGCACGCCTTATTAATATATTATTGAATGGGAGAAAAAATTCTTACTTTCTTGTCGTTATTCGCAAAAAGAAACCAGAAGAGCTTTCATATACAAGTGTGTAATTTATAAAGACGGGATCGCACCGTCGGCACTCGGTGCGCCTAAGAAATCCTAAAAGACGAAAAAATTTATATCTATTTTAATAATGTTTTGTTATTATTATAATTATTATTCTAACTACTGATATTATAATCATTCATTATATTATTAATGATTTTATTATATTATATAAATATACAAAATATAGTTATGTATTTAGTACTTAGACAATCCTATACATATTGTACATATCAATCGCTATTCTGTTATGAATAAAAGAACGAAAAATATAACGAGATTTCTTTATTGACACTTTCCAATTCACTATTTTATTAAACGGGTGGTCTCTTTTCCTCATCTACTAAGCGTAATTTTAGTTTATTAAAGAATTTTAATTTTGTCCAATAAAGCAACTATTTATATATTTTACTCAAAAATATAAAAAAAAAAAAACAAATGCGTTTTATTTACATATTTTGCTAATTTCAGAAAGTAATATCAAAATTTTTGTCAAATTATTTATTTAAAAAGAAATTGAAATAGTTAATGAACTCAAACATCTTACATGAAATAGAAAGCTTAGAAAAAGACGTTTGTAATCTAAAAAAAGTAAGAGTTACAATAAAATCAAACAAGAAAAATATAATAATAATAATAATTTTTCCGTTAGTTATTGACCGAGCGATTGGCCACTTACTCTAATTCGTGTGGAAAGCAAGATATGAATAGATTAAAATCGCCTCCGCATCACAGCAAAGAAGAGAGTCCCCCGCATAAAACCAAATCTGTACACTTTCAAAAAAACGAAAATGTCTAAGCCGTTACTCTCAATACCATTTACAATTATAATTGATCTAAACTTTATCGATTAAATAAAAAATGTCACATTAAATTGAAGTACTTTATTAAAAATATCGAACAACCGTTTTTTAAAACACTTCGTATTGGTCCACTTTTTTCTGTACATATGTATTTTTTCTATAATACTGACATGTAGAAGCTTCATACAGTAAAATTCTATAACTGTATTATAATTAAAATAAACTTGATTAAGTTGCATTGCACTATCTGTCAGATTAATTACATCGGCATATTCATATTCTCGGCATGGTTGTTCATAGCTTCGAGATGTGATAGAAGCATATCTTTCCCATTACCAACGGAGACGAAGATCCAGCTGAGCACGGCGAGTGCATCCTTTGACAACGTCAGCCTTTGCCAGGTCCTCAGTTCGCCAAGCTCGATGTCACCATGGGTGTCCTGCCACCAACAGTATAATTATATCTTTCAATATATATTTTAATATAACAACTTTTTTTACGAATTTTTTTATAAACTAGTAAATTAAAATTATTTAATAAGAGAAATATTATTTACAACGTATGATAATTAAATTTGTTTTGAATTAAACTTACATTTAAATTGCTGGCTAAAAAGTAGGTAACATTACTAGAGTTGTAATGAAGTAAACGTTAATTTGTCATCTACTTTTAAAGTGACCTGATGTAGTGCAAATGCAGCTACATACATAGGAATTGCTAAAATTGATTTAAAATGATGATCAAAGATATGACGAATGTGATTTCCGTGAGCCAAGTCAAACCTATAAGAAAATTTTTTTCAATTATAATGCATATTTAAGGAAATAAAGTAGTATCCTACTTTCTAGTATACACTCACATATCAAAAGTAGAAATTATACATAAAGTTATCAAAATTGAAAAGATGCTCGTATAAATTTCTGACAAAGCCGAGTAGCTGTTAATAAATTCCTCGGAATCACTGAAATAAGCTTCCATCTGGAAATAAAGAAAATCCTATTACACTATAATCAAAACAAATTTAAAAAAAAACTGAAATTGATAAACAACTCACGAAAATTAGATGCAACAGGGATATCCCCCCGAGTAATCCCTGAAAAATGAACCCAGCCGATCCCCAAACTTTCTGGAAGCCGATCGCCACTTTGATGGGCCTCGAGTTCGATGTCGCCGGTTCCTCCGAACTTTTCTGTAGGTGTCGGCCGCTGCCGCCAATCCTCATCGCACTGAAGCCATTCCGGCCTTGCACGTAGATCTTATCAGTTGTAAGCTCTGCCAGGGGGGCTGGATCCTCGTATTTCGTGCGCTGCTCTTGGGCCCTCTTCAGGATTTCCGTGATTGGCAGTTCATCCTTTTCTACAAGATAAATATGTTTTCTTTTTTAATTTTGAATGGATTTTATCTTCTTTTTTTAAAGGAACTAAATTTTCGATAAATTTTATTAAATTATCTGTACTTAAAAAAATAATTAATTTCAACATTATTTATTTATTCTCTGATTTTAGATGTTTTTTTTTTTAATTTTGTTCATTACGGAAATAAAGTACTTTAAAGGAGAAATAAGTATTGATTTTGTAAGAGTATGTACCTGAGCTGCGACGCTTTTTTCTTTTATTCTTGGAATTTCCTTTTTTGGACGATGAATCTCGCTCGCCTGTGCTTTCATGGGAATGAGTTTCGCTCCTTCTTTTAGATTTCCGATGTTTTCTATTCTTCTTGTACTCTAAAATATCTTCGTCATCTTTATCGTTGAAGGATTCGTCGGACAAATTATCAACACTTTCCCTTGATCCCAACTTTTTTGTATTCTTCTTCGGAATTTTCTTTTTACGCTTGGTATCGGATAAATACTCTTCTGTATCATCATCCGTTTGTCGTTCTTTTCTCGAGGAATTTGCCGATAAACGCTCGATCTAAATATATAAAAAAATTAATTTTGAAAAAAGTTTTGGTGAATTTCGATATAATTGTAAATCTAGCAAAGACGTAAAGCAGGTTTTACCTTGGATGAAGATCTATGCGAATGATTAGTAGACTCATCTCCAAAACTTTGACTTGAAATCTCTTCTATTTCGTTAGATTCACTTTCGGCCTTTGTCGACATTCGAGACCTACTTCTCTCACGAATTGTTTTTCTGGCAGGCATGCTTTAAGTTCTAAGATAGTATGAATTGTTTAAAATTTTATAGTACAGTAAAGCTGAAAAAACGTTACATTTTCCGTAACAAACTTTTTATCATACTGACGAATGAATTATTTTAAAAAACATCTGCAACCTCATTTCACATCGGCTTACTTATTAACATGGTAAAATGCAGGTTATCTATAACCATTGATTAAAATTACAAACTCATCCACTTCATATAATTTCTCTCAGAAAATACTGAATGACTCTAATAATGCGATTGGTTGAGTTATTTAATATCATTAAAACATTAAAAATTTATAACGGTTAGTCAATTTTATAAAGTTTACTCACTTTCTGAACTAAACACCGGCTGACGAAAATAAAATAAGATATAGTAGCACTGACGACTAATGGTCGTTGCGACTGCGCCGACTCTTCAGTCGAATGCGACCTTAGCAACGCGCCGGCTATTTGTTGTGACCGAATTCTCCATTGAGTGCATTACTTAGCATCTGCATATAGCAACGATTGAATGAAATAGAATAACTTAAAGTAATCGTTTATTGTAAATTACCGTATTTACATAATATCTACGGAATCACAGTTTAAAATAAACAAAATAAATATCACAGACATTTTAATACCTCACTAAAGAAATAGAACATTTTCTTTTCGGCCAAATGGAAGAATAAAGTCAATTGATTTTACTCTGTCCATTCTAGACATCTTAAATATTATTTTATTAGTAAACATTTATTTTAAATTTTTTTATTAGTTTAACATTTTTTTTAATTTAGAAGCAAAAGCTCAAAATAGCAGATTGTAAAAGTTAAGCTCATAGAAAATTTGAATTCTTATTTAAGGAGGTTCTTGTATGGAAATTTATCAATTCAGTCATATATTTTTTAATAGTTTGAGATGTGCTGAATGTCGTGGTAATCTTGTTTTATGCGCTTACCGAGCAAAATCTGACAAAATTCCAATTTGAAATTTCAATATTTTACGTGGGCTTTTATGGGAATGCGGAATAACATTGAGATTTGAAAAATTAAATCAATTTGTTCAACAACATGAAATATATGAATAGAAAGAAAAAAGTTTCCTATATCACGTGACATTTCGCAAGTTATTCATAGCCGGTCAATATTTAAAGACATTTGTAATTGAAGTAAATAATCCATCATTTGTTTACCGCAACAGAGAACCGCGCAAAAAGCGCGCGTATTTCAAAATTGAAATTTTGTTAATAAATAATGTAGATGCAAATAAAATAAATAATTTAATTACTTTTATCAAAATTACTAATCAATATAATTTAAATTAATAAAAAATAATGGTTTTATACACGTAACTTTTACATTGAATTTTTTAAAATTGCTACCGATCTATTCATGAATTAGTCTTTTCTGCGTCCTCTTGTTTGCTTGTAAGGGTCTCTCCGCTCTTTCCTCGTAGACTCTAAGATTTGGTCACTCGTTTTTAATTAAATAAAAAACTCCGAAACTGCAGAAGCTGGCACTGGCTGTAGTTGTTTACTATAATTCGTCGATTTAATCTAGCATTTCCCTAATTTCTATATTATATACTACGCACGTGTACAATACGTCACCCTGAAGTGCGTTATACATATTAGGGATCATTATGTCTACATTATTTTAATAGATAATAAAAGGCACGTTTATTACTTTAGCTAATCATTAAAAATAATTTTTGTAATAATAAGCTTAAGAATATTCATTAATATTTCTGTTTAATTTTTTATATCGTTTTACTTAAGTTATACTCACAAGAGCCTCCTTAAATTATAGTAAAATTTAAATATTTTTTGTATTTTGTACATTATTACCAGAAATAGATGCAGAGACTAATTTTGAAATTCATTTACCATAAGAGTTGGTGCAACGGTAAACTTTCACGCAAGTGTCATAGATGTCGACACGAACAGCTCTAAAGCGCGCAGCGCAGTATTATTCTGTTAACTTTAATATTATTTTCATATTAATTTCTTGGTTGTAACTTAAATTGTTATGCAAATTTTTGCCTTATTTGAAATACTATTTAGATACATTTGAAATTGCATATGCCAGTTACGTATAAATATTTACGCATATGAAAGTAGACAAAAACAAGTCTCCATGACGACCAATATGCTTAAGGGGTAACAGACATATATAATCCGATTTTTTACATTATTCAAGCTTTTCTCATCGAGGTATTGTTACATACCTATGAACTCGAAACTTTATAAAACTAGTAAAATCTAGCGCGCTTCGCGTGCTCAATTTTATTTAAAATAATATCGTAGCGATATTTAATTTTTCAACAAATTTAGTAAACAAAAACTACAGTTAAAAAAGGTTTAATACAATACTTACTTTATTAAATTGTTTAATGGAAAACTCAAATCTTTTAGAATTGAACTTTGGCGTAAAAAAAAAGACATCCCTAAATTTGTCGACCAATTACATTCATGAAATACATAAATGCTTCAAAACAAAAACCATTACTTTTCTTAGATACGAACATAATTCAGTTTATTCTGGGTTTATTTTTGAGGTTAGAAATTTTGAATTTCAGCGCCATTCTGAATTATACGTACGAACCAATCAAGTTCACGTTTTCGAGGCTTCACAACATCTGGTCATCACTTTTTTAAGAGAAAAATATTAACCCGAATGAATTCAAAAGTTTATAACATACAGATCAAGTTTAAGATTGTAAATATTGTTTCTAAGTACATCTGAATACTAATTTAGATCGTTAAAATGAGCAGAATTTTCTCTTACTAAATCAAAAGAAAAGATGCTGAATCGACTTTTATTAATTTACTAAATGTCGTGCCAATTTAAAATCTCTTTTTGCAATAAAAACTATTTACAAAATACAAAAAGTATAAAATTATTATCCACTCCAAAAAATCAAAAAAAGATAATTTAAAAAAAAAAAAGAAAATTTTATTGAAGAGCATAAAAGTCAAATACTATTTCAAAACTATGTTTATCAGTATTTTAAAAAAGAAAACCTTTTCTCGTACAATTGTAAATTGTAAAGACCTAATTGTTTCCGACGTCGCACTTGGATTCAAATAAATGTTATCAATGGAATAATATAAATGGCACATAAGTTCATTAGGATTTAAAAGCTTTAAATAAAAAAAAAATTTTTTCGATAAATGTTTAATAAATTGAAGTTTTTTATTAATTTATAACAATATATATTTAAAAATGCATAATTCTATGCGTGGTATCACGTAGTGTACCCAGTGCTCAAAGCAAAGTGCTTTACACAGTACTTTACACACTGCTTTATACACTCAGTGCATAAAGCAAACGGCTTTACTCGACTCGACCGAAGTTTGCCGCTTTTCAAATTTTTTTCTCTCATCCCTCTAATGATTCTCTTTCCTAAAATACCAATAAAACGTTGCAGTAAAAGATTATTTTTTTCTTAAAAAATTACTTTTAATAATACTTATTTAAAAAGAAAGAAGTACTTTATTTCGTAATTTAGAATTTTAATTTATTCACTAAATTGACGGACTGAAGTTTGATACTCTCGAACTTGATACTCCGACAATCTGAACGTAGGTGCAAAAGTTTATTCTTATTAAATTAAAAGGCAAATTCATTCTGTCTCAGCAAAAGTGCACTGAAGCTATTAAGCGAATTTTTATTTAAAGAATTATGATATTTATAAGAATGCTGATAGAAAGTGAATCGGATCATTCTTACTACGATACAATTCCTCCGAAACTGGCGGAGGCGGCAAATAATATTTCATTAAATTTACTCCCTGAAAAATCAAGACAACTGTACACCACTGTGTACAATCATTTTAAAATATGGAGAAAAGAACAAAAAACGTATTCATTCGATCAAAAGATATTTTTGGTATATTTTGAAAAATTATCATTAAAGTACAGTGGATCGACATTATGGTCTCACTATTCAATGTTAAAAGCCTGTGTAAACGCCTATGATAATATAATAATTGGAACCTATAAAAATTAATAGCACTTTTAAAAAGACTAACTCGTATCCTGTAAACTACTCCTCGCTTATTCTCAATCCCTACCCCTACTCTACCTGCATCCTACACACTCACATAACCCATACCTATCCATACACACCGTCTTGTTTTGAGGGTGGACTCTGGGATTTGAATAAAGAGATACAAGTAATTCTATAACACGTGGAAAATGAAAAGGAGTAAAATATATTTGAATTATAATAATCTTTACAAAATGTGGTTCGGAAAAGAAATACTTGAGACTGGCAGAAACTTCGATGTGGCTCGTCTCAAGTCTATGCGTTAATTCATTTTCGCTACTACATACAAATAACAAGAGCTCTCGGTTTTCGTCGTAGGTAGGGGTTTTCTAACTGCTTTGGAAAAAACCCCCGTATTCGACGCACAGTGTTTTAATCTTCAAAAGGGCCCATGTAGGCACGTACGGTTGCTTCTCGGCCAGCAATAAAGAGTTTTGGGCCTATGGGTTTTCCCTGACCCTACTATAAAATTTATTGTCTCTACGCATATTTTCAACATCCTCTCACCATTGAGATAAGGGATATCATCTCAATCAATACATAAAGAATGACATTAAACTCAGAATACTTTTAAAATAATTGTATAAAATCAAAATATTTTATAAAACACTAATAATATATTAATCTATTGGGTTGGCGGCATGTTTTGCCGCTGCGGGTGACCATCGGTTCGGTGGCAGATTCAATATTTTCAGTATTATCAGAAATTGGTTGATCAACGTTCCGCAACGCTTTAAATTTCTCAGTTACAACTTCATTTAAATTATTAGCGGTGTTACGATTCAGTTCTAGGGGAACCAAATGGGGAACCAAAACTAAAATTCCTTGGATCGGTCTAATGACTTCACCCTTTGCAGTAGTTAATCGAACAACGCGTACATTTCCATCTTTACCTAAAATTATCTGCTTAACACGAGCTAACGGTCAATCCGGACGTTTTAAATTGTCGCTACCTATCAATACTACATCACCTATTTTAATTGAATTAGAAATTTTGAAATTCTTTTTGCTATTAACTAACATACCTAAGTATTCATTCCTAAATCTTTGTCTTAAATCGGCTTTAATTTTTTGTCTATAAACGAATCGTTTCTTTAAATCACATAATTCTATATTATCTAAATCTAACACGCCTATTTCCTTTATATCCTGCAAAAACATCGATGGTGTCAGCGATGCAAATTCATCAAAAGCATCAATAGCCATCTCTTCGTAATTCAAACATGACCTTTTAAGTGTGCGCCTCAATAATCGTTTCAAAATTCCAATTAAGCGCTCCCAAAATCCGCCCCACCACGGTGCTGCTGGAAGATTAAAGATCCATTGTATTTTCATTGTTGAAGCTACTTTTGCTAATTTACTTAAATTAATGCTATCAAGTGCATTGCTTAAGCCCTTCAAATTTGTTCCATTATCACTGTAAATTATACTAGGTCTCCCCCGACGGACTATATGGCGTCTCAATGCCATTAAAAGAGAGCCAATACTTAAAGAGCCTACTAATTCTAAATGTACCGCCCTGTACACTGCACAAGTAAATATGCAAATCCACGCCTTTTCTCCGCCTTTTAAGAAGACTGGCCCAGCAAAATCTATACCGACAATTTCAAAGATCGAGCGGCATCTCTCACACGGTTCAATGGCAATGGTGCCACCTCTGCATTTAAATGCTGCTCTTTATGTCTCTGACAAGCTGTACATTTATTTAATACTGATTTAATTGCTTGACGACCCTTCAAAATCCAAAATTCTTCTCTCAAATTACTAATAATTAAATTTACTAAATAATGTTTATTTGGCAGTAAAATCGGGCACCTAAAATTAAAACTATCATCGCGCCTCAAAATCTTTGTTTTTAGTCTTATAATTCCATCATTATCTATAAATGGCGCGAAGTGTTTAATTTGTTCATCTTGCATTCCACTAAAACCTTCTCTTTGAATAATTTTAAATAAAAAATTCTCTGCGTCATTGATTTCATCAACAGTTAAAACATCTAATTGTGTGAAATTACACTGCTTTTTATTAATTTCTGTTAATCTTTCATGTCAAAAATTTGCTTTAACTTTACAATTTTTTAAATATCTTTTGATCCAAGCAGTAACTAATTAAATTTCTAAAATCTGAAAATCTATTGTACCATAATGAATTTAACTTATCTTGTTTTTCTTTTGATAAAATCAATGTTCTAGTTTGCGCTACATTATTATACCTATTCTTCGGTCTCATTAGTTATAATTTCGTGCTGGGGCCAGGTTTCCGGAACCTGCTGCAACCATTCCGGTCCCTCCCAACATTTTTGAGGCGAGAAGTTGCGAGGCGGTGCAGCCTCTTGAAGGTAAATCGGCCGGATTAAGATGCCCGGGCACATGTCGCCACTGTTTACTAAATGTTAGCGCTCTAATTTCTTTTACTCTATTATCAACGAAAATACTATATTATTTTCTTTATACATCCACATAAGCACGGTAGATGAGTCTGACCAATAGTATACATTTACATGTTTTAAATTTAACGCTTCTAAAATACTTGCAGTTAATCTCGCGCCAATCGTAGCAGCTAATAACTCTAATCGCGGAATGCTTACACGTCCGCTAGATTTGTCAGTTAGTGCAGGAGCAACGCGGGTTTTTGCTTGAACGAAATGCACTTTTACTTCCCTCGCTGTTTGTATACGTATAAACGTTACCGCTGCATACGCTAGTTTACTGGCATCACAAAATGTGTGCAGCGAAACATCATTTGTTTCATTAATGTCGCCGAACATACATCGCGGAATTTGAATGTCATTAGCATGTTTTAACTCATCTACCCATTTTAAAAAACGATCTTTAATTTCAATACTAACTTCTTCGTTCCACTATATTTTAGCTGCCCAGGCCTCTTGTAATAAAATTTTCGGGCAAAGCGGAACGGGACTTATAATGCCCAGTGGGTCAAAATTACGTTAACTCACTGACAAAATCGTTCTCTTTGTGACTTTATCACTATCTATATCACTAACATCTATAATTTTCAAAGATAAGGTGTCTAGCTGCTTATCCCACACTATACCTAAAACCTGGGATATATTATCGGGGCTACCGTCGCGAGTGTACTCCCACCCTCGAAGATCAAAACCCCCTGAATCCATCGCTCTTTTTGCATCACAAATAAATTTCTCTAATTCATCTAAATTGTTCAAGCTAGTTACGCAATTATCTACATATAAACTTTTTAATAATTTCAATAAATTGACTTTTAAAAATTTAGACTCACTATTTATTGAATTGACAATTTTTTCAATATGCAATTTAATTATCGCACCTAAAATGAAAGGACTTCATATGACGCCGAAAACTACTCTACAATGTCTGAAAACAATTAATTTTCCGGATTCATCATACCATAAAAAAAGTAAAAAATCTCTATCCGCTTTATCAATACTTATTTGCAAAAAAGCCTTTTTAACATCTGAAATTACGCCGACATTACTTAATCTAAAACGCAGTAAAACTGACGATATCAATTCGATGAGGTTACTGCCTTTATGTAGACACTCGTTCAGTGAGACGGATTGCTGCTCCTTGGCCGAGGCGTCGAATACGGGTCTAATTGCTGTCCTCGATTGCTCCTTGAAAACGGGCCTATGTGGCAGGTAATGACCCCACCCGGCTTCTTCTTTTGGCACACGCTCGATTATTCCCTGTGCTAACCAGTCATCAAAAATGTCATTATACGCAGTATACTTGCCTAATCCGTTAAGCTTTTTAACCGTCGATTGCAGCCTCCGAAGTGCTATAAACTGACTATCCCTCAACACCGCATGTCCCTCGATCCATGGTAGTTTTATTTCATAACGACCGTCTGCGTTTCTATTCACATTGTCCAAAAAAAGCTTTTCCACTACGGCATCACTCTCTTTCTGCGATATTTGCTCGATGGGATCCTTAATCCCTAAAACGTCTAGAGACCATAGGTTCTTAATACACCCATGACGCGTGAGCATGTTTACGGTGCACAAGACGGAGCTCTCTTCTACAATTTTGCTAGTTGGAACCTTTCCGATAAGCGTCTATCCCAACAAGGTTTCCACTGCTTCTAATCCGCACTTTAACGGATGTCTCTTCTTTGTCAGCAACTTAGCAGCCATATCTGAACCAATTAATACAGATATCAATTGTTGTTCACTTTCCACGTCCGTCAAATAAATATTCATATTTTTCAACTCCTTTAGCCAACTTCCTTTCGTCACTGTTGGGATATCTGTACATATGATTTCTTCTTCGAGCGCCTCTAAATCACAAGTATAACTGCCGTCTAAATTTGCTAAACGAACTAAATATTTTTCATAAGTTCTAGCACTCGATTCTTTACCTCCAAACAGTAAATGTTTTAATTTCAATTCAATTTTAATTCAATTTCAATTCTTTATATTTTTCTTCTAAACTCCTAAATGCAATTTTCAATTCCAGGTACGTTACATCATCTTGAACGAGGAGCGAGTTGAAGGTCGTTACGCTTTTCATGAATCCGATACGCAACACCGTCCTCCTTTTCCTTAAGGACGTTGTCGTAAAAATCACTTATCGTTGAATTTGTCTCAAATTAACACAAAATGTTCATTAAATTATCCTTTATAATTCCGCAAAATTTCAATATAGCAAGCGGCATTAAAAAAGTTAAAATTGTACTTTAAAGTTGCATCATTTAACATGGGAAGCATAGGACGAAGCTCGTGTTACAGACCATTTTTTGAACTGCGAGCGCAATTATTTTGTAATACTTTTAAAAAATTATATTAGAGTATTTGATGATATAAGAAACAAGATATACTTAAGTAAATATGGGGAATCCGTATTCGTTTTTTAATGGCAAGCGTTTAAAATAAGAATCTTTTAGTCTACCGCAAGCGCCGGAGGAGGACGACGATGGCGATTTGACAATGTCGCACGCATCAAATAGTGCGGCAGCATCACGGAGCATGTGTCTGTGCGCTATGCGTATATAAATTTGTATATATGTATATTGCGGACGCTCAAGACGCTGTTGCCGGATCGCCCGAGGCTGCGCAGAAGATAACTTTTGTACTTCTGCGCATAGAAAACGGAGAGAATGCGTGCAGTAATGCTCAACCTATTCTTCTTTTGCCATATACACTGGTACTAATGCAAATGAAGTTTAAGTTGCGCACGACTGATCCGCGACAACGTCCTTAAACCTTCCATATTCATTTTTCATAAAATGCTTGCAAACACTTTATAAAAAACACCTAAATCCCAAGTCCTGTCACGGTCGCCAGTTGTTTTGTTTTGAGGGTGGACTCTGGGATTTGAATAAAGAGATACAAGTAATTCTATAACACGTGGAAAATGAAAAGGAGTAAAATATATTTGAATTATAATAATCTTTACAAAATGTGGTTCGGAAAAGAAATACTTGAGACTCGCAGAATCTTCGATGTGGCTCGTCTCAAGTCTATGCGTCAACTGATTTTCGCTACTACATACAAATAACAAGAGCCCTCGGTTTTCGTCGTAGGTAGGGGTTTTCTAACTACTTTGGAAAAAACTCCCGTATTCGACGCATAGTGTTTTAATCTTCAAAAAGGCCCATGTAGGCACGCACGGTCGCTTCTCAGTCGGCAATAAAGAGTATTGGGCCTATGGGTTTTCTCTGACCCTACCATAAAATTTATTGTCCCTACGCATATTTTCAACACACACTCACGTTATACTTAAGGCTATAAATACTTAATACTAATACATAATAATACTTCAAAGTTACATAATATTAATACATAACATAATATTAATCCATAGACCTACTAATAATCTTTAACATTAATACTCTTTTTTCTTCTTTCGATACTTTATATAATTTATATACATTAAATCTCTTCTCATTACACTTTATCTATATAAATAATACGAAATCACATATAGCTTATATCTTCACTCCATTTGCCTTTCTATTATCCTCCTATCCTTTAATCCTGTTTTATCGCAAACATAGCTCTCACCTCTTATTACATCTATTTCCTACCTAATCCTTAAACTATTTCTCTAACTTGCTTTTCCTATCCTTTCCTATCTCTTTAACACAGCCCCTTTTCTCTCGTTGTTCTAATTCTTCCCTTTCCTTTATTATTTTGCTAAAAAATTTTCCTACCTATACATTTTCCCCCTCATCCAATACTCTCGTCCAGTTTCCTATCACGTACTCTGGTAAGTCTTTCCTCCACAGTTTCGGTGATTTCACATTCTTTTATCAAATGCTCTAACGTTCCTAACTCTTTTTTGCACAATAAGTATTTCCTATCCTCCTCTCCCACCCAATATTTATTGTTCCTTTCTATATTTCCGCACCTTAATTGAGCAAATATTCCTATATATTTCCTTAATTTTTTATCATTCATATACTTTGGAATTTTAAATACTGGTGATTCTTTATATCTACTATTAATATTTCGCCCCCTCTATCCTATTCCATCTTAATTGTTTTTCTATGTTTGTGTCTTTTTCTACTAAAATCTCCTCTATTTTCTCTCCTGGCTTCTCCAAACTTCAATAATCTCCTCACTAAACTCTAAAATATTCAAAAATTTTGTTCTCTCTCCGCCTTACCTACCTCCTTACCCTTTTCCCAATCCTCCCAACATTGTCTAATTAACCTTCCTTTACCACTATTTCTAACTTTTTCCTCATAACTCCACGCTCTTTGCCTCCATCTTATTTTCATTTTTTCTAATTCCAGCTCTTTGTAAATTATATACCTAGGCGTACAAAAATCGAGTCTTAGGATTCACCTAACATAATCTAATTTTATTTTTTCTAGCTCTTTTCTTTCTTCCCACCCCATATTTCTACCCCATACTCTATTATACCTCTCACTAACAAATTAAATAATTTCATTCTTTTTTTCCATTCGTTTTTGCAACATCTTTCTCCTAGGCTCCAAACACTTTTAGCGGCTGCGACTCCTTTCTTCTTCAATTCTTTTAAATGCCCCTTATAAATCGCAGTTTTTGTTAAACGTAAAGCATAATATTTAAAGTTGTCCACCTCCTCGATTTCTTTTCCCTCCCACTTTCATCTCACTTTTCTTTTTGTCCTCTTTTTGTTGAATCCCAATACCTTTGTCTTATCTATACTTAAAATTAAGTCTCTTTCTCTAAAGAAAATTTTCAAAGTGTTTAACATATCCTCCATCGCCTCCTTATTGTATGCCATTAATACTATGTCGTCCGCGTAGGCTAGGTTCCAAATTCTTTTTCTTCCTATTTTTACTCCTCCTACATTTCTGTTCTCCATTGCTTCTTCTAATTCGCTGATGTATATACAAAACAATATTGGGCTCAGAACACATCCCTGCCTTAGTCCCTTATTCATCCAAAATTCTTTTGACAGATCCTCCCCAATTCTTATCTTCACTTTTGTTTTTTCGTATAATCCTTTTATTCTCTCAATTATGTAATCACTTATTCCCTTTCTTTTCATTATTCTCCAAAGCTTCTCCCTGTTTACCGTGTCAAACGCCGCCTTTAAATCTACAAAAACCGCCCACATGGTATCCTTCCTTACTTTAGCTCTTTGCGCTAGATAATTGAGAATATAAATATTGTTAATTGTTGATCTGTCTTTCCTAAATCCTTGTTGTCCTTCCGGTAAGATCCCTTTCTCCTCTACTTCTTTTCCTAGTCTGTTTCTTAGTATCTCCGAGTATAATTTATACCCCGTGGTTAATAATATTATGCCTCTGTAATTTTGTGCTTCATTTATATCCCCTTTCTTGTGTAGTGATACAATCGTTCATATTTTCCATTCCTCTGGTATGTCTTCTCCCCTCCCCCCAGATTTTCTCTATCATACGGTCTGCCATCTCTTTTAATGTTTCTCCCCCATATAACCATAGTTCATTAGGAATTCCGTTGTGCCCTGCCGCTTTCTTTCTTTAGATTTCTTCTTGCCTTTTCTATTTCTATCTTATTTAATTTAACTTCCTCCTTAATCTCTTGTTCTTTTACTCTCTTCTCTCCTAGCATTCTTTCTTCACTTCCTTGCAATAGACCTTTAAAATAATCAATCCATTCCCTCTCCTTTATCTTGCTCATAACTTTATTCTATTTTTTCCTAAATTTGTTTATAAATTTCCAAACCTCATTTTCATTTTTTAAATTCTTTAATTCTTCCTCTATTCCTTTTCTCCATTCTTCTTCACTTTCTCTACATATTCTTTTCCATTCTCTTCATTCATTCAAATATTCATTTTTACCGTATTCTCCCTGTCTCCATTTATAAAATTTCTTTTTCGCTGCTCTCTTGCTACTCGAACACTTCCTGTTCCACCATCTCTTTATCCCTAGCCTCTTCATCCTTATCTTTCTTTTTTCTTTTGTCCATGCTACCTCCACCAACTCTTTAATGCTTGTCCATATTTTCTCGACCGACTCCTCCATTTGCAAACTATTTATTTCTTTCCCGTCACTTGTCAATTCCCAAAATCTCTCTATTGTCTCTTCATTCCAAATTACATACTCAGTCTGAGTAAAAGTCTGAGAAGTCGTCCAGATGATGCGCTCTCAGGTTCTTTCCTTAATGACGGTCGTAGAAGCGTGATCAAGGTGTTGATGCGTGCTGTCTCTGGTTCATCGGGCCAAACGCGCTGATACATTATGTATTTGTGCTATAGGAAGGGTCCTACCGCTTCCTTGTCCTCCTGCTTCTTTCCGTAGTGCCGTGCCACCAGAGTGCTCTTGGTCGTGTGGCTGTTAAAACGGCTGCAGAGTAGCTCCTAATAACGGGGCCACTCGACACCCACCGTTTTGTAGCACTGCCTGGTGCTGTCACGTTCAGCTGCTCCTGTGCAAAGAGCTCTGCTGGTAGGTCAGCGATGTCTGGTGCAGGTTTCTCGTGTGAAAGATTTCCCTGCGAGAGGTGGAGGATTACTGCGACCTCTACGGGTCACTCGTGCGCTGAGGATGGGCGTATCCTTGGGCGTCCTCGTTTCCTGGGCGATGGTGATGTCGTGTAGGTCGCCACTGGGTTTCTGAATACTCCCAGAAGTATGTCTTTGCTGCTGGATCTGCTGCGTGATCGTGTTATCCTCAATGTAGCAAGTGGAGTGCTGTTGACCGGCATCTGCTGCGTCGGTAGAGTCTTGTAGGTTCACTGAGTTCCTACGCAGTCGTCTTGAAGAGGGGGCCCCACGTTGCGCGCCACTTGTCACCGATGCGCTGTTGCGTGAGTGACAACCGGAGTCTTTTTTTCTTGCTCTCCTGCGGGAGAGGAATCCTACGGGGAAACTTGAATGTCTTACAGATGGTGTCTTCGTTGGGTGAGAGGAGGACACAGCACTAACCCTCTTTCCTAGCCCTCTACGGACCTAGAGTCTCGACCTCTCAGTGAGAGGGAGACCCAGTAATAGAGTCACCGATGAGCTAGGCTCATTAAGTACCTGTAAGAAAGGCACTAAAACTGAATTTAGGACAAAAGTTTTCAAGGTGAACTGCTGAGGTGAACTGTGTATTGCACTGGAGGGGAGAGGCCAGCTAGCCGTTGCCGGGCCTCTCCTCGCGCCTCTATATATTCGCCACCTAGCGACGGCGCGCAAAGTAGACGCGGCGGTAATGCTTGATTGCATATGTATACGGTGGCGTGCTGCAGGGACAAGCACGTTAGTGCAACAAGATGTATTATAGACAGTTTTGAAATTTTAGAAGATACTATAAAATTTAGACTTGAAGGTAACTAAACTAAAGCACAAAGTGAAATATTCTAATTTTTGAGTTAGAAGTTAGAAATTTTGAATTTCGGCGCCATTCCGGGGCATACGTACGAACTAATCAAGTTCATGATTTCGAGACTTCACACATCAGGTCATCACTTTTTTAATAGAAGATATGAAAATTCGTTACCTAATGGAGGGCAAGCATCTCTTGGCTTTTTGATATTTTATTTACTCCCTTTGTTATAATCAAAACAATTATTTTTTGTCTGTTATGGCATGAAATTTTATTTCTTAGTTGTCTTTGAGATCGCCTTAAATTTTGAAAGTGTTCGAAGCGAAATATAGTTCAACGCAATTACAAATACCATTATTTTTTGAATATACCTACACTTTTTGAAACTCCCAATCCGATATATATTTTATTATATAAAAAACCATAAAAATGTTATTGAGGCTTCACTCTACTAACCAGCCAATCGCTTGAAAATCTCTTAGCCGTAAAAGCTCGACGAGCACGCAATCAAGCTGTCGCATAATAAATAAGCGCGTCGCGGTCGATTCGCGAGGCTCGTCCCGCTCGAATCGCACCTCCGGTGGCTCCTGTTGAGGAAGATCGATCGGGACGAGCGGCCTCGGCCAAAGAGCCGCGCGTCCCGATTGCCCCACCGATATCGGCCGCTAAACGCGCCGGAGCAATTTCTCCGTCCCTCTCTCTCTCTCTCTTTCTCTCTCACTCTTTCGGCGGCGAGCGCATTATGTCTCTCGCTAATTTGGATTTATGTTCGCATTCGCACGTCCAGCGACCTGTCGCAGCTTTCCCTTTTACAGGAAAGCCCCTGCGCGCGCCTCTTCCCGATCGTTACTCGCGAGGGGTGGTCGAGCGACACCCGCAAGGCACCGCGCAAACGATCGACTTATTTTCCGCGCCGCCATCTGTGCCCGCTAGGCTCGCCAAGATAAATTGCCCGCCGAGCCTTGGAAACTCACAGCTAATATGGTACGAGCTGCTAATTAAGTGTCCCGACAGCTTCACCGATTTTCCGATGATTTTTTATATTTGCTTTCAAATTAATTTTTAGTATTTACTCCTTGAGGTATCGTGGTGAACTTATGTTTAACATTTTATCCATAAAATTGCAAATTGACTTTGCATTATTGATTGAAAGACAATTACAAAGCCACTCAATAAACGTGATTAACCAATCTCAGACTTTTTAAAATTCGTTTTACGCGTACAACTTTATTTATTACATTAAAAAAAAAGAACAGTTATCGCTTTCTGTAAAAACGTTGATCCACAAAGATCAATAAACCAGTTCGTGTGCTGACAACAATGCGATACAGCAAAACATGTTGACCTTAAACATTCCACTCCTTCGATCTTTCATACTACGTTTCTTATACAAAAAAACACGTCTGGCTTAAAGTGTAATGATAATATGACAATAAAGATCACTATGCGCGTAAAATTTATGAGACGCACGCCTTCTACTTCTGTATAATTTTAAATTGTTTTTTTTTTTCTTAAACGGTGATTAAATACTTGAGAAGACCAAAGTACCACCATTAGCCATGAATTATCGCAATAAACACAGTATAAAATTGTGTGCCGTTTTCAGATTTAGTCTTACGACTCGAAGGTCCTTATTTCGCAAAACCCTGTCAATTATAGCTGAAATAATATACAATTCTTTTTTTAATTCGACCATAAAATAAACGCAGACATTTTTTATCAAAAATACCTGCCAATGGTATTTTACTCGTTTGTCCATACTCGTTTTACTACGGCAGCTGTTTACTATCCATGTAGTCAGAAAATTAACAATTGTTGATTTATGATTAAATACGGCGTCATGAATATTTTTCTTTCACAATAATTACTTCAAAAGATTCGATCTGCAACTAAGTTATAATATTCAATTATCTCGAAATTAATTGAAGTTGCGGTACTATAAAGAAGAAAATAAACTAATGTCGCATTTAAAGATTATCGCAGCTTTGAGGTCATTAATTGTATAATTATCTTGTGCTGTACTTGCTGATAAATGAAGCCACAACGACTTAAAGTTTTATTAGTGCCCAATAAAAATAAACAGCGAGGAAGAAAAAGTGAAAAGGGCTGAAAGAAGATAAAATCGTTTTTGCGGTATGCAGTTTATCGGCTCATCTGGACAATTGTTGCCCGCGTTACGCGCAAACCCAAACAGTACTTAGTCGCGCATCGACTCACATTACGAGACAGAAGTGCAAAAAAGAAAGAAGCCGTAAATATTATTACAATTTTATCGGCAATTGATCCCTTTGTTCCTCGCTCTTTTTTACCCTCCACTCTTTTTATTCACTACGCCCGAGGCTCGACTTGCTGTGAAATGCACGCGTCCAGTGGTATGGGGGAACAGGAGGAGGCTGCGGATTTTATAGTAAACTTTTCTAAAGTCTCAGGGCCGATAAACGAAAATATGCCAAAGATTTACTTGTCTTTCGTTCAGGCGCGATCCTTGGCATTCCTCTGAGAATAAGGAAAACAATTATCCTTCTCACCAAAGTTCACTCTTCGTTAAATGATGATAAATTGTCTGTTTGTTGCTTTTTTCACGATTTTCTCAAATGGCATTTTAGCTTTATTACCTTTTTCGCCTTTAATCATACGGCGTGGTCCATGTTTTTTCGCCAATAATATATACTTAAATAAAATTTGATCCAACATACGAAAAGAAGTGTTTATATTTCAAGTAATAATAATAATTCATCTACAAAAAGAAAATAAATAATAAAAAATTAAAAAAAATACGTTTATCAAAAAAGAATGGTTAAGTAAGAAGTTATATCATTTCGCATTTTTATCGAAAGATGCTTCGTAAAAAAATTATCAAAATTATAATTGGCTGTTTAAGTTTCAAAGTTATTGCGTACCACCAAATTAGAATAGTTTCTATTACAAAAACAAAGAATTTTAAAAAAGATTTGCAGATGTAAGAAGTCACTTAAAATTTAGGACAGCCAAATAATTTTTTCATGCAAAAACCTCATCACGAAAATATCTATAACAATATCAAGCAGTACATCCGTTTTCTTGCAAGGTAACAGCATCGGCCTTTCTTCCTTTCTCTCCTCCATAAAAAAGCAACAAACAACATACGGACGGTCCGTTAATTACGTCAAGTTCTTAATTAAAATTGGCCGCGGGCGCAGCAGCTGTCAAGCTCTTGGAGCAATCTACGTAAAATCCCCGAGATTATACCGCAGGCGGAAAAAACGGCAGAATTCGCCTCTGAATCAGCCTCGTCGCCGTCAGCACTTCGACAAGGCACTCGCGTAAATAGTCGGGACGTGACCCGTGTCACTTTTTCTCTCAGTTTCTCAGTGCTCCTTTGTTCGTCTAGCGTTGGCAGCCCTTTTCCACGCGCTCTTCTCATAATAAATTCTTGTCGAGCGCGATTCGAACATATCGAATCAAGACTCGCATACGCGAGTGCGTGCACTCCAACGCTGCATATGTACACATTTAAGCGGGCAATTAGTTTCGCGGAGAGAATGTCGCCGGCCTTGGCGAACACACAAATGCGGGGGTGCCTCTCTTTCACCAGAGCTGGAGAGAGAGCGAGAGAGAGAGAGAGAGAGAGAGAGAGTGAGAGAGAGAGAGAGAGAGAGAGAGAGAAAAAAGAGAGAAAGAGAGAGCAAGAGAGAGAAAAAAGAGAGAAAGAGAGAGCAAGAGAGAGAAAAAGAGAGAAAGAGAGAGCAAGAGAGAGCAAGAGAGAGTAAGAGAGCAAGAGAGAGAGAGAGAGAGAGAGAGAGGGAGCGTAGGGCTGGACGATCGGCAACGACTTGTCAACAAACGTATATCTCATTCGATCTGACTTATATGAGCTAATCCACGAACTTGATAAAACTGGGATACATGACGAGGTCGCAGACACTTTTTGCCATTTTCGTGCAAACTATTAGTAATTGCCTAATATTTTGGACAAAAAGTGTCTACAATAACATTTTATGTAATTTTTTTCAGAAAAGTGATCCGAAACATCTGTAGTGCAGGTAATGAAGAGTATTTTAAACCTGGTTCGGTAACATATAAGTTACTTTATTGAAAGAAAAGCTATAGCAAGTGGACAAATAAATAAAAATTTTTAAATGTTTTTGATGGAACAATACTAGAGGTAAAGAACACTGTTTGGGTCTTAATAATGAGTAAATAGCTTAAATTGTGCGAGTAGTTAAAGTGTAAAAAGTTCCAGCAATGAAAAGTGATGAATACAATTGTTATACCTATTAAACTGGAACGTGTATTTTTTTCAATTTAACCCAGGTTGGCCCCCTTAAGTTTTTAAGCAACGTTTATTTGCTATTTGTGTAAATGTTACTAATCATTTTTTTCGTGTACCGAAAATGAAAAAAATCGTTAACATGAAGCATTAAACATTAACGTGTCATTTTATAATAAGACAGTGAAGTTTAGACGAAATGGTCAACTGCACGGCAAATTGTAAGATATGTTTGTTGGAAATAAAAATGAAAGTAAAAAATGTAGAGTTCACAATTTTAGACGATGCCACCTGCTAATTTGAGAATGGATTTCAACTTGGAATTCGCGGATGTTTTTACACAGTGTTCGCGAATGGGCCGTTTGCGGTTATTTTCGCGTTGTCGTCGAGTTATGGTTTTTTTCGTGAAAGGTCGAGCGGCTCTCGAGGACGCACACTTTTGTTGGTTCTCTGAAATGTTCGTTTTGTCGAGCAGCTGTTTACGACACGGGGTAAGAGGAACCGTTGTTTTGCCGGTAGCTCGGGCTTTCGATACCTCGTTCACCGGCTTCCGGATTCGCAAACTCTTTTTGTTCGAATAAATGTTATTCATAAATATTTTGTTAGCGTTAATTTATGCTTAGTAAAATCTTTTCAAAATGGAAAGTTCTGTTCGGTTAGAATGTCTTGTGTAATTACAAATTACGATGTACTCTTGATATTTTTTGCGCAGCTTCATCAGCTTTAAATATTTTAAGAACTGATATCGAAAATCTGACGGCGGTTTTTTTTTGCGGAGCGTTGCACGTTAAGGCGTGCTAAGTCAAACGAAAGCTACATCATGAGAGGGATGGGGGAGCGCACTGAAGGCTAACTGATGCTTTCCCAACACCATCCTCAAACGAAGCGGCCTTTAATAAACATTGAGTTTTTATAAGCACCCTCGATTACAACTCCCTGCGGTATCTCGTATTAAATCATCCCTCGTCGAGCTCACCTTAGCTCAACTTTTTCTCTCCCTCCCCCCTGCCGGGGGCCCCCTCCTCTCTGCACCGGCGTGCATAAGAGACGCTCAGGTGATGATCCCGCGAGGAGGAAGAAAAAATTCTCCCTATCGGATTTTCCCTCTCCCGCGCCACGGCGGTACGTATAAAGCATGTATAATGCACGGGGAGGGGAAGAGCGCCGCGAAAGATCCAATTTGGTGCCGGCCTTTATTTATGAAAAGGCGATACGCGCGCCTCGCCCGAGCGTCCGATTCATATTTCGCGCGCGTAATCGATCTCTGTGCAGCGGCGCGAGTCCGTGCATTTTTTTGCCGCCCCCTTGTTTTGCGCGCGCTCCTTACCGCATTTTTTTTATGTGCTTTCGTTTTTATCATCCTCAGGATTCCCTCTATCCCACTGCTGCTCCGACGTCGCGCCTTCTCTCTCTCTATCTCTCTTCTTTCGCCCCTTGTTTCACTCGAATGAGGTGTTGTAGCAACAAGGTGTTAGATTAATTGTGCGATTAAAACATCGTAAATCAGCCAGGAGTAACGCCCACTGCGAGCGCCGGACTCTCTTATATGCAGAAGACCAAACAGATGCGCCGCGTTGCCGCGAATTTGCGCTCTATAGAGGAAAAAGATGACGAGGAAGAATAATGTGCAGGGAGGAAGCTGGCCAAGGTGAGAGAGACGAGGTATCGCTAAGATGTTTCGGAAAAAGGTGCACGCTTTATATATAGAAACCAGCAAAATCTAACGCGTTTCGTGCAGTCTTTAGATTCCGCTTTTCTTTTTAAATCTTGACGCCGTTTTTTTAAAGAGATCGTATCAATAAGCGCCATAGTCGTAATATAACTTTAAACTTTTGTATATTCACGCAAATTTGTCATATAAAAGTTAGAAAACAAATCACGTGCACACGTGCATAGATATTTTTCAAAATATTCACCATTCAAGGTCTGTCCGAAAATTTGACTTAGATTTTTTGATAAATGTAAATATTTGAAAAAATGTTCGTATCGTAATTTCAGGACGTTTTAAAATTACGTTTACTGAATGAATCATCAATTATTGGGCCAATAGTCAATGAATCAGCCACTTTCACTAAAGGACCTTGCCGATTACTTTCGCTCTTCTACGAAGTCGAAAGTGCGTGTACACTTTTAATTCTATAGTTCTTTATGGGAACGTACGTCACTAGAATACAAAAACCACAAAGTTCCTCGGTCAACTTGTATCGGAACAGTAAAATGACTACTTTTATAACAATTTATGAAATTATTTCACCACTCCCTCAAGCCATTGACGTCAGAAAAACCGAGAACGTAACAGATCTGATTCACTGAATTTTATTGATTTATAAAAAGATACATCATTAATACGAATTCTTAGAAAATATAAAAATTTCATGAATCTCGTTTTTACAATTTAACATTGTACGGGGTGAAAGGTAAAAAATAAAAAATAAAGTAATGCTTGTGAGACAAGCTGTAAATAAAATGATAGGTTTTTTTTTCGAAGAGAAAGGTAAAGGAAGAAATTGCTTAAGTTTTTTCATTTTTTATTAATATCCCATATGAGCACAATGATTAGTATAAACACTAATCCCTGTGAAAAATAAGGCCTGTGTTACAAAAAATATATGGAAATATATACACACGCGCGCACTTACACGGATATACCTATAAAATCGGATACATATTACATATAAGGTATTGTTTTTCAACATTACGAACCAGTACACGTTAAAAATCAGTGCATGTGCGTTGAATAAAGTTATAGAAATCGCAAAATACTAATTAGTGAGTATAAACCAAATTTCACAGCTTACAATGAGTATAAAGTAATAATATCCTTGCAATCACACTTTTCACTTAATTTAGCATTTTGCATTCTTAACGCAGGTTGTCGATAGGTACATATTTTTTAGTTTGGACGTTTACGAGATAATGATTGTCTTTATTTTATATTGCCTTTGTATCTATCTGAAACTTTATTTTCAATAGATACAATTTTACATTTTACAAAATGCTTTTCGCCGTTTTTTGATACAAAGTCCTTTACGATCGCAAATTTCATGTCTTAAATACAATGTAATATATATAGACACTTTTCGCAGTTGGTAAAAATATTTTTTATATAACAATCATATCAAAATTATTTTCCAAATATATTTTATCAAAAATTTACACTTTATTTATAAGCCACCCTGTATAAAGCTAATATTAGATATAATACGCTGGTGTATTTTGACACTTTGTAGAATTTTTCATTAGTGTTTATTAAGTTTTAAAGATAAATGATGGTGGTAAAAAATACACTTTTAAAAATTAACGTGCATATACTTATTTCATTTTGCATTATTCGGCTGTAAATGAGTATAAGATAAGTAGAAATTTTTATATTTAATTCTCACATATAAAATAAAATTCTATAATTTTAAATAGTACTAAATAAATTCAAATTAACATAAAATATATCTACTAAAAACATTTACCTATATGAAAACGTTTAGAGATTCGACAGAAATGAATATTCAATAAATAATAGTTTTGCAAATATAAACTAGATACAGTTATGTACAGCGAAGTATATTAAAAATTCATTCGTAATGAGAATTATAAAAAATATTATAAGAAGACATAAAATATTAATTATTTAAAAATTAATGTTTAATTGGAAAATAATTCGATCGCCTTGCAATTAAAAAAATAAATATTTCACTGAGTTTTTTGAATAAAAACAAAATCATTAAATTCTGAAATGTATTTAATGAAATAAAATTAATATATTTTATTTTTTTAATATGAGGCAAGCGAATCCTCAATTTAATAAATGTAAGATATCTAATATGAATCTAATATTCAGACAATTACTATGCTAAATAGGCAAGTGCAAAATGTAAAAATACAAGCAATAATTATTAAATTAAGAATATGCGAAATATTTCCAAAAGCTTATTCGTACATAATAATTTAATAATTATTTGCTTGCATGGTACTAGTCAATAGATAACAGAAGTGTCGATAAGAAATACTTTTATATACACTGCAATTTATTTGCTTATAAAATATATGTTGCAAATTATGAAAGAAAACGCAGAAATACTCACATAATATTTTCAAATGTATTAACGTTTTCGAAAAATTATTATTCAATTTCAAAATTTAATGATCTAAAAATGACATGATTAACAATGAGAAATATTTTATCTTAATAATCCGTACGTAATATACCGAATTCTCGAGTATGTGTGCACAAAAAATCCGTATTTTTCACACGAAGAATTAAAAAACTCTATATTTTATAATATCGAACACAATATATACGATTAACGTAGAAAACACGGTACCGTTTTTAAAACCTAAAATATTAAGTTATGGTATACACATGTGACATAAATTTAATAGAGTAAAATTCAACACGTGTATTTTTCATAAGTGTACAACAAACTAGCATAAAATCCACGTGGATCATGACTTAAACTCATTAGATAACTTCTTATAAACTAATCGTTCATGGAACATACAAATATAATATATCATAGATATATGGGACCAAAATCACCGATCCCATGCGATTCGAATCCATCAAGTAAACCAAAACACCTACCGTTGATATTTTAACTGCACAAAAATTAGAAATTCAATTCAATGAAACATTTATTTGCTCAACAAGTGTTTTAGTATAAAATCTTGCAATTAAAAGAAATCATTGAATTATATCATATTTTTGACGGTAGCGACAATCAAGCAGCAGCGAACAGTTCCGCGCGCTAAGAATGCAACCAGGTGCTTTGTTGCGAAGCTCGATATCGATGGGATCAGTAAGCAATGTGGAGAATAACTTCGTCCATTACAATTTTTTTTTATTTTATGTTTTTTTTCAACAACAAAGCTTAAAAAGTAATAAAAACAGTCTCGAAAAGGGCAGAAGATTGGGACGTACCTCCCAAAAATTTAACGATCGACTTGTTTTAATTTAATTTGAATTATTTATTAAAAAAATCGATCGTCCCTTTTCGAAGATTGTTTTCGAAAAAATATAAAATTGATAGAACAAAGAAAAGATGCCTCAATAGGCGTACTCGGTAGACCCACGCGTGCGTCCTTGCCAAATACCTTGAACAAATGGAGCACGATGAATCTTTTCATCAGTAACGTTACGATACCTTATTAACTGACTTCCAAACACTTGTAAACGCAGAAATTTCTTCGTTTGCACTTGACCTGCAGGTTGTAAATATTTTCAACGTTTGACGAAAATATGCGGTTTTTCTTACGATATAAATAACTTCTGCCTACGACTCTGACTGTAATTGTATAAACCCACGTTTTCATTCTTGTACATTATTTTCTTATATTTTTTTATATTTTAGACGAGTGTAAGTGTAGTAAGGATAATCATTCCCATCGACAAAAGAAACGGAAGCCCCGAATTATTTATTTATTTTGTCAGTGGTTCGGTCCGGTAATTCGGTCTTGATCCATTCGTTGATTGATCAAGTGACCTTTCGTTCGTGCACAGTCCGGATGATCGACTAAAGAAAGCGAATCGTGTCCATGGACGAATCGCCATCGAATCATCGAAGCGATTGTTTCAATTGATGAAAAACATGAATGGAGAAGAGTAAATAAAGCCTACCGGGAACCGCCATTTTTTCAAGTCGGGAGGAGCCTTGGCCGATAGCCGATCGACAGATCAAAGACAGTAGGGGTGACAGAACTGATAGACGAGCCTTTGACTGCGCTCAGTTTTCTTCATGATACCCTTTTTGTAGTACTGACGGATACTGCGGCTGAGTTTGTCATAGTTCATGGCTGGTCGATTCTTGCGCTTACCCCAGAGTCGGGCAACGCGCACCGAATCCTCGATCTTGAACACTCCCTTATTGCGGTCCAGCCAGCGAATGCAGGAGCCGTGAGCGCCCGGACTCTGTAGCAGTTCCTTCAGGAACTGCCAGAGGTGGATGTGCGATCCGCTGCTGCGGATCTTGCCACCGCCATTGGTACCGGTACCCACAGGACTCGCTTCTTCGTCCTCGTCTGCAATCACGAAAATTTATTTTTTTTATTTTTTTTTTTCAGTATTATAATCACCCTAAATCATCAACTTTATTTCAGTCGAATTTTCACTCTTATTTTAAAGTTAATTTAACTTCTTTGATGGGGTAAAATACAGTGATCTTTTGACTCGTAAGCTGAGCGAAATAGAGAGACAACTTGAATATTACTCTACTTTACACGGAGAGAAATGTTATAGTAAAAATTACTATGTTCCGTAGGAACAGGTGGATACACTCGACCTATGACGATTTTTACTATAAAATATACTAAAAATTCATAGGCACATAGCAATTTCTACTACACTGATAGAAAAGATTCTTTAACTCAAAGTCTTCCCGGCTTTAAAAAATAATTTTGTCATGGTATTTGAAATAAAGAAATATGCATTAGAATTCAAGAAATATTTCTTAATAGTTAATGCGCGATCATCTTTACTGACAAAAATCCTGTGAATGGCTTAATAGTTAATGCACCGTTTCTTTACATCTAATACCTATGCCTTTGGACTATATTAAATGCGCACGGCTTTATATTAAAGACACTGGCTTTGGATCAAAGGATCTTTTCTATCAGTGTATATAAATCACAATTTTTGCTATGTACATAGGAATTTTTAGTACGTTCTTACGGAATATAGTAATTTTTACTATAATATTTCTCTCCGTGTAGATGATTCACTATAAATTAAAGTGACACTTGACTCCAACCGTTTTAACGTGTACGCTATTTTGTTGAATAAATTGGACATCATCGATCGCTAACACTATACTAATTAATTCTCATAATTACCATCTGAGTAGTCCATATTGCAGGAGCCTTTAACACTACCGGGCGCGCTGCTCGCGATTGACGAGGCGCCGCTTCCATTATCAGGTGATTGCACAACGCCAGTAGGTGACCAAGAAGCAGCCAAAGTATTTCTGGGCGACTCCTCGACGGCAGCCTTCCAGATTTCCAGTTGAGCATGCAGCATGCTGCCGCACTGCAACCCAAAACGAATAAAAAATTGATTAATTAAATTTCCCAGCAAATCATCAAGCAGTCGGTTAATCTGCGCTGCCCTCGGAAAAATTGAGATACGCGCTCGCGATACAAGCTAGGCCGAACGAATTTTCCGTTAAACTTTCCGTTACGAACTACACCTATTCTGCTATCTGAAGCAAGGAATCATTACTGAATTATTAGCAGGGACCGTAAAAATGCCGCGGAGCTGTTAACTTGTCGAGCAACAATCCGGCCGTAAATTAGCCGTGCCTAGGAAGGAAAAAAATCCATCTCACCTGTCAACCTGGCTCGGCAACAATGAGGTTTCATTTGGTAGCGGAAACGATATCCAGCCGCGCGCGCGCGCCTGAGCGGCGGACTCCCGCGAGACACGCGAACGTAAGCGGCTGCATAACGCGATCGTCGCCTCCGGGGGATAAGGGGAACGCGCGAACGACCCGACGATGGAGCAAATCGCTAATCGAGCTGCGCAATCTGACACGGAAGTTGCCACAGCGTCCCAGTCGATTTTCGTCACGGCCGAGCCGTCGGTGTGCATAGACGGTTCCGCGAAATTTCGCGCCACGAGGCGACAGAGACCGTGAGATAATCGAGATCGGCCGACGCTGTCGTCGCGGGGAATTCGCAATGGGGGCCAACAGACCGATCGGTCAATTTATTATGTAACGGAATCGGACACATTGTCGGAAATGTCACGTATTTAATACGCGTGTCTCGTCCGTTGAAAAGTGTCTATTGGAATATTCTTTACTTCTTACTTATTTGAGTAATATTTTTTTCGCAAATCGGCAGCAGTTTAAAAAATTACATATTGAGAGTAGAACCTTGAAAGTTTGTTAATAATTTGAAAAGCTCTTTTGTGTATAATTGTTAGTATAAAGGAATTTTAAAAAATCTGAATACATCAAATGAAATTCAGAATGTTTATATGTATAGGTATATCTCGATAAAATTACTTTCTAATGCTTTATTCGCGCTAAATAATATTTCAAGATACATTTTGCAGAACTTGTTACTTGATATGTATTTTATTATTGCATTCTCTGATCACTTCGCGGTCACCTTTGAAAAAAAACATGAAAAAAAGGAGTGCACCCCTTTGCATGCCGATCCGAAAGTGTAGAAAACGTGGAAGAAAAAAAGAATAGTGGGAGAGGCAAGCAAAAAGGCCAAGATCATAGGTGTAGTCGGTATAGAGTTTTCCGACTGCGGGACTGCGAGAGCCGCGCGCGTGCCGCCAGGAGAAAGCAGTCGCGCGTCGTCGCTGACCCACTTCTATTCGCGCCTGCTCTCGCGCCTATAAGCCGCGCTCCAAGAGCCGCCGATTTTATAAGGCATCGATCGAAGAAAAAATTTTTCGCCGCGCGTTTTGTACCGAGCTCCGCGCTGTCTCTCCGTTTACGTTTTTCAGTATCACCGCGCCGCACATTTCCAACGACAGTCATGCGACCTAATTAAGAAATTATTTCGCACCGTAGGGATTAGCATAAAGTTACGTTGTTTTGTGCGCCTAGCTGAATTGCGTAGCCACGACGATTTTCTGAAGATATCTTATCTTCCCCGGTTTATTGGTATTTTAATCTTTAATTGATTTCTCATTTTAGATATTTCGATTCGATACTGTGCACATCATGCATATTTATAATTTTATTGAATTTTATAATTTCTTCGACATTTAAATAAGCAGTTTGATATCTGTTTACTCTAAATTTTATTGGTACATTATTGCTTATTCATAAAACACTTTGGGCGTCATATTTTTTCCATTCATATCAGCTCTGGTTTGCGTAGGAAATTTAAATGAATTATACCGAAGAAAACTCAACAAGTGGTAATTAGCAAGAAGTTTCTAGACCGTTCGTTGCCACGAGATCTCGATGATTCACCGGCAAAGAAGTGAGCATCGTGCGAAATGGCGCGACATGATTACGCAAGAAACGGGCCGAAATGCTCATCGATTTGGGCGTATACGCGCTCCTTTTTTACTTCTTTTCTTGAGGCGCGCGGCGCTTAATTGTCGGCTCTGTCCACGCTCGCGACACACATTTCTTTTGTCATTGACTTTGAGAGAGCTGCGAACCGTTACGCGGCCCATAGACGCCGACCACCAGCCACGCATAACAATTTAGCGCTAATACCTTTTTTCTCTCTTTCCTTTCGAAAGTAACATCGCCGTTTTCTCGACTTCGCAGATGCAAAAATAACGACGTTACGCGACCGGTAATCAACTTTACATCGCAAATTCTAGTGGACACTTCTCTATAAGAGTTCGACGACTCTTTTTTATAATAATTTTTTTCTAGAGATATCCAAAATAATCATCAAGTATTGCGATCGTTATAGAATATTAAAAAGACTTACGACGAATAATATTACTCATTATACTCTTTAGAATATGCTTCAAAATAAAATGTCATGCCACGTTAGAGTTGAAATAGCAAAAATCAGGTGAAAAGTGATCTCGACCTTGCGGCAAGTGCATACCCATAACGAAAAGGATGTCGTTACACAATTATTACGCCGGGCATTAGCGACTCTGCGCCACTCGGGTAAAACCCAGGGTGCACGCAGTCCAGTGACGCAAGTATCCCGTGCACGGACGGGGGAAAAAGTGGAAAACCGGATAGCGAAGAGTGCATTGCTTGCGCGGCTTCGTTTCGTGTAGCTACGCACGTATACCACGCTACGGCCGGGGGAAAGACGTCATACCTCCGCCACTGATTTCCCGGAAATTCACTTTCACCGGGCTCAAGTGGAGAACGAGGCACCGGCGATCGGCGGATTTTAATCGCGCTCGAGAGGCCCCCAACACGTAACTTTCTTCACTCGGCCAAAATTCACCGTTTTCATCATTCAGTTATGCTTTCGTTTAATTTTTTTCCGCGCGCCGAAAATCGCGACGAAATTTACTTCTTTCTTTAATTGGCCATTTTTAATGCCAAGATTATGTAGTTCGTGAGCATTTTCTTTTGGTTTGGAAACTTAATTAATTCAACGTTTAATTAAGCTGCAATAATTTGTTGTTGAATAAACTAAATAAGGAGTTGTTGTTTCGGCCGCGTAAGCTCCGAATTAACGATATGCAATATATTTGAAAATTAATTAAGCCTACAAGGCTACATTTCACTTTACAAAGTAGGTTTGCAAATTACTTTCTTTAGAAACGGATACCTATAGCGAGGCCTCCCCGGCATACCGGTTTGAGCCGTATGCGCCAATCGCAAGTAACAATATTTAACGTCGCGCGATAAACGGCTCGATTAATACATAAAAGCACGCCACACCCGCCCGATAAATTAATAAATTCAGACCGAGGGGTCGATAGTCGCGCGGCCAGCATGGGGAATTAAGCATCGTCCGAAAAGCCGATCGCTATTCATCCGCCGTTGGAAAGCGCCGGGAGCGTTCGCGCGCCCAAGCGGCTATCCGGCCGATTTCAGAGTCGCCTATCACTCGCTTCGCGCCTCCGGTTCGCTCAGGCTCCATTGTTGTTCGCGAGATTTATTCGCTTGCCGTGCTGTCGGGACACTCGCGCGGGATCTCGCGCTCTCCGCCTGTCGCAATCCGTGGCTACGATCTGCGCTTATCGTATGGCAGTCCACTTTTTCCTTCCTCCCGTCGAGAGGTGATAAGGGACTTTGGTGCGCTCGAGGTAGTCGTACCAATATATTCCGTTTTTTTGGCAAGCGAGGGCGGGATTGAATGGGCTCTTGGCATAATGTAAGCGCATGGCCAAAAAATGCTATTATGTAGAATTTTCTTATTCTTTCGTTGTACATTAAGTAAATTAATGTATCGTTCTAGTCGCAAAATAAGTGAATCGGAATTTCTCGCTTAAAATTTACCGACCACCTCAATCCCGCTGTGATTTATCTCTCGTCTATTTACTCCGGCGGATAATGGAACAAAAAAATAATATAAGCGACGCAAAACTGCAAGTTTAATCGCAAAGTCCATTAAAAGCGCCTCGTCCGTCAACGCCGGGTAGAGACGACCGCAGCGAGCGGATCCTTTCATTTCCGGGGGGAGGGGGGTCAGGGGCGGTCCCGAGCCGCCGGCAAGCCGGATGATTGCCGGCGCGCGGTCCAGCCTCTAATGCCGCAAATTTGAGCGCCCGCGCTCCAACAATGGGAGAGGAGCCAGTGTCGCGGCTGCGAGTTAATCGCGATCCGCACGCACACCCGGCACTTACGCGAAATCGCGATCCATTATCCGCGGTGCCCTCCCCGCAGCGGGACTTTCGCGGACCCGCGCTAATGAGACCGATCGCTCATTTTTTTCCTTTAATGAGAGCGAGGGGTCACCTCGATTCGGGGGCCGAGCGGGGAAAAGCCCATTTTCTTAATTGAACACTCGGTTACCGCGATGGATCTTATTTTTCTTCTCCTTTATTTTTCGGTACGGTTAATGATGAAGGTGTACAACGGACTTTAAGCAGCGTATCGGATTCCTCGGTGAACTTTCCAGGCGCGCATTCGTACAGCGGGTTTAAACGTCTGCGATATTTCATGGAAATTCGAAGCGATTTCATTGTGAGAGACGTGGATTAATCATGGTCGCAGGAAAGCGGAAAAGCACGCTTGGCTTGTTGCTCCAGCTTTTTTTTTATTAAGAGTAGGTGGAATTTCTCGGTGCGGTGTTGTAATATGAAAATTGAGATGAACAAGTAGCTTACCTGAGGAGCTCTTTGGCAGAAGTCTTCTTCCGTGAAAGACGCCAGAGTGGCGCCGTCGACGTTAAAGCTATCTAGGGGTATCGATGGTAATTGCAACTGCCTCCGCGCCCATTGCACCCAGGCTGCCACGTCTGCCGCACTCCAGCGACGAGGTTCTACAATGATAAAGGTAGCAAAAATGGTAAAAAAATTTTTTATTTAAATCTTTTATGTAAATATTGAAAACTAATAATTATGCTATCTGAATAACAAGATATGGGAATAGTTTTAAAAAATGTTCTCTCATTCTTATCCGAAGAACTTTTTCTATGTAATAATTTACTGTAAAATATATGATAGGAAATGGATCTATTTCTAGAGGTTTATAAAGTATCACACGCAATAAATAAGCGCTATAGCGAAAGCTAATCTCGCGACATCTCAAAGCTATTAGCCTAATACGACAGGCCAAAACAAATATCCTATACAGCACAAAACGGATTGACAAAAAGTGCCGATTAGCATAGGTGTGCTCGGTCATTATCATAAATTGCTTCATTAGGACTTACACGTATCCTTAATTTATTTCCATGCAGAAAAAAGGCTGGAAGCCCGATCGATCCTCCCCTCCTCTTTCGGGAGAAAAAAATCTGCTCGCTGTCCCCTTTTCGAGCCAAAGTTTCATCGGCGCCCGGAATGTACCCCGGCCGAAATAAAAAATGAACAGAGTAAAAAAAGATCGCAACGTCAGACGGGAATTCCCAATCACGATATCTAACGTCACGCCGCGTCTACCAGGTCCGCGTACCTAACATCAATGAACATTCACCTGGGCCGATTCTTAAAATAGACGTTATGTACACTCGAGAGAAACGTGCGCCAGTGAATAATGTAATGCTCGAGAAAAAAACTCGACGCAATATCTTTCTCTGAATTCACCAGGATCACGCAGATCGATGCGAGTTCGCCCGAGTGAATTCTTGAGATTAGTGTCAATTATGCCGCTGGACCGGCGAAAATTCGCGCGACCTTGACGGATGACGAGAAGTCGTAGCTTTCGTAAGCAGGTCGGTACCTCTAGTCTGGAGAAAAAAGGAAACCCGCATAAATTTTTAGATGTCATCTAAGTTCACCCAAATGGTCACAATTTTTTTAAAGCGCAAGGACCAACGTAAAATATGCTCAACTTCATTTTGTTAAGCGGAGGTGTCGGAGAGAGAAAGCGAATCGTTCCCAAAGGGAACCTATAGAAGGGAGAGAGCGCCTACGGCAAGGTAGCCGTGGCGTGTCGCGTCGATTTCTCAACTTGAACTCTTTATTTTCACGTCGGGGTATGGGTGTGAAAAAAATGAAAGAAACGGTGCCGGCGCCCGAGTAAAAGGGCCGCGTCACGACGCGACGATGTAGCCGCGCGCGCCGCTCGGGCGTTGCTCAAGATATTGTGTCGCGCGCGATCTGCTATCTATTTATTTCATGTTTTATTTATTATGGCCGAGACGTCGGGGTATGATAGGCAAGGTCGTGATTTTTTTCTCTCTGATTGTTCAACCGGCACGGGTTTTGCGACCGGCAGATGTGAGTGACGTAAAGTCTAGACGAGACTGACGAAGGCAGCATGAGGATTGCAGTGGATTTAAGAGGACTTGCGATATTTCGGATATTTAGATAATCGAATATTGTCTGCATTCTAGACGAGGAGTCGATGTTCGGTATTTGTATTATTTTTTTATCGTGTCTGGACTTGTAGGGATTAATCATCGTCGATGACTACTAGCTTTTTTTTCAATGGAGTAAGATTTGATAGCAGTTTTTACACATGGATGTAGAAAAATTCGAACAATTGTTTTTAAAAAAAGCTGATGTTTTTATTTTCTTATGTACTTTGCATCAATCATTCTGCAGTATAGAAATTTCGTTTTTAGTAAGATCCTGTCAATCAGAAAATAACTACTTTTCAAGGTACTTCTGCGACTGGTCTCGTTGACAACTCAAAATTCAGATCGCAAATAGAAAAAATATTTTTGATCTTTGGAATAAAATAAAGTTTGTTTTTTAAATCATAACTGACTGACCTGGGTGGATTCCAAGGGCTACGCAAGTATTGTCGAAGTCTTTTTGAAGTTGTTGAATGGCGAGGCTGAGGACAGGTTCGATCTGTTCTCTGGCTAAATCGCCGACGCACTCTCCAGGGCATTCAACCATGTCCTCGACGAATCCGGTACCGACGGTCCCGAGATCCACTGGTCGCAGGTTGTACTTCCTCTGGAAGCTGGTATCCCTGAGCACCTCTCGGAGCAGCTGATGGTCACTTTTGGAGCCATTCGCGTCCTCTTCGGAGCTGATGACGATCGTCGGCGATTTGTCCAACTTGATCAGAGCACTTGGCTCCTCGGCTGAGTCCTTGGGCCGCGCGGGCCGAAAGAGTAAGTCACGTAGCGAGGACTTCTCGTAGTCGAGAACCGGAGGTGCCGGGGAAGAGGCCAGTGAGGAGGAGGAACACGTTGAGGCTGCGGAAGACACGGAGGAGGAGATCGAGGACGGAGAGAGGCGAGCTTCTTCCTTGAAGAGAATCTCTTTTAGCAAGGGATTGGAATCGTCTTTTTTCGGAAAGAAATCCGCGTCCAGACTGTTATAGATGTCCTCCTCTGTTCGCGGAGGCGTACAGGGCACTGTGCAGTCTGTCGAGTCTTCTTTGTAGCCTAGACTCTCGGCCAAGAGTCTGCAAAGACATGCGATATATTGTCGTTATTCTACTAAAACTACACAAAAACTTAGAAAATAAAAGTTGATAGATGGTTACCTGGACTCGTGAAGGATAGTGAGTAAATCGAAGCTCTTCTCCCTCTTGACGGGCTGCTTCGTTTGAGCGGTAAGCGACGGCTCGGGGCTGGTTGGGTATAGCTGGGCGCTCTGAGGGCTCTGCGGGACATAGTACGGGCTGGTAGGGTAGGCGGGTGAGGCATCGCGTGAGTAATTCGGCGAGAGACCGCCGCTGAGGGGCGGGTATCGCGGATTCGGGTGGACACAGCTCGGTGACGTCGCCCGGGGTGAGCGCACCTCCTGCTTGATCTGCGTCGTCTTGAGGCCACCGCAACCACCCATGGACGTCTGCTGGCCTGGCACCATCAGCGATGCGGGCTGCGGCGTTGTTGCTAATGCACCTGTCGAGCTCGGGTAATCGTCCGACAACAGCGACAGGTCGAACTGGAAAGCACTGTAGTCGAAGGAGGGCGAGAAGCCTGCTCCCGTCGGCACAGTTTGCGGCATCTGCAAAATAGAGAAAAGATTCAAGATTTAGAAAATTTCTGGTATATTGCTCATAAGTAACATCCAGGGTTAAATAGCTTAAGCGTTACTAAAAAATAAATTATTTATACTATTGTATTATTATATTGTACATACTTTTTTAAAGAAGCGTAAAAAGTTACGCTTGTTAAAATTAAGAGACCTAATTATTTGAGAAAGTATACTTTTTCACTTATTTATTGCTTAGTCAAATTCATTGTTTTTTCGAGAAACAATCGAAAATTGCTCAAGCTATTACAGCCCATTTGACGCTTTTATAGCAATTCCCAGAGTTACATATAATGCATTGTGAGTTGGTTCACAAATATCAAATAATAATGCAGTGTATAATAGTCAACAAATTACAAGAAAATAATTTATTTTAAAAATATACAGTCTTGAAAGACGGCTTTTTCATAATATGAGTTAAAGTTTTATTATTTAAAAACAACATCGCAAAATCTTTTGTGGTTATTGCGAAAGTCGAATATAAAAAGAAATCTGACGATTTAAATGAAAGATTGAGCGATTTTTCAGATCTTTCTCGATGTGCTTTCGGAAAAAATATGAATGAAGAATCAGCGTACGAGATCAAAAGTCCAGGGAGATTTCCGATCTCTGGCGTACGAAATCTCTCGCTTAAGTTCCCACAGTCTCTTGGCGCCTTCCTAAAAAAGCACAAACACGTCTGCTCGACCTAGGCGCTCACACATATACAAAAACATATATATACTTTGCTCGGGGACTTCGAAATATAAACAAGGGAGCTGACGGCTCTCCCGTCCTAACGACGTTTAACGATCCGCGCTGCTTCGACAAAGATAGAAAATAAAACCGTCGTACGTTTATAGATATACACGTAAGCGGTTGGAGAAAGAAGGGCGCGGGAGGAGAGGCGGAGAGCGCGAGAAAGTGGGAAGGTGGGAACGATAAGCGACTCTCGGACGATCGAGAGCCGGTGGCTGACGCGCCGCTGTAAAACACCACTCGTTCTCATAAAGTTCTGCACACGCGCTGGCCGAGGATCGTCGCTTGTACTTTGCGCGACGTCTCTCGAAGGGGGCAAGAGCCTCCGTCGAGGGAAATGGAAAAATCCTGCCTTCCGATGTCTGTGGTCTAATTTTATGGGCACGATATCAAATTTATTGCCCGCTTAGACAGCTACGATCAACTCGACGTTTTTTTTAATCGCGATGCACCGCGCCAAATTTATAACTTCATATTTATAACTTTACATTTCTCGCGCTATTAGATGTGCCAGCTGCGATATTTCTCAATTCGTTGAATAAATGCAATGCATTTCTTACGTGCTCAATGTGAAATTGCATTCCAGTTTGTGCAAGTTAGTATAGTCTTATTAATAAACTAAATGAAAGTACGGAGTGGTATTTTTTAGATTTCTATACACTAGAATTTCAGTGGTATCCGCAAACTTGTGGACTTATTTTACTAAAATTTCCACAAATATCGAGGTTTTAATTAACGAGAAATTTAGAATTTATAGGTGTAGGTTAAATTGATATTTATAAAAAATGAATCAATTATGGTCTCTCGGACCAATTATAGTCACTATTATTAAACAATTTTCATTGTTTACCGACACTGTAACTCAAATAATTAATAAACTGAAAATCTACCGATGAAAAACGTCCATATATTCATTAACTTCGTCAGTGTGCAACCGCCAGACCTCCCTCAAAAATAAGACTCATAGCATTAATAATCATAAAACATCACTTAACAAAGTCACGTAATGTTCATAAATTATTGTTCCACCGCCTCCAGCGTATCTGAAATTCTCTAAAAAGAAAGTAACAAATCAAGTGAACCCCGTTACAAGTAGATAAAGACAATCATAGCCAACCAGCGATGGGTAAATTTCAAAATAAAAAAGGCAACATCAACCAGAATCGCAATGAACGAGTAGAATCTCTTTGCGCATGATATACACAGAGCATCCCGCAGAAACACTTTCCCTCGCGGGGTGGCAGCGCCGCTCAGCCCTCGCCTCTAGTACACTCCGAAGCGCCCCCCCCCCCCCAACATTTATCTTCGCCCGTGTTTATTGCCCGTCCGTGCGCCTGACCTCGGCATCAGTTTGTTACGCTTTGTAAGCCCATTACCTGGTCGAGTTCCCAAGGCGGGCATCCTCGACGGGGTCGCCCGGCCCGCACTGACATCTTGACGTAGTGCCCCGCAAAGGTCGGCGCACGACCCGCGCCTGGGTTCAAGCGCGATTCCAACGGAGAAGAGATCCTCCGCCAGATACACCCGGGAAAGAGTGAGAGAGAGGTACGACGAAAATGATGATGATGTCTCGAGTGGGGAAAAATCGCGGAGGGGGTGACTCTCGCGCGTGCCTATAGTGGAGAGTGAGATTTATATTTCGCGGGGGGTCATTCGTGTTGCGTAATGATTTATCGCTGATCGGAGATTCTGCTGCTCGATATGTTTATACTAGAAAGCTAAAGTGCGCTGCTGTGTCTTTGTTATTTCCAGAGGGACTTTTATCGTCCGCTGTTGCGTTTTAAAGAAATGTGCCTTACACCTTGAACTACTCCAACTGAATTTTATATTTGGATAAATATGTTTTCTATGCGGAGAGAAATGTTATGGCAATATAAATTGACATAATTGATAAATCTTTTTTTACCTCTTTAGTCGCGGCTCCATTTATTATAATTATCGTAATTTTTTCAATAAAGTTTGTCTCCCTTAAATACCTATATTGAAAGAAATAATCACACTATAAAAACAGCCTTAACAGGTGGTTGCAATAAAAGCATTATTAAAGGACATAAGAATGTTGAAGAAAGCAACTGGCTCGTCATTATTAATTTTTCAGACATTATGCGCGTTAAGTACGTATTTAAAGTTCTTGAAGTAGCTTATTAATGAAAGAACCGTAGGACGCGGATATTACCTCGTAAGGATAAAATAATAGCTATCGATTAAAAGGCCAGTTAAAGTGCGCTGACAAGCGACTGTTTACCAACGAAAATATAAATGTCTCTGGATCCTGATGCACGGCGGTTAACGCGAATCGCAGTAGCCGGCAGGAGGAATAATCGCTTTTTCTCACTCTCGCACTGACCTCAGCATCGGCTGACGTCATTGGTGGTCTCGCGCCCGCGATTAAATACAGCGTAAAGTACCCTTTCCCTTTTGTGCTCGTCGAGAGCTTGGGTTCCTGTGTCTTCGATATACCCTTCGGCAGCACTAACAAAATTGCATGCGTCTCTTAGGAAGAGTATTATTTTCTTCTACGACCTCTCCATATACATCTTTCTCTTTATAACGTTTTCTAAATTAATTTATTTATTTATTAATAGTTATTCAACGAACTAAAGAGTCCTTAGAAATAGCAATTCACTTAAAGTAACTTTGACTATCTAATATAAACTAAATTAAAAAATACAAGTGAAAGGATGTAAAGAGGCTTCAAACCGACCAATAGAGTAAATGGTTGTTAAGTTATTAGGTAAACAGTTCCAGGACATTTTCATTTTGATAAAAGTGGAATAAAATTCAAAATTGGAATGACTTCTCAGCTACTGGCCTATGGACTCTATTACTATAGATAGGAAGTTTATGCGTGAATCACAGAATCAATTTTTCACAATTGACAAGATGATGTCAAATCAAAGGGGGTAAAACACCTTTAAATTGCAAAATAAAAAAAGCAATTAATCTTGCGATGTATTTAAATAAGTAACATTTCTTCTACTAGTTACATACGTTTACCTTTAATTTAAAGAGTATAGGACCTCTCTCAATGTCTACAATTCCTAGTTATTAATTAGAGTCTCATCGAATGTTAATAAATATTTAGTTTGTAACGTTAAGTTCTAGAGAGTCGATCGCCGATCGATGATAAACGAAATGAGATTTTCTGAAAAATGAAGAACGAATGACGATTGCGAAATTAGTTTAAAGTCCAAGCAGATAGTTACGAATTTTAGGCGCATTCAGGGAGACTTGTACGCTAAAAAGCCAGTGCCGCTGTGCGTTGGAGCCTGCTTGCGCAAACCTCCTCCGCCAGAAGACCGAAGCTGACACTGGGAGCGCGGACAACGTAAACAACTGGAAATATCTCGCGCGGGCTCCGTTTTGAACGTCAGCCTCTTCTTCAGTGGACAAAAAGAAAGTATTACGCCGGATCCTCGGGGCAGTCGTAATTTTTTCGGGCGTTCAGTATCGAACGGAAAAAAATGAAGGAAACGATGTGAGTTGTGGATGTGACGATGGAAGGTGACGAGTGACCAATTGAAAAAGAAAATAGTAGAGTTAATAAATCATTCGTGCAGCGGTATGGCTCCATGTCAAATTTGCATCTGACGATACTAAAAGTAATCCATCCGGAGCTAAATTTAATGCCTGGGCAGTTCTCTGCTTATTTACTTTTTATTAAGGTGTAAGTTGATCCATGATTACGGCTATTTTGAAACGTTTTCCAATAAAATAGAACTGGTTTAAATTATCTCCTCATCTTAACATTGACACAAACCCTTTTTTCTGGAATACAATCGCAGTTGAGTAAACTAAAGTTTACTAAAACTTTGATCGCATACTTTTTTAAATTAATTAATAGAAATGAGTTAGCACTTGATGCACAGCAAAAATTGTTTCTTATATATATTGTCATAATTTGTTGGGTAATTTAAGTCAATTAAATAACAACTTATTAATGACTGCGTTATGATCACGTACCGCTTCAAGTGATAAAATAAGTAATTATGTACTTTATATTTTTCACGCACTCAAATGTAAAATAAAGTAATATACAGCAAGAGAAACGATCTAGTAAAAGCTATTAATACTAAAAAGTAATTTTTTTATAGAGCCAGTCTGTGACAATTTTGGCACACAGTATAGTAATTTTTGCTATATATTTCTATCAGTGAAGCAAATGAGTAACATTTTAACGATATCAGTAGCATTGGGTCACTGATTATGAAGTTTGTCGGCCAATTTCATCAGTTTTCATGCGTGTCAATTTTAAAGTTGACATAAAACAGTTTATCGTTTAGGCGAGATATCTATGATTTATTTACATAATTTCATTATTTTCTATTATCATTTGATAACGTATTACATTGTCTGGTATGTGAGTTAATTCAAAAGTAATTTTGGCTCAATTGTTTTTCGCTGAATCATTATTTTCTATCTTCGTTATCTATTATCTACCTACACTAAATTTCTATTAAGCATTTAAATATATTGATCGAAAAGTTCGGTTTGAATTTTTTTATTCTTGAAAAAAGTGATACTAATACATCTCGTATTTTAAAATACAAAATGAAAAATATTTAAGTGGACTTTTTTAAGCATTTTTTCATTCGTCGATGTCGATGCATAATAAATGAGAAGAAAACCAATTTGTATCGTTATTTTTTTCTACTAACTAAAAGCTTTTTTGTAGATAAAAATTTAGGGAGTTCCGTAATAATTATGGGATTCTCACGAGCCATCAACTTTAGTTTCCAGTTTTGTAGCTGATAGTCAGATTCTTTTTTACCAAAAATTTTACGGATAAAATTCTAGTCATTTATTAGCTATGTATCCCAGTGATCAATGTTTTTCTAAATTGATAAATTATTATGGAACTGATAAAAAAGAAAAACTGATAATTCGTGAACTTTGTTCCACAGACTTTACGATTTTCCTAATTCCTGCGATCGTATACAAGCAAGATTAAATTTATGGTTGTCAAATCATCGCATTAAAATATCGTGCAAAAAAAAGAACAGATAATTTCGTTGAAGACTAATAAGCTATTTAAGATAATGCAATAGTGCCCTCCCCATGTCTGATCGGTGTGGAATTTTCTACTTACACGTTGCGAGTACATTTAAACTTAAAATCTCCGATCGTAACACTTTGAAATACAAAAATGATATTTTACAATCAATCAGGTATTAAAAAAATCCTAATTAAACAACTCCATTGAAAATTATTCCGAAAGCACTAATCGCTCCTGCGCATTAAATTCCATAATGGGTGGCGTAGGCTCGTGAAGCCAACCGGAAAAATAGAGGTTCAAGGACTGGGTCTCGCGCTACATGCTCGCGTTCACGCAGGACTTCGCAACGCCGCACGGGTTTCTAATCGTCCGCACTCGCTGCGGCTGACGTCACTCCCGTCCAGGAGGTGATCCTTTCTAATTCCGCGCGCGGGCACAAAGGCGCGCGCACGTGGCGCCCGCGGTGCGCACGCGCCTTCTTCTCCCACCGCTAGATCTTTCTAACCCATTTTTTTATAGATTTTTTAAAATTATTTATTTATTGAATTTAAAAAAATACATCCGACAATTTCAATTACTCGAAAGTTTGATGATGTGTTTTTACCAGGTGTGAGAGGATGGGACTGGGCGAAGACTTTAGGGTCAATACGATTTATCTTTTGGTTTTGATGTTTCTGCGGCCGAAGTGCCGCATCATTGCAGTTTTTGCCTATGACAATAATGTGCAACCTTGAGGGGTTTAGACTATTTACTATTGGTTTTAGTTTACTCATTGATATTCGGGTCAGTGTTGACGCGTAAAGAATATTATTATTAAGATTCTTTTTTAACTCTTATACGATTTAATTGAGTTTTAATGAAATCTGGAAATTCGCAATCTCGAGTTTAAAACATTAAAGGAAAAGGAATGGCAATTATAATAAATAAACGATGACGTTTAAGGTGATTTGCAATTGAAAATTATTGTATTGCGTAAGTGAATCGAGCAGATGTAACATTTCCTATTACTTATAAGTTTCAAATTAAATTGCTAATTTTTTTTAAACAATTCGCTTATTTAACAATTACGCGGACTTAATGAGAATTTATTTTGTGATTTTTAAATGTGTCAGAATTGCTTACTTACGTTATCGAAACAGATAATTTCACATGCAAATAAAAAAAATTATCCATTCATATAATCAGCACTTGATTAAAATGTAAATGTAAATGACGGAACCACAAAGATTGATAATGCGTATATTTAGACAAATTATATTTTCACATTGCACTTATAAATGAAAATGGATAATCTGTTTCGATACTTGTCTCAAAGCTAAATATTTATTAATTTTTTAAATCTTATTTGAAATGCAACATATTTTTCTGTAATTTACTGCTAAAAAATATATGTACATGAAAGAAAACAGAATAATATGATTTATCATTCTCTTTCATTCAACTATAACATGCAAATAAAAAAGGAAAAATCTGTAGGCGAATAAAGTTAAACTCTTTTATGCTCGATTTCCCTCTGATCTCTCGCAATTTATGCGTTATCACAACGTACTTATCACGAGGAGTATACAGCCCGCAGTTAAGTTTTTGGAGTAATTACAAATTTTGTTTTCGTTAAAAAACAAAAAATAAGATACTATAGTAAAGCTGTAGCGACGAAAAAATTAATCTGCGACTCGGGGGCATCCGCATGCGCAGTGCACGAGAGCAGCAACTTAATTGCCAAGCGATGTACGATTTTCGGCCTCCTTCTTTTTCTTCGACTTATTTCGCCCGAGAGAAAGCCGTTTATTTGTTATAATTGAAGTTACCCGTATGCGAATACTTTCTAAAATTGCCGACGAAATTTTGATGACCGGCAAAAAGTAATTTCAGCAGGTATAATAGCGCATAAAACACAAGGAATTCAAAATGCCCGATTCTTGAATACAAAAAGTAGATCAGATTTCTAAATACTAGTTTTTTAACACCTTCGAGAATAACCGGAGTTAATGTGTTGCATTCTCACGCGAGTCTGAGGGTTTCTGGGCACGGAGTTGGATTTTTACAGGGTCGTAGGTCACGTGCGCTAGTCAAATCTGGCACTGGCTCTCTCCTTTCTTCGATCGCCGATAGCCAAAGGAACAGACCACCTCTGAATTTCGTTCATTCTTTTCGTTATTTGGTTTTTTGTTGTCTATATAGTGTACGCGTACGTAATCCGCTCGCCAGTCCAAAACGTGAGAAACAAATAGCTCCGAGCGACGAGAAGTGTCCCTGTCGAGCGTGACTCCGTTATCGACTCGACAATGTCGTTATCGACCAAGTGATATTTTCTACAGCTCTTCATGTTCGCCACGCTTTTATGCAAAAAAACCTACGCTAAAGTTGCGCTCAAGAGTCTTAATTTTCTTCGCGAGGAAATACAATGCATCTTATCTCATTTATCTCGTCCGTAGTAGTTAAGGTGTGTAATGAGTCGTTAAAGAGTTAATTTTTTGTTGTATTTCACTTTAAAATTAGTCGGTGACACTACGCACCATGCTACTCTATTTTAGCGAGTTCTTTTTTAATGATCACTTAGGCAAATGTCGCGTGTCATTTGCTCGAAATTTTGGGCCACTTAAAGAAATTCCTGCATTTTTAAGCAAGGTGAAAAAAAATTAAAAGTATCGCACGATGGCTGATGTGAAGGAAAAAAGGCCGTCTCTATTTGATTATAGAAAACTGTCGCGAGGCCACGCGCGGGACGAAGGCGATGAAGCCGATGATGTAAAGGCATCCGACGCGCCGACGAGCCGATCCCAGGTGAATTCAATAAATAATAATTAATACAGCGCGATTAATAAACGTTACGAAAAAAGATAAAACGCTGGTAGAGATGCTAGCGTCGAACAATCGAAGTTTATAATTGCGAATTGTTTAATAAAGCGTCGAATATGTTTTCTTTCAGTTCAAGGCATTCTGCGACTCTGCGTACCGCGAAACAGTAAATTACGACGATGGTAATTGTATAGAATCTAAAGGCAGTGATGTACGTTCAAATATATTTTTCTGACATACGCCTATTAGTTTTTCTATCGGGGAATTAGTTTTTTCTCCGTACGATGCAATGTCTGCAATGAGCCTTTCATTTTTTTAACGAGATACCGATCTTTTCTTCTACTGTGCGATTAATTAAAAATTCGATTAGTGCGAAAAATTATAAAGTACTCATATTTTTGAACAGTTTTAATATTTTCCGTTGAAAAGCATTGCAGTATTTATTAGCGCATCTATAAATTTCTACGCGGTATTCACTATGCTTGCAGCTGCAATTTGCTCGACCGTACGTGCACTGAGTGCATTACTCTTGAAAGTGTCGCGTACTTGAAATGACCGGCGAAAAATGTGATTATCTCCGGTGTAATTAATTTGGCGGATTATCTGTGGTGATCAAGAGACTAATTTAGTGGTATTATCATTGACGCCCGATTGTCTGCGGATCATCGGACTCGAAACCGTCGGTAGTTTGTAACCATCTTTATTTTTGTCTAAAAATTAGTAATACACCTTATGAGGGCATGTTGCTTACGATCGGCTTCAAAGTCAATAAACTTTGCGCCTGCACGTGTAATATCTCGAAAGTGCATCGCATTTTTTAATCAAAACAGAATTTAGTTTTTTCTATAAGTAGTGCATGACGATGATGGTGATGATGATGACTGTCTTACGTTGTACCACGAAGTTTAAGAATAATTACATCAGCTTGTATAATTTTTGGTAACTACTAAGAAAGAAATTGATGAGATAAGATCAAATTTTACGATTAAATTTGTAAATTGATTACGGCAAATATTTAAGATTGTACACATACTATCATTCTACCGGTATCCTCCCGAATCTCAGAGCGCCGCTTGAAAAAGAGAATAGAAAGCGCGCAAAAAAGACACAGTAACGAAGCGAAATACCTGTAACACTATACTAGCGGAAAAAAAAATGAAACATCGTAAAAAAGCACACCATATCGTAGACGAAAAATGCCGAAAGAAGCACTATAAACATGCACCAGGGTAGAGAAAATCATATCTTACTTTGCTCCGTAAAAAGGAACTTCTCTCAACTTTCACTGACACTGCGAGCACGAAACTCGGCTGGAACTGTTTTGGTCACCAAACGGCTCTCGGCACAAGTGAAAAAGCAATCCGTAATAACGATGATAATAATGATAATTAAAAAAAAAGAAAACCGAGCGGGCGAAGGAACGTCACTTATTTTTTTGGCGACGGCGCGCGCGCGTACGAAAAAAGAGAAAGGAAATCGGCGGGCAGCAAGGGAACGTCCATTCCAGGATAATGGAGACACCAACACCGTTACTCGGGCAGGACGAGTCTTCGAGGCGCGAAACACCGGGCGTCGAGCGGGCAGTCACGTGCTCCGGCCATGACAGTGCACACGGCGGCGGCGTAAAGGAGGGAGCGCGAACGTCAAGTCAGCTCGGCACGGACCTCCGACTTCTTCTGAGGAGACGGCGGCCCAGCCGCAACGGCTAATGCTCATCTCCTCCACTACCACCGCCGCGAGCCGCCGACGCCGCAGTCCTTCCATCGACTCTCTTTTACCGAGGCGCTCTACCTTTCGCCTGAGCGAGAACGGGCGCCAGTCGGCCCGCCGAAGAGAGGCTGAGCGGCAGGCTCGTATTGCGCCTCAAAACCAATGCCATGGCTGTTGCCCAGATTTTTAACAAAATTTAGACCCTTATAGGAGACAATTTACTGGATTTTATTGAATCGAGACAAAAGGGTGACATCCAACAAAATATAAGGTGCACTGTGACTTTATCAGTGTTCTGATAAAAAAGTAACATCATTTTTTACTTTTATTATCTTGCATTTTTTTCTAATAAATATTCTTTTCGAATAGTAGAAAACAGAAAATAGAGAGCGTAACCTACAAATATAGTTTGACAAAGATTAAGTGGATAAAGCCGGGTGTGGTAAGACGCCTTCTAAAATATTTCCAAAACTAATCGCTTATGTAGTATTATTTTAAAATTTATAATTTATCGTTACATTGGTTCATAGGAAAACTCGTTCAGTTCCTAATCTATTTTAATTTGTAATTTTTGACCTTAAAGCTTAAAGTCTCAATTGATGAAATGACTAACGATAAATATAGATCATAATGATTTTCTACGATTATAATAAGGTTTTGTAGCAAGATTTATTGAGCGATTACAATTTACTTTGATTCAGTTTGATTTATTTTGATTTGGTGCTCCTGTTTTCAAGTAAAAGTTGACTAAACATGTTCAAGTGAAAACTAAAAATTCCAGCCCGACCAAAGTTGCGTTCGGATGTGCATTAAAATTTTAAAAATGAGAAGTGAAAGCAGTGGCAACAATTACATTCGATGCTTACTGCATACAAAAGCTGTTATTTTACTACAAAGATTCGAATAATGAACATTAAAACGAATGGCTACCTACTCATTTCTATAACACTGCAAACGCTTGAAAAACTACGTCACTCGAGAAAGCTCGAGGTGTAAAGAAATGTTCTTCTATGATTCAATAACTTATATAACTTTGCAATTTGACGTCAATGAAGTTAAAAAAATTTTGTCGCAAAGGTTGTTCCACGAAGCGATAATTCGAAATATTAAATTAGAAAATCCATTATATAACAGCACTAGGTACTTTCTAAATTCGACAAAACAAGACAAACAAGTCGATTTTCATTTAATTTACTCAGAAAAAATTTCAAGGAAAGCAATACTCTCTTGAAAACGATATCCTTACATTGATTGAATACAGTTCGTTTAAAGTATTTAAGATTCATATTATTATTTTTATCAAATAAAATTATTATAGTAATATAACTGTTGGCTTATAATATTTCTTTTATAAATTTACTTTTTTATAATAAATATTTAGGTGCGAAGATAGTTAACGTAACTAATTTTTTGACTACTCGACTTCTAAGCGATGATGAATTATCTATATATTGTAAACATCTAAAAAAAACATGAAAATAAAAGATCGAAAAGATAAAATAGCAACTAAGAAGCGGCATTAAATCAAGGAAAGATCGCAGCATACAAATGTCGTCGCTTAGATACCGAGCGATTCCGCTCATACCTCGTAAAGTGCGCGAGCGACGCTGGACAACAATAGGCACCTCTCGGACCCGAGGCGAAGATTTCCCCGCGTGTCCCTTGGTCGCGTGGGTGCGCAATCGACGATCCCCCGCCCCCGTCGGATTGCCTCGTTCCGCGGCTTCTTCCTTTTTTTTACTCGCTCATTCTAAGCACACTTCAGATTCTTCGGGTTATTGGCTTCGGATCCCGGCGCTGCGGTCGCGCCCCGCGGGATTGCGGCGAATACAGTAATTGAGGAAACTCCGAAGAATGTGCCCGTGCACCAGCAGGAATTATGTTCGTGCCACGGCTCGTTCTTAAAAGGGGCGACGACTCTCTTTCGGCGGTTCGCCCGACCATTTAATAGACCGCTGCGCTTGCCTCGGAGGAATCAGTCAGGTTTATAATTCGTATTATTGAATTTTCATTTGGGAGATCTTCCGATGTAATTATGCGTTTTAGTTTTTTAACCGTTAAATTGAACTTCGAGTGTATAAAAATACTTTAGTCCCGATAATAGAGCCTTGCGCCGTTTATATTTGACATTCAAACAAATTGTTCTATATTTCCAGCTTTAAAGTAAGTAAAACTCAACTTTTGAATTTTTACATTGCTTGCACGTAATTGAGTCAGCAATTTATTACAACAGGAAAAAAAAATTAATTTAATTGTATTACAGGAAGATTTAGAACAAAAGATTGGATTCATTATTATAACTGTTATTTCTTAATTACTTACTTTTTAAAGTGGATGTGGTTTCCACAGTTAAAGTATGCTTAATTTAGCACATGATAATTTTCTTAAAATAATTCGTGCATAATAACTTTTTTATTCTTAAGAAATATGCAATTTTAATTGTTATGATAGTTTAACAAATTATAGATACACTATCATTACATAATAAATAAATTGTGCAGTTGCAATAAATAAAAATAGAATTAGAAACGATTAAAAGTGGATAAAGCCATTGGAAGTTAATTTTCTCCTATTACAATTGCAAATTGATTTGATATAGCTGCCACTGAGATACTTTAAAGAGTTATAGTGTTTTCAATTTATCGGAGTAAGTAGAGCAATACCGAGTGGTTTAAAACTACAGAAAAAAGGCTTATTTATACTATAAACTAATTAATAACCATATAAGAATAATGAACGTCAGTACGAAAGAAAAAATTATCCTCCGCGCCTAATGAGAATATCAAATTAAACGCAAGCAGGAGCAAAGCAAACACAACGACGCTGTTTCGCCATGATTCGCGATAAAAGCGGCGAGCATTCAAATTTCGCCGTAGCGCGATTTTGAGATAAACTAGGTGTTTTATCGGCACCGAACTTTTGCAATCGACCTCGAAAAGGCTCGCGCCACGCGCAAATAGACAAACGCACGTTGCAAAAGTGCGATATACACACGAGGCAGGCCCCGAGCAACCGAAGCCAGGAGTCATTAATCTAATTGCACGCCGGGGGGAGAATGTGAAAGGGCCCGGTGTGTCGAAGGGCCAATGGCGGGGCCGCGGCCCGCCGATCGGACGCAACAATTCGATTAGCGCGAAGTGATAACGGGGAAAAAGCGCCTCGAAAGGCGTGGCAAGGTGAGCTCGTTCGTTTTAATACGCAATCCGAGCCGCATTATCGGACGAACGGACTGCCTTCTCTGTCTCCGTTCGTTCATTTTTTTGTCCGAGTGCACTTAATGTCTTTTTCTTTTGCAAATAATCAAAGTTCAAACGTGCCTGACAAAGGACTGGCGTTAATTATTTACTGGTTTCTACATTTTTTTGGTGCTCGGTTATCAACTTTATTTTGCAATTGAATTTATTAATGAGTTGGGAATGTCGATTCTATTGTTACAATTATTTATTGTAGTTTTTATAGATTCTCATTTTTATCTTTTTATTTTTCTTTTTAATCCAATTAATGCATTTACGTGTTTATGTTTAACACCAATTAATTTGCCATTTAAAAGAAGTAAATGATTATCTTACGTTTTCAGACAAATGTGAATCTTCGAACATAAAGCAAACTCCTTCAGTCTACAGAAGGTCTCATTTTTCGGCCTAAGCTTAACATTAAGGAGTTGGTTAAAAAAGAACAAATAATCGGTTTGTGTAAAAACTTTTTTAAAACAGTCAGCTATGCAAATTTAGCATAGTAATATATTTGCTCTTTCACAGTCTAACATTTCATAAATCTACAGTTAAGAATCAGTGCTGAAGATAATATTTGTTCAATATTATCGATAATTCAGCTTTGGAGCTAAGCCCTGGATATAGTAGGTAAATACATGTAATTGTAAAGAATGAACATTTTTTACAGAATTTTTCATTTACACTGCCACAGTTATCCAACGAACGTGCGAGCACGAAGCACGGAATAAAAATTACCATTCAGCAATTTTTTCCTACTTTTAACAGGAGAAAAATGCTAATTTTTAATGACTAATCAAAGCCGTTTCATCGAGCAGATTATCTATTGCATGTATAATCGAATAGGCGATATCGCCAATGCAACGCCTCGCGTTATCTTTTCTCTAATACGCTCTCTTTTATCTGACCACTCCGTCTAGGCTAAAGCGTACTTTTACGATATAACTAGGTACAAAGAGAAAAAAATTCAATAACCAACTTTTTCGTCCCACATCTCGCTGATAAATGTGAGGGAGCAAATAATAATTTTCGCGTTATATTATACAGCACTGTACCATTGCCAAAGATAGAAAAAAGTGCATTTAACGCTGTAAGCTCTGGTGTAGCATAACAAACAGCACGATCACATTAAAATCCATAAGAACACGCGTTTATCGCATGCACCGTTCTGCTACTGCATGCGTTTACTTTACAAATCTAGCGACACGGCGAAATAGTACTAACAAACAGTTACGCAGTTTATTAAAATGTATGTCGATCCTCATTGAAAGTTTGCACGCTTCCTTTACCATTTATGAGCAATAAAATTATCAATTGCCGCGCGTGCGCTGGTCGGTCTGCTTCTCGCAAACGCGCAGCATCCCCCGATTGAATTGGCTGTTCAGGCTGGCGCGATAAACGAGAGGAAGAGAGAAAAAAATGAAGGTCGGAAAAACCCGCGATAAATAAGCGAAACGTCAGGTGGACATTCGTAAATCCGCGAAAAGACGACGACAGACTATTTACGACGAAACGATCGGAATAATCGTCCATTATAATTAGAATAAATCAGGACTGTGCAAAGTGCGCAAGGACGACGCACGTGGCTTTGCGCGCCACTGGTCCGCGCGCTCCTTATCGCGATTTATTGCTATGACGTGTTGCGCGCCGAGTCCACGCGCTCGCCGCCTCTGCCATGGCTTTTCGAATGTACTCATTTAAATATACAGTACGCATCGCTCGCTTTGTTAGTGATTTGCAAGTTGATTCCGCCGCCGGCGCTTCTGCGAAGGTGAAAGAGCACCACAAGCCGAGCTAAACTCTGACTTGATCGATATTATGCTTATTTTATTTTTTCTTTTTTAGCTACAATTGTATTGCTCACACGGACAAAAATGCTTAGCAAAATTTACTAAAATAGTAAATAAAAGTTAAGTAAACCTAGCCATAACATTTATTCATGCGGTGAGTTATACTCAATTTTTTAAGCAATATTTACTTACTCGATTAAACAAAGCAGACATAAAAGCGTCAAATAAAATTTCCTGAAGTATTTAAGCAAATTTTATTTGAGTAAAACTATTTATATTTAAAAAATTACTTAAAAAAAAGGTGAAAATTATAATGTTTTGAAATCATAAAAACAAATATATCCCTTTAATTGATTAAAACTTAACTTCCAAAAAATGGGTCCATCACTTTCGACAAAAAGTATGTGGATATTCCTTTAGAAAGTTTCTGCATTATACGAAAGTTAATAACTTCTAATTGTTTGGAACTTCGTTTTACTTCAGACGAGACATGTATAAGTTTTCATGTACTATCTTAAAATCACACTGAAATTTACTGTAAACTCCAAAATATTATGTTTTTAAAAGCTCAAAAAATTTATAACATGTAATCCCATGATCCTTTTTGCAAGCTCAAAGGAATACGCAGCAAAGTAATTTTTCCTGCTTGGTATTACCAAACATTTTCGCAGCATCATCGAACTTTCACCTTATGATATACGGACCGTTAAGCAAATAATTTTCTCCTTATAACACCTCTTTCACGTACCAGCAAAGGTCGTTTTGGTGTATAAACTCTTTTGTTAATTCGGCATGATACAACTCAAAGATTCGCTACGTTCGATTGCGTAAACCAACTGGTTAACTAACCGACAAAATTTATGTACTCGCAGTAAACAATTTTAATTAACAGAGCAACGAGCACAAATTAATTTGTGACCCACAATGAGCATTTGTTAAAATGCGCGAGATGAAATTAAAACTTTTTTTCCAGGGAGAAGTTTACAAAGCGGCGATTCTGCTTAAATAGACGACGACAAAGTAAAGTCGCAATAATTCGTCACGCAAGCTTATGGTCTTTAGCTAAACACAAAGCAACGTCGACTCATAGAGAATTATCATGCATCTGGTCACGGTTTTTTCAAATCCACAACGGTTCTATATGACTCTGAGAGAGAATATATCAATCTTTCTAGCGCATCTTTCATGATAAGAAAGCTAATTATCCTGAAACCACATTTTCTATATACATTACTTTAATTATTCTCAACAAGATTTTTCTATGATATCTTCTCACAATTTTGTACTGAATATGTAATACAAAATGTTTAAGCATATACAGTTTATTTTTAAATTTAATTTTTATATTTCCTACATCTTGGGCAATATTATCCAGTCTATTAGGAAACGATCATTTCAAAATATTGAGCTTGAGAGAATTTTTTTTTAATTTTACAAAGTTTGATTTAACAAGTAAACACTGGAAGTTCATTTGAATGCATATCGCTATATCAGTTATCTCATTTAAATTTTATTATTTATGAATGCGTTAATACATATATTTTTTTGTTAGTACATTAGCATTATGAAAATTAAAGAACCACTTTTTTCTCGCAAGGTCATTCTAGCATGACTCACGCTGCTAAGCTTAAATCGTGCTTTCAGTTTTAGCAACCGACTCCTATTCAAATACATTTTAATACATAACGATGAATCGCACATAATAAAATGGCTTTATCAGTTTTTACACGTTCTTTATAATATTTGAGTGAGTAATGTGCGAAGAAATTTATTCAGTCTAAAAGAAAAATTTCCCGCGCAAAGTGAATACTTTACGTAGCAATTACTTCACCGCATCTTTAAAAAATAGATGGGTAATTCAGGATTCTTTTTCGACTCCGGGGTGAGTAATGATCCGTGAATTGCGTAAAAAAGAATGCAGTTCCCCGAGATGTGAATGAATTTCTTACACTGAGTAAATTTAAGAGGTGACTCTAATTGGTTTCTCCACCGACAAAACTCGGCGGATTGCATAATGACGTTAGATTCGTTATTCCCCGATTCAATTTACTTTTTTTTCTCTAAAAGCATCAATAAAATTGTGGCTAATAAATCTTAATTGAATTTGCATTAACGGAGATTACAGTGTCGCGATTTTCTGGAAGTCGATTATTTTTCACTTTACGATCGCCGTATGAAAATGACATAATGTTCGTTACTTAAGATTATCTTTGAACGATACGCTAGTGTGTAGTAAGTAGCGTGTAACGCTATGCTATTCTGTACTATTGGAACGCAGTTAATTTAACTTTCCATCGTAAATAATATTTACATTTATACTTTTTTTTCTAAAATATAATTCAATAGATTTCACTTGCCGTTACACTGATCGTTTTTTGCAGGTGTACCTGGGCACTCTGCACATAAACCATTATCATTTATTGTGTATCAATTTTTGCGCCCGCGAATAATGTTCATTTCGATTTTTTTTCTTTTGTCGGCTACAAAATAGAAGCTATAAAGTTCAAACTTTCACAATTGCCCGTAGCAGCCTACACAAACATCGGCGAAGCGAAAATAAAAAGAAGACCATGAAATTCCTTCGTATAGCCGGGGGGAATCAGGGCAAACAAAAGGGAGGTTTCTTTCTGCCGCAGACCCGCCGTTATCCAGTACCTCCTGGCGCTGGAAGCTGAGCAAGACGAATTTGCAGGACTGACCGCAATAGCGTAAATAGTAACATAATACCGCATAATAGGGGCATGATGCCACACTGGCACTGGGCGTGTGGATCGTCAGGCAGCGAGAGTTACGATCGACGCCATTTGTCCGCGGCCTACTCGCGTTTATTAAGCGCATTATGCGATGCGCTGCCTTTTTTTACTTACTTCTTTTTGCTTATATTGTTCGTCTCCCCAGCAAGGATCACTTTTTCTTTCTCACCACTGTGCTTCTTTAAAGAGAAGATTGCAATCATTTTTATGAGATGTATCACTGATTCAATCCAACCCCTACCGTACCGACCACTAACATTTCATTTTTTAATTTTTACTTTTATAGTAACTTTGGTTTATACCTAAAATCATCGTTTTATACAATCACCCACAGAGAAAAAGTTATAATCTAAATTGACTGTTCTTTAATATTATACGTAAACATATTCAATTGCTCACAAAATGAGCCCAGATTCATTTGCCGTAACCTACAGGTCCTATTATAGGTGCAAGGGTTTTCATGGGACTGGGCTTAAATTCTTCATAATTTATATCACTCTGGTCTAAAGAGAATTTTAAATAATTTGATTAATAAAAAAATTCAAAAACTACTTAAAATTCTTCATTTTTTTTATAGTTTTATTGACCTGTAGGTTATGGTCGATAATTTTTTTAGAAATAAGCATATCGTAACATGATATAAGTTTAGAAACTTTTATATAGACATTTTGAACAATTCAATATATTTATATATAATATTAAACAAGTCACTTTATATTATAACTTTTGATTTGTGAAGAATTTTGCAACAAAAAATGGGTATAAACCCCTCTTAATAAATCAATTAATCGAGTGAAATCCGCTGAAATATTAGTACCAAAAAGCTAGGAGAGTTCTAAGCCAATCTAGTTCCTGGTAAAGTGGCTCAGAACTGTCCCAGCTCACCTACTGATGCGCGATAGAAATAACGAATCGTCTATCACATTGGTATCTTATGCATTTTAATGACACTTCACCTATTTTATATAAATTTAATTAAAACCTCGATGAGCGCAAACAGTGAACGAATCATCTTCCAGAAACCAAGGCGCAGCATAAATTACTCGTGATGTAAATCAGTTTTAATTAACGATATCTGCTAACGAAACGAATCCCATGCAAGTGATGCGTTCTCTTCCGACAACCCAATCACTTTTATAAATGCAGCAACGTCGAAAGCGCTTTAAAAAAAACGAAGGAATTTTGCGCTCGACAAGAACCTCCTACATTTTGAACTAAATACAATCAACGAGCTCGTTCATTGACCAGTGCACTCGCGAGGCCTATTTTTTTCTCTCTCACCGCGCACGAGTGAAATTTTGTGGCCGCAGAGTTCAGTAGCACATGTAGCTTAGCAAAAGTTTCATCGCTTGTGCGTCGGTATTTTCCGATGGAAAACGAGGAGTTTATTTGAATTTCGCAGTTTCCTTCGCCAACGGCGTCGATAATTTCACTTAATGACACTCGGTTAATTGTTTTTCCTCCGCGTCGATAAACTAACACAAGAAATCTTGCCGCACTGGAATTTTGTGAAAGCTTAAAAAATATCTTTAATTATCGTGTAACTGTATAATCTAGGCAAATGTCTCTTGCCAACGTGTTCATAAGTGCTGTAAATTAATTTAATTACGTTTCATTGGCACCGCGTAAGAAACAATTTTATTGCAATAATTCCCGAGCCGAACAAGTCGTAGGAAAACTGGACCATCGTTTTATAAACCATAACAACCGATTTTACAACATCGCCTGCCCATTAATCACTTAATCGGTAAATATCTGTTAAAAAAATGTGGAAACTACGTATACCTATATATCTACTGCCGATTTACAGTACCTAACCCATAAATATACCATGGCAGAAATATTCTACACCCGGTCGAGCGAGTGGTTGGAATTGCACCATGGATTACACACCCATTAAGTGTGTAACATTCGTATCCTAATTGCGCGCATCGAAACGCGATGACGCGTGAAATCTGCCGGACGAGCGCTCACCGGGGATTCTCCCCCTCGCAAAAAAGGAGCACAGAGTGTACGCAGTGGAGTGGCGCAGATTTAATAATTTGACGAGGAATCGTCTTACGGTTTTATGGCGCTAGGCTCGTTTGCCCGCGGTGCTCGCGAAAACGAGGGTACTTCGACAGTTGCTGCTTTTGCCTGTTCAGAAATCTATTTGCCGCAATTGCGAAGTAAGGTATCAGCTGGTAGACCGTTCGATGTGTACTTACAGTACTGCAATTAAGTTTTTAAAAGCGATTCTTTTTTCTAGTGTCGGTAAAACCGATCCTTCGGTAAAAAATCGGTAAATAGTAAGGCATGATTATTTATTGCTACGCATTGTTCTTTTTATTTTTTTTTGTTTTCTTTTGGTGAAAAATTCGAATGCAAAAAAAAACTGAGCTAATAAATGGTGTTTAGAACGAGATATCAATATTTTAACTGCAGGCGTAATCCATTTCTGTTCCTGCATTAATTGAGTTTGAGAGGTAGACGCTTAAAATGCTGATGACACAGAACAACATTGCAGCGTAAATAGCACGAATCTCCATGTGTGTCGAATAGAGCGTTCGCACCGAAAAATAAAGCAAGAGCAGCCAATTATATGCGTTCAGAATGAGGGACGAAGGCGATCGATCGACCGAAGCCATTAGCATTGATAATTCATGCTCGCTCATAATTTCCGACGTGACGAAACGCCGCGAAATTACATTGTTCTCCGGCTCGGTTATCTCTCCAGCGTCGATGCAAAGATCGCCGTTTTTCCTTCACCACGGGCGTCTGTGAAGTACTGTACGCGTGCGCGGTGTATACGAAACAGCCGACACGGGTGATTAAGGAAGGGGGGTCAGGAGAAAAAAAAGTCTAATCGTCAATTGCCTTTAATTGGGGAACGATCGCAGCTGTGCTTCTCATTTGCGTCATTTTAATCGCTACTTTCATAACAAGTGTAGAAATCGACCGAGACCGCAGGATCTACTCTAGTACGATAGGTCAGAATGTATCGCGAAATACCAGTAGTGTTTGCATTAAGAAAGCTTGGTTCATTCGAAGTTCAGTTGTGGATTATAGATTTTTTTCTTGTAATTATCTAAAAAATAAAAAGCACAATGTTAAATGAATCATTTTAATAATATTATTGAAATATTATCAATCGTTTATAAAATGAGCCTAGGAGGAAGTCTTTAAGGTAATTTTATGCTCCGCTAACCTGCAGGTCCCATTGGTGCATGAAGTTTAATGGTTTAAATTGTTGATAATTTATGCCATTGTGGACTTTAAAATTATTTGATTAACAACTTGAAAAATGTTAAAAACTGCTTAAATCTCTTCATTTTTATGATATTTCTTAAATTTATTTAATTTCAGAACTTTTTCAACTACTTAATCAAATAATTACAAATTCTACGAGTCTTCAGTCCAAAATCACATAAATTATGGGACTTGTACGTCAAGGTGTCTATTTTAATGTTTTCCCTAAAAAAGCTTTATTATTACTTTTATTATATAGTACTTACAAGTCAGAACACATTAATTAATCTGATCCAAAATTTGGTTTTTAATATTTAGCAAGATTGAGAGTACTTCCAACTAATAAAATATTGCATTTAATATCATAGGCCATTTAAATGACGATTCTTCTTGGAAATAAATTGAAAACTTAACAAAATTCCTATGGCATCTTAACATCTAATCAATCCCCTATATTCTCAGTATGAGATTTAATAAGTTGAACTGTATTTTTGTTGAATTTATAATGTATCAAATTTGTGCAATGAGGTTATAGAGTGACTTGTTGGAAAGTATTATTACAAATAATTTGAATGTTATTCTAAAATTTAGAGATACATTATTAGAAATTATGTCCTAATACAAAAAAATAAAAAACCGAATTTATTTATTTTTTTTTTACATTTTGTCCAAAAATGTTTTTTGTAAATTCAAAATGATGTATAGAATAGAAAAATAGAATAAAAAAAAAGGATTGAAACTTTTTAGATCCAAACCCCCCTTAAGATTTAATGTTATAATAATCTTTTCCAATTATTACGATTGATTTATAGGTACCTATACATGAACAATAATTTAAATTCTTCAGTATTGGCACTCTTGCCTAATTGTTTAATTCTCATATTCATATTTGAATAAAAAGTCAGAAATTCATGGCTTATAAAAGTCTTTCCATCGTACAAAAGCAAGTTAAAGTGTAAACATTTGTCTTACCTGAATCAAAAAGGAACGTATATACATAATGAAAAGTTTTTAAGAAATTGTCGTTGCATCATAGTAAAAGCGTGTTTGTACACATTTTATATTGGACAAAATAATCCATCAACGTCGCAAAGGTGCCGCCTTCTCCGACCGAAAAGCAAGTTTTTGAATTAAAAAAATTTGTTTACAACGCAGCATCAATAATCCCTATTCACAAAACCGAGCATAAAAGCAAGTCATAAACGACGCCGGGTCGAGCATCGTGCGGCATAAATTTCTCGCGCGATATTGCAAACTCCTAATAACACGAATAAAGTTACAAGCGGGCAGGCTCGTCTAATAGAGCTGGCGAACAAGGCGAGGCGGCAGGCACCGCCGGAGGCTCCGCGCGGCATACGCGTTTTCATCCGATTTTTCGTCAGGCCACAGCGCGAGGAGTGCACGTCGCGCTCTCGTCCCTTCTCTCTCCTTCTTTCTCCCTCTCGTTCTGGTGACCCTCTCCCTCGGAAATTCAGCGCTCCGAGCGGCGCGTTTGCATAATCGAACAATTCAATTCGCCAGAGCGCGAGGGGGCAGGCGCGAGGATGGCACGCCGCGAGGATTCTCTCATTTTCCACGCCTCCTCGGGCACGATGCGCGCACCTCGTTTACGACTGTTCACTTCTCTACCGAGGTTTCTTTAGCGAGAGCTGCAATTTCCTCGCTTCTCCTTCCTTTATTGTCGAACGAAGAACCTTCTTTCTTGTTTATTCTTTTCTTATTATTGCTCACTTTTTGATGCACTGCTTACGAACATCGTAACAAAATACCATCGTATAGGTAATCTAGGAATCAACATTACGATTATATCGTTCCTTTTTCTTTCGATCCAACCGTCAGTACTGGATTCTCATAAGTCAAGTCGGACAAATCTATCACTGCTCCATATCAAACATGTGTAAAAAGGAAATATAACCATTCGTGTATTTGGACGATCTTACAAGAGCCGCTCTAAAGAATCGTGATAACGGCTCTCCGTAGTATTGTGCTACGATATAAGCAGCATACTCCGCTAAAGTTTTGTCGTAAGCGACGTACAAATACACATGGGGAAAGCGAGTCTCGCTCTTGCGTGCCAATTGTCTATATATCTGCGCTGATAATCTGCCGCCTATGGGTTTTAATTAAATTTTTTTCTTTTAAGAATCCATAAATTTGAGAAAATCTGCAGTGGGCTGTTTAGCCTTGTTGTTATAGTCGATGCCACCACTCGAAAACGTGTCTCGCCTTATCTCAGTCGAAGTCATATTCGTGCTTTCTTTATATATCCAAGTTGCGTTACGAAATATCATGTGCGTTGGGGATAATGAATTGTCGAAAAAGTCACGTAAGCCAGTTTATAGATATAAATAAATTTCTTTCAATAATATCTGTATAATGTACAAATTGATATTAAATAAACGTATCCGATATTATAATTGATTCCAATTGTCCCATAAAGTTAGAATGCATATTGCAATAAATATTACAAATTCGCTCCATCTATTGTTTATTTTAATTTGTATTTTCTAATATATTCCTTCTTTGATCTACTTAAAAAGCATAAAACAATTTCTCAACGGGTTCAAGAATGTCCGATCGCGTTAGATTTTCAAGCATCAATCTAGCTGGACGTAAAGTCTACAAACGGTATTGTTGTCTTATCTTATTCAGTAACGATATTTCACTTTCTCTCACTCATAACTTTCAACTGCTAATACGTATAGCTGAGCACGTATGCATTTTTCTATTTTGATTACATATAAAAATTATCTATTGCCATGAGTGACCCGAATAGTTATGTATATATAAATATAAAAAGCGTTATTTTATGCAGAAATATATTCAAGTTAGAATAGTTTTACTTTCGCAGTTAGACATTTTTTTTGTACACTTAACTTTATTTTAAGTAGAAGTGAAAAATAATAATTATGATTTTTGCACTCTGCAATTTGCTAAAAGGAAAAAGTTACCGACAGATTATGCAAAATTTCGTACTATAATAAATTGCCTTCAAATTTACCACTTATACTTCCTTGTGTGAGCAGTACGATAATGGCTCGAAATAATTGCAACTATTTACGTATAAAAAGTTTGTTATTTCATCAATTTACTGTTCCTCCCTTTTTCCATTTACTTTTCAATTTCCAGATTCGACAGATTTATTTCAGTAAACAACCATAATGTGATGAATTTTAATTATGCATTGCGCTCGTTTGAGCGAGGCACAGAAGGGATTACTTATTTGTTTTTCGGTCTTATCTTGCAGACGCGCTTGCGCTTTCGAGTAAACAGCGCGAATATAGAGCGCGAAGTGCAAAAAGCGCCGGGAGTGGGGCTGTGGACGCAGGAATAAAGAGAGAGAGAGAAGGTGGAGTAGGTGCCGCAATCGAAAGTTCACGTACTTACTCGTGGAGCTCTTTCTTCTCCTCCTCGGATTTTTATCCGCGTGTGCGACTCACCTTGAGACGTGCTCGTTCCTTTTTCGCGCGGCATTTTTTCCCTCCCCACCCCCGAGACTTTTTCGAGGGACGCTTCTTTTGTTCTCTCCGGTGCAAATTCTGTCCGCAATTAAATCTCGCCTTTCCCCTTTGACTCGCGCAGGTGCGCGAAAAATCGTCTCGAAGAGCCGATGAGTCGACTGCGTCGCGGCGGTTTTATCGCTCGTTTAGCATCGCGGCTTTTCGCGAGACCGACTAACGGAAGTTATTAAACGGCGCGCACGCGTGCATTATATCGTTTTTTTTTACACTTTTTTTTCCTTCGCGAACGATTTTTCCCCGATGCATTTAAATCGGCGGGAATAAATTACGAAGCGGATCGTTCGGAAAGCCTTGAAGGTGCGCGTTTTACCGCGACGCAAGAACAGCCATATGATATAATGACACCAACGGGTTATTTAATTGTTTTTATTAAACCCTTTTTATCTCCAATAATAGAAAAGTGCCCCGAATTTTTTCGCCGAACGACGAGCCTAGTTGGCGCGCGAGTCGCGCACAACTGGAAAAGGAGTAACGCTGTTTGCTCGACCCCTGGAAAAATGCTCCAGGATTCGATCCCCTCCGTCAGAGGCAAATGACACACATACAGGGGAACTCGTCGCACTAAGCAAGTATACGCACGGGCCCGCGTGGAGAGACGATTGCACCGAGGCGCGCATTACTCTCTCCTTGCTCCTCGACGGCGAGAGAAGGACGGAGATAGGAAGTTGGCTGGACCGCGATTTGGAAACCCCGAGCCGGCTCGGCCTTCAAGGCCGCGGCTGCCCCCACCCACCGCCGACCAGCGGTGAAAGAGGTGCGCGGCAGGGAGGTAGAGCGAGAGAGAGGAGAGGAGCGCTCGGCGTTCAGGGAAAGGCGACTGGTTTCTCTTCGTGCGCTTACTCACGTAATGACCGAGAGAGGACCGGTTGTCGATGCGCGCGCCAGCGAGCGCTCGGCTTTTCGCGGCGATTGGAGGTGCGAACCGCCCCGAGATGAAAAGAATGTGGCGACGGCCGGGCGGCTCGGCGTGCTGGATTAGTCATGGCAAAGTTCGGCTCAACGGGATTTTTTTTAAATGCGAATGTAATTGTTTAACTGAGCTTTCTTGGGGAGTCGCTTTGTTTTCGCCCATTAATCTTTTTTTTACCGTTGCTGTACTCATTTTTGCGTAAAGTGTCGCGCATGCAACGATAGCAATAAACTGCTAAAATATAATAAATGGTTACAGTAGCAATCAATAATAAAAATGAGTGAACAATTCAATTATCACACTGATTCAATAATTGCATTTATATTTATTTTGCAATTGAAATGTAAATGCATCGCTTTTATAGCGAAATTCAGAAGTATTATTATTGGTTAAATATAAAGCAAAATTGCAGTACACGTTACACCGTATGAAAAGAGTGAAATTGCTTTTTTAATGCAAGAAAAAAATGAAACTATAAAAATTGACTTTAGCAGGAAAATCACGTACGCGAGCGTTCAAAGGAACAAGTGCACACAAAGCTTCTTCAGTTCGCCGGAACTAAAGAGAGCCACTTTGTAATTGACTCAGACGTGCGTCTTTATCTCGTGAGGTGAATAATGAAAAATTTTCTGAAATTCCACGGATTCCCAAAACGGAGTACTCCACGACGGGCAACGAAGTTTTACGGTGCAAAAAAGTTATACTGCTTACCTTGGGATTTATCGCGCGGCGAGATTTTATAAATTGTTGTCACAATTTATGCCGTTCTTTCCAATCATACGCGCGCTCTTATCCCTTTCTTTTGTTCTGTCGTATTTTACCATCTGACTTTTTCGCTCGTCTCGAGATTTTAATACCCGCACGCTTGAATTTATACAATATGAAATATTTTTAAATTTATTAAATTTTTCATTAATGGCCCTGTAAATATGAAAATGTGAATAGTGACATTTAATACGAGAAAAGTTGTTCGCGTGCTAAATGTGTGAACAACTTTTCATATAACATTTATCACTATTCACATTTTCCAAGTGAATTTCACATTTTCAGATTTAGAAAGGGAGTTTATGCGAATGTTCGGCTTTTAAAAATAATATATGGGTAATGACGAGATTGAGGTGAAACCTTGTAAAAACAAATATTTTAAATTATGAACTGCAATTACGGTATTGGCGGCATTTACTCTACGTGCTCGTTTTTAACTAAATAAATGAACATGGTCCAAGTTGTTTATTTATTTAAGAATTTTTTAACCTCAATCAAATGTAATTTCTCTTGTAAAAGAAGGGTAATAGAATTAATTAATACTAAGCATTAAACAATAAGATTTAAGTATTTCTTTACTTAAAGAAAAAATTATCACAAGCAATTTACAGTGTATGCTAACATAACATGACTTTTAATCTTTCGACAACGCTGATCGGTATAATCACGAAGGAGGAAAAAAGTTTTGAAAATTTTTCGAATAATTTGAAATGCAGAAAGAAATCCGATGTACATCGTTCACCTTGAATCTCATCTATACTTTAAATGGCAATTATCTCTCTTCGCATTTTTTGTTATACGATTTTCGCAGGAGGCACTTTCAATAAAAATTCTAAAAGACAAGAGAGTAAATTTCCGTTTGATCTTATTTACTTTCATCAAATTAAATTGCCGTCTGATCAACAGTGCAAAAATGTCAATTGGCGTAATTTATGACCGTTTGCAACTGCAGACTCGTTTCATTTGTATTATATTGATTTTAGTGAATGTGTGACGAATAAAAAAAGTAAAATTAAATTAAACGACACGAAGAATTCTTGAAAAACAATACATCACATTATTTTTAGCCAAACTCGTAAAATCGCTAAATGATGAATAATCTACACAATAACTTAACAACGCCGTCACGCGTTTTCCCTCTTCTCTGGTTCGCTTCAAATTTAAAATTACCATAAATTGTGAAATGTGCAAACACATGAAAAAATGCGATGCAAAAGGTTACAATTATTGTGCGAACTAATTACCACCTGCCAGATGCATTAAATGGTTATAAATCCGCGTCTAGTTTTTCTCTCGCGCAGGAAAATGTGGAGTATATGTACCCCGCGTGAGCAAATAAAAGTCGCAGACATGTATGTAGAGGTCCGCGGCTCGCCAAGGGGTTACGATTCGTATCTCATCCGAGCGTATATATATGCACTTTTTTCCGCGACATGCGGGAAGCGGTAAAATGGGCGCCATTAAGAACGCAACTGTGCACGCTCGCGTACAGGTACCGTTTTACCACCAGCGTTGCGAGTCTCCATCCATTTCTTTCTACCTGCCGCTCAGGCTTTTCTCCTCTTCTTTTCGCTCATTTTACTCTTCCTTGCATCTTTTCGGTTTCGAGTGTTTATTGGCTCTTTTCTTTCTGATGCTCGAGCCTTTCCTTTTGGTCATCTGCGATGATTTAGGCGTTTTGGAGGAATATCTTTATTTTTGCAACGGTTAAAGTATTGATGAGATGTAACAAAAAAATGGTGTTAAATGTATCTTCTGACATGGTTCTGATGTTTTTATGTAGGAAAAATAAAATTACATCAACTGTACTTGATTAACTGTGTCTGTGTAATACTTTGTCTTACATTGTAAGTAAAACAGCTTTTGTTAAAATAATAAATACCCGTAATGAAAAATTGATCAAAAATTGAAATAGCAATTGATATACATAGATACATTTTCTAAAATCGTGAATAATAAAATTGTTTCTAAGTATTACTGTAAATAAGAAAATTTGCGAGAAACTATCTATATCGATAATAGGACTTATATTATTTTGTGCGCAAAATATGGTATTATTTACGATATTTGCGATAATAATAACGATTTCTCGAGAAGGAATAATTTTAATAGCACTTATAATTCACGCAGACGTTGAAGACGTGATAAATTCCACGCAAAACTCTGCTCTAATGCGTCGCTCGAAAATGAAAAATCCGCTTCCACGTGCCGAGTTCAACGAACAGTTTGACTTTGGTCGCGTCTGCCTGCGCTGATTAATATAATTTTGTGCAGTGAAGATTAGATTTGCGACTGCAGGGTTAATCACCTAGCAGATGATGATTACTGATGTCTGAATTATTTTCATTAGAATTATAAAATACACTTTAACTGTTAATCGAGACGCCACTGCGATAAAGGTCTTGTTGTCCACGACGTTTGCAGCTAAGTTAAAAAAATACACTAGCCAAGTGGAGATAAAGAAAAATTTTTATCTTGCCCACATTTCAATGCGAATTAACTCCATTGAAATTTCCATCCCCGTAGCCGGGCAAATAAACAAACATATTCCGGATAGCAATTATTCAAGTTCCGCACTGACACCTGCGCCAACGCAGCGCCCACGGTACTTCTAATTATTATTTTAATCAATTCAATCTCCTAAAAAGCCCGCCGCGGCGTCTCAGAAATTTATTAATAAGCTGCGCCGCGCGTGGTACACGCGCCTTTTCTCTCTTTCTCTCCCGCTAGGGAACGTCGCGGCGATATCTCAGCCGGTGCTCCGCCGCGAACATAATTCAATTGCGGCGTTGATTAAAAGAAAGCGCGAAGGGGTGCCGACGGGGGAGGGGAGAGAAGACGCGGCGCAAAGCTCCGCGGAGCCGAGCAAAGCGCAACGACTGAGTAATAGGCCGGCGCGGCTCCTCTGTGAGGCCGCCGCGCACGAGAGCCGCGAGCGAACCGCGGACGGGCCGATCCGCGAGTTATGCCACTTAATTGACAAGTTATTACGGTGGTGTGTGTGGCCAACAGAGCAGTTCCTCCAAAGTTCCATTGCCTCGCCCTTTTTTACTCCTTTTCTCCTCGAGCGCAATTCTTTTCTTTTTCCAAACAGAGCAAGTCATGACGCATTTTAATCTTTTCTTTTATCCTAAAATCGACAAATAATTTTCTTAAGCCATCCTACTTTTCTTTTTAGCTTATTATTTCATATTATTTTTTGGACTAATTTATAAGTAAATAAATAAGTTTTCAAAAGCTGCGATAACGTCTTTTCTCTGCTTAAAAAGGACAGCAATGTGCGATAGAAGAGAATGATTTTATCTGCTGTGCAATTTTATAAATAAGTTTTACGTTAAAATATTAAAGAAAATTAGTTGCAGGAAAACTGTCCTCGAAAAACTCTGTGGAAGAATCCGAAAAATCCCTCCCACCAGTTCCATTAACCATCCAAGTTCCTCTCGATTATATCGTTCCTGTGGCGCATCCCTAGCATAGCGCAGTATCCGTAACTTCTCTGCCAGCGCTTCGAGAGCGAATAAGAAAAAGTCTCCCCGATAAAGGAGCATCGAGACGTAGAATTTTGGAATTCGCGAAAACGAGGGAGGCTTGCACGAGAGCGTGGAATCGCCGAGAGACAATCCCCCCTCTTCCCCTTAGCGCATTATATTCCCCCAGCATCCGCGCCTATGTGTATACATGATCGCGGGCGCGAACGTGCAACACGTGGCCGCGCGGCATGCATCCCCCGCGCGCGCTTTTTCGCGGCTCGTTTTATTTTTACGCGCGCGCGCGGCGCAACAGCTCGCGGCATATTTTAGTCGCTGACTTATGTATAATTCAGCGGAACATCGCGAGAGGCACCGTACCTTGCATACGTACGCGAATGCGGGAAAGATTGAGCGCACGATATTGGTGTACCCTCGAAGGGCCGCCGAGATGGGAGGCGATGCAATTTATTTCGAGGTGCGACCGGGAATTTCCGATCATTTTTTTTCGGGCTACTTTCCTATTCCGCGGAGGCGATCGTTCGCCAGATGAGAAACTGTCTGATCTGCTTTCTCGCGAGAACAACGTTTTTCAAGTTTTCTCATCGGTCACCTACGTAATCCCTTCTGATTGATCAACTAATTTGTATCCGTAACAATAGAACTGATCAACTCATAATTATATGATCATTGTCGTCTTAAAAGTAACGAAAGCAAGGAAAAAATAGCAGCGTTTACTTTTCACACAGTAGATTGAACTGTGAAATTGAAAATGTCAAATTTTCAGTAGAATCTGCTTTGCAGAACTGCTAAATTTACTTGTCTGTAAAATAAGATATACTTTACGATAGAAAAAATTAAAATTACTTGGGAAAATATATAGCATCTACTTTTCAGGAAAGGAGTTATACTTTCGAAAAGAAGATTCTACCTTTCAAAAAATGCCAAATTGCAGACTCTACTTTTTTTCAAAGTAGATTCTAGATTTTAAGAAAAAGAAAGTTCCGTTTTTCTTTAAAATAATTTTAACTTTTCGAATAAAGTTGAAATTACTTTGCAAATAAGCTGTTATTTTTACTGCAAGCAACTTAATTTTACTGATTTTGCAAAGCAGCATTTACTTTTTCCTATCTAGCAGATCTTACTGTTGCGGAACAGTAAGAACTGCATCTTATTTTTTCGATGAACTCGTGCAAAGTTTCAGCATAAACTAGTCAAATGAATTTCCTTATACTCGTAAGTAGTGCACAGCTTATGTAGCTCTTACTTACGCAAAATCAAATTAAATTCAATTGCAAAAAATACAAGAATTGAGTGAATTTCCATCCGTCGTCTTAATCAACCCCCCTGTCAAACGAAGCCAACTCCAACGATTCATAAGCTCTAAGGCAATAAATATAAGAGGTTCTCGATTGATTCACTGCGAATTTAATTGATCCCCGATGCCATGAAGGCGCGACAGTGCCCTTCAATGAACTCGCCTCCCCTGACAAAGCAGCTCTCCTCACTGCGAGCGAGCAAACAAGCAGATAAACAAATGAATAAATAAATGTCTTTATCGCCACCCAAGTACCCCTGGCCTCGGGGAGCCAAGGTCCACCCACGGCGCTTCTTTCTCGCGCGCAAACTCTCTCGCCGCATTGTAATGGATTCAAACTAAAAGGGGGTTTGTATTGAGATATCAGTATGTGCCCGGGCGAGCGGTAATGGCCTGCCGTTCTCGGAAGTCCGCTCTTCCTCGCTGGATGCACCGCTCCGGGAGCCCCGGGAGGAGAGAAAGAGGCGGGGTGCATCACGGAACGGCTTAGATATGCACAATGCGCCCCGAGAGAGTAAGGCGTACGCGCGCACCGATCGACGACCCATACGCTTTATGTGTTCCGAGAGGAACCTTCTCCCCTCCTCTCTTCTTTCATGGCGGCCTCTCGTCTATATACGTATTGTGTGCTGAACGCAAATCGTATTTCAGCCCCGGATGGGCAGACTCCGCTGTGACTCTTTTTCTTTCGCCTGGTGTTGTTTACAAATACTGTCTTATGAAGGATGACAAAGTTTCGCCAAGTCCCTGAGTCAGCAATAATTGAAGGGAACGATCGCGCGAGCTTGAGAAAACAATAATCAAATCAATATTGTGCTGTTGAATATTGTTTGATTAATTGCTCTGTGGATGGGAATAGTTTCTATCTCAATTACGATCTTTATGCATTGAGAGAAAAATCGTGCGTTGTATATGTTCATTTATAAAAAATAATTTAAACGCTTTGATTGCTAATCTAGAAGCAGATTTTTAAATCTTTAGTATACCGATCTTTTCAATAGAATTTTTTTTATCATCGAGCAAACCAGGCACGATCCTACATTTATCTGTAGGTTCCCAAAACGAATTCTGCATCAGTATACTAACCTTTTTTTTAATAGGAGAAATATACCTAATAATTATTATCCTGACGTAATGTCTGAAAGGTGTAGCCCCCCTTGTCAATGTTTAAGGTCAGATATCCACCTTTCGATTTCATTTTGAAGTACTAAGTCGGTCATTAATATTTTAAGTGACAGCTCCTGATAATTAATCAACGTTACTACATTTTAAGTGACCTCTACAAGTTGTATATCGGTAACTGATAAAATATTTATTTTTAGAACTAACGCGGTATATGCTTATTACAGCATTGAAAAAAATTGGATCGGTATCCTAAAGCACAAGTCTCGAAACACTTATGAATTCGCAGTAGGTATAAGTTCACATTATATCCCAGCGGACAACAGTGTAAATAATGACACGTTCTCTACACTTTAATACAAGTCAATAGACAACTGCAGCAGCAGTACGCAGCGTTGCGCAAAGAGGCGAGGAAAAAGGCAATAAAGGAAAGAAAGAAAAAATTTGGCTGGCGAAAAAGTGGAAAACGGTCACGCGCGACGGTCACAGTCAGCGAGATTCATAAATCACCATCGGCCTATTCTATTCAAATGATATCCTCTCGAACCTCTCTTTTCTTTTCTTATCTCTCTCTTTCAAGCCACCACCACCCCTCCTTCTCCTTACCCTTTATCTTTTTTCTTTTTCTTTCTCCTCGCTGCTTATCTCCCATCTTCATCTTTCATTTGTGAACATGTCGAGCGCTATCGATTGTTTTTCTGCGAACCGTTAACGATGAATCCCGATGAATATTTCACGTTTATGCTAATACCGCGCGGCCGGCAATTTTTTTCTTTTTCAATTCTAAATATAAATGAAAATGTAAGTGCTAAGTCCCAGCAAGGTTTCCAATCTTTTTATTGCGCGTTTACCTAATGGATGCAAATTGCCGGCGTAGAAGTATACTTTAAATCTTTGCTGATTTTCATTGATAATATTTCGTATATGTTATCGCTCCGTTTGAAAAAGCTACTGCGCTAACTTGTCGATGTTAAATAATACGTTGTCTTTTATTTTGCTATTTTTCAAATTTACGGCGGTAAATTTTTAAAAATTATCTTATAAGTAAAATATTATAAAAAATTCAAAAATTTTACAGCACCTCTCAAATGTTTACAACTAGACCATCCTCAATATTCCCTTATACCAACATAAAATCGTAAGCATGCGATCCTTTCAATTCTATTTACATAACATATCCTACGTTATACCAGCAGCAGAACCCACCACGTAGAAAACGCGTTTAATCGTCGATAAACAATCCGTACTCCTGCAATAGCAATTCGCACTTTAAGACAGCGTGCAGAAAGCGCGTGGAAAAAAAAGTAGGCACCACGCGCTTTGGCTGACCAATCCTCGGGCTTTCTACTTATGCGCTTCGCGGAAGTGTGGCATAGACTAAAAGCCGAGCGACGCCGCCGGCGGGCTTAACGTGCCCGTCGCCGGAGGCGCGCTAATAAAGTTGCCCGGTTATCGGCGCGGCCTCTGGCCCCTTAGTGGCGACGTACTCCCCGGTGGGGCCCTTCGATAAGCGGCCGGCTGCTGCGCTTCTGACGCGTGCGCTCAACTCGCCCCCCCTCTCTCTCTCTCTCTCTCTCGCTCCGTTTTTGCTGCGCAAGGCGCATCGCCGTCCGATGCGCTTCCGATAAATGACGTTTCTCTTTCTCTTGTTCGACTTGAGGTACGAGAGTCGTTAAATGCGTTCGCTTGGGATCTTCTCCAGGTCCTTTTGCCGTTGCTGCGTTCGGGATGCGTCGCGGATTTTTTCAAGACACCTGTGATGCTAATGCTTTAAAGCTACAGCAGTTATTACTTGAATATGTTATACATCTTTTTTTCCTAGTCTATTTTTTTTCAATCTATGAATGACTTAAAGTTTGTTCAATAGAGTAAAATAGCTGGTGCGAATAGAAAATGTGTAAGTGAAATAAAATGATTTATTGAACAGGTACACGATTAAAAATCTTGTGTTTGTGTAGCGAAAAAAAACACAGAAAATGTGTAAAAAAATTACACAAAAATTATACGATCACACAAGTCAAATGCAAAATGTATTATATCGTGGTTTATGTAAAATGATTTGCAATTTCTTTACGCAGAAACAAATGTTAACTAGACAATTGTAATTAATACACATATGTCTTATTAACTTATTAGTGTAAGTACATGTATAATTTATAATAAGGGTATTCTACTCTAAATAGTAAACTGAATTATTCTGAAAATTTTCATAATCAAAGTGCCCCTTCCGTCGTTCATTTATTTGACGGTAGGTCAATAATTTGCAATGCTACAACCGCAACAGCGGCCGGCAGTAGCTTTCTAAAGCACACCCATAAGGAAAAACAAGGAAAGTCGGAGGAGGGGGTATTACCAATTATTATCGTAATAAGCTAGTAAGCACGTCGCTGTAAAAAAATGAATTCTCATTAGCAAAACGGCCGGCGTACAACCGCAGAGGCAAATCGGAAAATGGAATGAAAGAATAATAGAGTATCCAAGAATTCCGTAAGGCCACCAAAATATTTTTGCATCTATCGAAGGGAACGAGGAATACTGAGCTTCCTGAAATAACCGAGATTCTGTGCAAAACTGCAAATACACCTGTGTTTCTTTACTTTGGTCTTCCCATTCTCCCCCTTGATTTCTCTTTCTTTTTCAACTCCCGTTTCTTCTTTTACCTTTCTCTTTCCTCGCTCGATCCTTTTATTTTCTTTTATCCTTCAGCTCCTTTATTTAAATAGCTGATGGCTCGCTCTTTTTATTTATGATCGATTGTATCGAGGGATTATTCATTCCGTGTAATCTTAAACCACTTCTAAACCAGTGACTTTATAGTCACTTTATAATCCATCTGAAATCAATTTTTAATTTCATTATTTTTGATTATTGTTTTGATAATTCAGAAAGTATTTAAGTCATTTATATCAAGTGTATCAGTCGCACTTCTGCTCATTCCAATTAAAATATTCGTTGATTATGATACTGGATATAATACAAACGTTTACCTCAAGGTGGACTCTGGAATATCTCTATCTACAACGAGCTCGACTTTTCAGTTTTTTAAATATACAAGCTACCTTGAAATGCACGACTGTCTACTACGAAAAAATTGTTTAAAATCATTGTAATCAGATGTCGTTAAAATCATATCTTAAAGTATCGTAATTAAGTTTGAACCTCATGCGTCTTAACTGATTAGGTCGGTATGTAAATTTAATGTCTACCATTTTTTAGTAAGAATTACATGAAAATCTTAAAGATAATAATATTCACAAGTACTTTAAAATCCTACTTACAGATGCTATTAAATGATAATTACCATTAAGAGAAATGTAGAACTTTTATTATATTACTCTTCAACCCTTGTCAATATTTAAATAAACATCAGTGCTCATTCAACTAATTCCGCTATCTTCGGAATATAAATTTTGGCACTGGAAATAATAATAGTATTTATTGTAAATTACAATATTTGCAAATAGGAATAATTTGGAAGAATAAAAAACCCAATAGATTTAAGATAAGTTGGTAATGTCACCGTCAAACTTTTAAAAGATTAATACTGAATTAGTAAGTCAATTTAAAATTGTTGCAACAGAAATTACTGTTTAATTCTCCGATTTCCGTAAACTGTTTTCTACGGCATCACGTTCTCTCTGTTTCGCAATTAAGTCGATCTCCGCGCTAGGAAGACACGAGCGTCGCCATAGATTTTCCCGCGGCGGACGAGCGCACGCGACAAGTCTCGATCAGCGTCTACTCTTACCCGTCTTATTAATCCGCCTCTTCACTACCCAGTTCATCCTGTGCGCCTTTTCCTTATTCTCCCGGCGTTGTTTTGCTCGGCTTGCCTCGCGAGCAAAACCGGCTAACGGTATAAGGCACGCGCGAGGGTCCCCTGTGCGGCACGCACATCGCGGCTGCAACGCGAGCGAGAGAGCCTCTATTAGAGGAGAAAAGACGAAGCGTGAATGAAGCGGCCGGAATAGGCGCGCGGAATGCCGCATGTGGGTCAGGCGCTTTTTGCTAATTAGAGAAATTTCATGAGTCACGCGGTTTGTCTTGCGTTATGTGTGTTTTTTTTCTTCTTCATCCGAGATTTTTCGATGAGTGCTGACTCTTCTCATTGGGGTATTGTCGCTTACTGGCGACAGATGGAATTTTTCTTTGTAGCTTTTTTCGGAACGATGATTGCACAAGCGTTTCCGCATTGTGGCCATGTGGTAATAATTCGTAGACTGTTAATTCGCCGGCTGCGTTATTAATTTTTTACTAAAATTATTAGTCTGTGATATTTAACGAGGATTTATGGACCCGAAAGAGGCAGAGGCAGAGTATATCGCCGGGAGTTGTTTGAATATCTATTTAAACGTCAAGCAAATCAGATACACGTTGATCAAAATCATTAATTTGAATAACGACACTTTTTCTCCCGCCTGCTACTTAAACTCACTTAATTAATTAAAAAAAAGCAATTTTTCTATTCTTTGTGCAATTAACGACTGTTACGACGCAGCAAGCGCACGCGCATTAGCATGCAATTAATCGCGCTCATCGCGTTCTTCGCGGAACGGAATGGAGGCGCGACGCGGAGAAGTCAAGGTGGGACCATCGTGCGTTTGAATTGGAGGTGGGAAAAAGGCAGGGTCGTAGTCGCTTTGAACAATCGGGAGCGTCGGGTAATGAAGAGAAAAATGTGCGGTATATGAGCAAAAAAAAAGTCGAGGAAGGAGAATGAGGAGGAGGTCGGCGGATGAGTGAAAAGGGAAATAGAGCCTGAGCAAAAGTGCACCATCGCGCTATGCTCGCCACTGAATTATCCTCGCAGCACAGTTTCGCGGCGTTCCAATCTAATTATTTGATATGCTTTGCGTTTAATGTTCTTTAATGTTAATTAGACGGCGCGCGTTAAATCGAGCCACAACCGCTGCTTTTTGCTTTGTCTTACACTAGTTGAAATTTGTAGGAAAACATGAATAGCATAAAATTTAAGTAATTAATTTATTTTTTAAAATTATATCTTAAACGAAATAAATATTCATAATGTTCATACAGTAAATCCTAAAGAAAAAAGAAAAATAAATAAATATGAAAATTGAAATCGTTTTGCTCATTAACTTTTAGAGTAAAAAATTTTTCTTTATAATTAGAAAGATCACTCTTTGATTTTTCAAAATTAAATATTAAAAGAGCCTACGAAAAACTGACGATAAAAACACGAGTCACAATCACGTTTTCGCTCCTCGCGCCTTCCAAGTCCGAGGAAACTTTCGTTATCCACTCTGCTCAGCATCTAGATTTTCCCGAACATCGCCGGTAACGGTCTCGCAATTTTGCCGGTGAGAAATATAAAGTGAGGATGACAAGAGGCCGCGCTACTTTTATGCCCCGCGGCCTGTGTAGGGGGCCGCGTTTTCGCGCCTCGACCACATGAATGGGAAACACCGTGGAGCGCCAACGTCGAATTGGAACGCGTGCATTCCGGCGCGTTTCGCGTTCGGCGGTGCGCTCGACTCAGCCCACGATATAACTCGGGCGAGCGCGAAACTGCGGTCTCGCGTCCTCGGCCTTGCCACCGCACCGCCTTTCATTCAGCGCTAATTCGCTCCCAAGTGCGAGCGCACCTACAGCCGACGAGCTGGCCAGCCATTATGCGCGGCCATAACGAACCACTAGAGACTCGCATTTTATTTTAGATTTTTAGATTTCTTCTGCAACGAATAAATGTCAAGTATTTATATTGAGACTTTTTATGAAATTCAAAAGTTCCAGTCAAACATTATTATATCCCATGTGAAAATATTTGATACAATTCATATATAAATTGTATCCAGTCAATGTATACAGTTAGTATCAAAAAATGATTATATACAATGTATATACAATTGTGTACAATTATAAACAATTGTACAGATTTTGTATATAAAATTATTCGTGCAACGATTAAATTGAGCAATTAGAAACAGCTGTATATAATAATTTTATATCAACATTTTTTATATAAAATACTTTTCTATAAAAAATCTATACTATTGTTTACAGTTACATACATTATACAGTTACATGATTATACAAAGTTATTTTTATACAAACTGTCTAGTTATAATTTTATATACAAAATCCATACAATTGTTGTCAGTTGTAAAATAATAATACAGTTGTAAGCAATTGTATGCACATTGTATAGAATCATTTTTTTATACAGACTGTATACAGTGACTGTATATAATATGTCCATAAATTGTATAAAATATTTTCACATGGGATTTCAAATAAAGGTACACCAATAGAGAGTTATATTAATTCGAATATTTCAGTTCGAAAGGATTATTTTTTTACAAATATTTTCTCAAATGCAAAGTGGTTTTAGCGTAAGAAAACGTAAGTTGTAAGGTAATTTCATCTGGCGGTGCGAAGCTGACATCGATTCCTTAAATTTCAGTGTGATTACCGGTAGCGATAAAAAATGATGTTATATTATCCGCCTCATAAAAATTAACACAAATTGAAATTCAGTTATAATACAAATTTCCCATTATTGAAGAAGGTCATCGATAAATACTTCACTTATAGCCGAAGAAAAAACCAATTAACGGCTGTTAAAAAAAAAGTGTAAAATTCGCGTCGAACAGCAAAAAAATCAGTTCCACCTTCACAAATCACCGAAGACAGCAAAAGTGTATCGTGGCATCTCGCGACTAATAAAAACTCCATTAAACTAATGTGTATATAATCTTCAATGTCATCTTCAAGAATCACTAAAAATAACAAATCTATCAGTAAGCATTTACGTCTAATATAAACTTGATTAAACAAAGAAGAAAAAAATCAATATATTCATATAAATAATTGCAGATGATTGAAAAACAGCAAAACTATACGTCGCGGCTTTTCTCGGCTAATTACAACTTCATTAAGTGCATTTAGCCAAGCGCCAACGGCCAGGAAAATCGTGGCAATTAGCACAGCTCGTCGACTGGTAATCTTCGCGCTTATCTCGGCATGGTGTTTCGTTAGGTAAAAGAGCCTTCGTGAAGGCAAAAGGTTACGGTGCGGTAGAGGGGACGGACATTCGAGTCTGACCTTTCACTGGAGCGATTCGCAACGTCCGCGCCTAATGCAGCGAACTGTGCATTATTTTCTCTTTCATTACCTCTTCTCCGGTGGTGAAACAAAAAATCAACATGAAAACCTCAAAGGGGATCTCAATTCGGGAGGCGGACGACGCGCCGGCGAAATTGCTCTAACGGTATTACAAGCTTCGGCGCCGATTCATTTTTGCACTTCGTTCGTCAGCCGTAAAGATTTTTCGCCCGTTGAATAAGACTTTCGTACTTTCATTTCGAAAGTTAAAGTGCTGAGGGAGTGGATTTAGCGTAAAGCGCATCGGTTTTGCGACGGTAATGGGTTACTATATTATTGCTGAAACTTTCGTCGAGTAATTGTACTAGATTTTACGATATTTATGATTCACAAAAAAATTCTTTCACAAAAGAGTCGAGTCGTTAGTATGGAGTGAGAGGAGCGTTTTTATACTGCTTCGTGTACATGTTCGAAAATAATTCATCAAGTGTTAAAAAAAATTATGAAAAAAGAAAACAAATAAATTCAATTGTAAAAATTGTTAAGTTTTAAATTTCTTTTGCGTGTTACATATTACGATGAAATACAATAATTTAATCGATATTTTACGGTTGCCGACAACCTGTTCCCGTGATCTTGGCCTTCGTGTGTGTCGACGACTTTTAACATTACATTTCCTTGAGAGCGTTGATATTTTAAATTGCGATTTTTTTCAGCATGACTTATCGGAAGAATATAACTATGACTCAGTTTGCTTTCACTTTTATATTGAAATCAAGGCAGAAAGCCAGCGAACTTCAAAGTCTCATTGAAAATTTTGCTATTTCAAAATTTAAAGACAAGATCAATACGCATTCGTATACACTTTAATTTGCTTGCTTTTAGATTTCAAGATTAATTATTTTTAACGTAACAGTAACGTGATTTTAGACCAATAGAACTCGGTTTCTTCTTTAATTGCGGTTGTAATTCAATCTTGAACATGACCTGCAGGAATTTTTGGCTTATTAATATTTACTATATACATTGTAATTCGTTTCCAAATTATTTTATTAATAACCAGCTGTTTTTATTACGTGTGTGATCACGAACTGTAAAAAAGACCTGAAAAAGTACTTAAACAACAAATTTTTTTAATGAGGCGATTCTAAAGATTTTTTATAGGGCCTACATCACTTACTCTGTCTTTTTGCTAGTTACCCATTTAAACTTCACGAACTAAACGACGTTTAATCTTTTTTCCTCTCATGAAAAAAAGAGCCGTTTACATCATTTTCATTTTCTGTGAAATAGTAAAATTTACGTTGCACAAGTGACGAGCTTCAAATGACTAACTTCAAACCATAATCCATCTTTTAAAAACAGACAAGCGCACGCGAAGGTCGTGGCGACGATAAAAAAATAATAGAGCAAATTTGAATTTTTATAGATTCATAACTCTACGCAAAATCCATAAAAACGTATTGCACGTTCAAAAAATTAAAAAAAAAAAAAAGAAAACGCCACCTCCCAGCCTCACCGCACCTCAAGGTCCCTCGAGCCCTCTTACCTCTTGAAAAGTACCCTTCAAACCTGTGCCGTTTGCACGCGAGTACAAACAAAAGGAACCCGGCGAAATTTACCGAGAGCCCGAAAAAATCCTCCTCGTCCCCTCCGCACGAACGATAATCCGATTTGCATAGAATGATAAGAAAGTCGCGATGGAAAAAAAAAGGATACACATCCGCGACCCTCGTAAAAAAAATCGGGAGTGAAACCGAAAAAGAAGAAGCGGAGAGAAGGGCAGACGAGAGAGGAGGTTTCGTAACGGCGAATCTGGCCAGTTCCTTCTCTCCGTCGTTCTTTGCGCTCTCCCTTTCTCTTGGGCGCGCGCGCCTCTCTTTATCTGCCTCTCGCGCGCGGCCGAGATGAGCATAACCCAGAGCAGTTGCCGCGCGAGCCGAGAGGCGCGGGGGTATTCGTCTGAGCGACAAGACAAAGAATGTCAGTCGCGTAATGGCCGCTGTAAATTTCGCGTTAGCGAGAGCCGGCCTAAACTACGGGGCCCCTTGACGTTTTATATGCATTTAACGATCTTATCCGGGATTTTCGCTTGGATCGCGATCGTTTCTTCTCTACCCTCGTAGTTTTTCCTCTTTCTTTCTTTTTATCGCCCCGTTTCTTTCGCCGCTTAGGCTCGCGCCTCTAATGCGTCCGATTTAATTATCATTGTTATGCACTGACGAAACACTTAGCTGCGAAATCGTCACTTTTATAAGCAGCCATAAATACAGCACTCCGTTTTTATTTGCGATTGATGAAAAATTGTGCAGCGCCGAGTCAAGCGAGTGGTGGTTTGTTTGTAATAAAAAAAATTAAGATAACAATCCGGGGAAATAAATTTGTTTGGTTTATCTCACGAAAAATTCATTATAATTTTTCAAAACAGGTGCATACCTCTACTTCTCTCTGAGCTAGGAATTATACGTATTAACTCTTTTATATGCGACTATACGACTCTTGATGTTTTAATAATTTTCAACCCGCTCGCGTATTCGAAAATTAATCGTGATTTTGCCATTACCCGCCTTAAATGGTATCTGGTCATTATACGTGTCTTACATGCCTTTATTATCTAATTTAATCATCTATGCCATAGCGGACGGTATCAGTTTCCAAATAATAAATTAGCGCTCGTAATTTTTTTTACCTTCAGTGTTCAGCAATCTAACCGTCTGAAAGGGATACTCAGACGGATTAATCAAATGCAACTTAATTCGGAAAATACATTAGTTACAATTATTTTTCATGTACGCGATAGAAGTAAAATAAAAAGTCAAATTATTATAGTGAACTAACGAATACGGCGACCGACCTTAATTTTTCGATTCCTAATGAAAAAAAAGCATCATCTTTGTTCGAAGGCTTCGCCTTGGATAGCCTTGCTCCGTAAGAGTCAATGAATCCAATCGTTTCCTCTCACGGCCCGAGGAATTTATGATTTCATCGATGATAAGTATACTGCAAGGTAAATAACGAATTTATGCGTAAAGTATCTCGAAATCTAAATCATTACGGGTGTAGCTAAGCCACGAAAATTTATTTACATTTTTTTAATATTAATTTAGAATTACAAATATAGCCAGAAAAATTTAATATAAACTATTTTTGGTGGGAGTTATATACTCATTAGAAAAAAATTGTATATGTCTTGGAAAAATTTGAGTATAGTAGTAAAATTACCAAGTAGTAATAATTACCCTTACTGTCGTATTACAAACTGTAAGTATGAGTTTTTAAAAAATCATAGTAAATTTATTAAAATCAAATCAAGTTCCCCCACCTTCCAAATGTTAGAAAAATTTTCAGTTTAAATAAAAGTGCACTGTGATCACATTGTAATTCAATATTTATTTGAACAGCTCAACAACTCAATATGATTTATACGCGATTAATTAAAATTACCCTTTTTCGCGTATATAAACTACAAGCTTACTTAAAGATCACACCCACACGATAAATTTTCAAGTTCTCAGCACATTTACGCTTAACCTTGACTAACCACATTTGCTTTTTCGCAACGTGCACACAAATCGTAAATCGATCACTACCCGGCGGATTATGTAAAACCGAAAGCGTGGAATACGGAAATCCACGAGCCAAGCAAAAGCGATCGACTATTTGAAAAAAGGTGAGAAAAAAACGGAGAAGGAGGGTTTCGCAAGCAGCGATTGTCGCGAAGGCCGCGAAAGTTTATTCACCGAGGCTCGAGTATTTTCGCGAGAATTCATTGACCTCTGAAGGCTCGACCTTTCGAAAAATCGGCGAACGTCGTTGTCCTCGCTTGATTTTAATTTGTCACCATTATTTTCGTTGTGTCTTTTTATCTGTCGATTAATAGAAAAAGGGGCCCTTCGTGCAAGACACGCACGAGCGGTTAAAGTGTGAGGTCATTAATTCCGATTCTACGCTCGCTACGATCCATTTGCGTTCGCTCTCTCGTCGTATTAAATGAGTACGTGTAGATGGCAGCCGTATTAACGCGTTACAAATTCATTAAGTCGAGTGAGATTGGATAAATAATAGATGAGACGTGCATTAATCAAATGGCGATGTAGTACGAGTTGGTGCGAGGCTACAGTGAGAAATCGCACTTTCTTTTAATCAACTGCATGATGTGTACAATAAAAATTCTGAAATCAAATTTTAATATTTTGTCTTATTTGCAGAATCGAGGGTAGAGAAATTCTCGGCTTAAAGATTATGAACTGTATATCATTAATTAATTAAAAAATTTTAGTAATTTTTAAAGGAAGAGTAAACTTTATCCCTAATGAACAATTTGTCGATATAATTAAGTAGGTAGAAATTTTTTATTTACAAACCAATTCGAGGGGGTATCAGCTTCTTTGTTACGTAATTTTTTAATGAATCGGCGTCACAAAGTTTAAAGTTTTACAGCATTAGACTAGTGCATTTACAGAAACCAATATGAGGCAGATTATTGAAAATTGCACTGGGAGCGTCATAGGAATTCAATAGGTTCCCCTTATTATGTTTAGAGGAAGCGTGCTATCAAGATCCATATTGGCAATAATTTTCGCTTATAATTACTTCGCTTATTCTCGCTAAAAAGGCTATTATTTTTGCCTCCCTATCATTAAAACGTCGAAAAAAAGGAAGGAACACGAACAGGGGAATGCACCGAGTACCTCAGAACAAAGCAAAAACGACGATGGTGCAAAAAGGAGAACAAGAGTAGTTCTGACCTCTCCCAATTTTTTTTATCATCGTTACCCTACATCTTCATTATTTTTCTAATTACCCTTTTTGATCGCTATCACTTTCGTTCCGTACGATCGTTTTATGTTATTTATCACTCTCCACTCTCTTTCTCTCTCCCTGCACACTCTGCTATATCACGCGTCTTCTTTTCCTTTTTATGTATCGTTCTTTACCTTCCACTATCTGACTCTTATTCTGCAGTTCTTTTTAATCGTGCGTAGCTATTCTCTTGTTATAGTGACATATGGCTATTAATTACGCTTTGGAAAAGCAAGACAATTTTTAAGATATCAATTTTTTCTTACACACACTGAGAAAAAAAACTTAATAAAACTTGATATTGTGATTAGGAAAGGAGGGACAGTCTTGACAAGCGAGAAATTTTAGTATGAAAAATAGTTATTTGTAATACACAAAATAGCAATTTTTATTATTAAAATAGTAATTTTTACAATTTTCCTACTAAAAATGACTGTTTCATACGAAAAATTCTCGCTTGTTAAGACTGTCACTCCTTTCTTTACTACAACAGCAATTTTAATTAAGTTTTTTCTCTCGATGTAGAAAAGAAAGTTTTTTTCTAAAATGTATTTATTTAGAAAATCGTATAAAAATACTAATTAGCTATTTATCTGATTTGAAAAAATGACCAGGCGCGTTCGATGAACCTGCGTAAATCTAAAGTCGCCGAGGGGCGCTGCGGCAGATTAATGCCCTCGATTTCTGCCGAATCGATTCGCGATCGGTCAGCAACGTGCGCGAGCGGACGCCGTCGTTGGGCAACTCGTCTTCGGGGCCCATTTGAATCGGCGCCTTTCTATTGCGCTTCGCGCGACCCCGAGACGAGAAGAGACGCGCGCTTGCGACAGACACGCGCAAGAGTTTCATTAAACGCCAATGACGTTTTAACTGTGATCTATATTTTGTACTCTCCCTCGTACTCCCTATCCCTTGACTTTACTGCAATTTCTGATGAAATGGAGTCTCATTTTTAGAAATTTATCGCTTGTTACATGTGCCTTGTTCTTTTTATATAAACTTTTATTTTAAATTGTTTGTAATATCTTTTTTTAAAGATTTATAATTCAAGTTTTCTTATTTTTCGGTTAATTTTTGTACATTTCTTTAATTAATTATTAAATTGCCATAATCAACGTTATACATTTTTATTTACATTTTGATACACTACATTTACTTTTGACCAATACCTTTCTTATCTATGAACGAAATGATAAATATCAAAGGAAACAAATCGGAACAAAAAATATTCACACAATTATATCCCCATTTTTTAATTTTATAATTAAATCTACAATTATATTGGCCGTCGATAAAAAAGTTTAATTGTTAAACAAGTCCACGAGGCGATTGTGAATATATATTTTCTTTTTATCCGTGCAGTACCATAGTAATCGGCAAAGTGGGTAGTGCAAAAATTACGCTAAAAACAATCGGTGAGGAAATCTCGAGGGAGACATATATAGACGCCAAATGCATCTACGCTATTACATGCTGTAGATCGATCGGTCGTAGCAGTAAAATTGAAAAGTTAATGACGCGATATATCTGGATCTATTGAGCGAATAGTTGAATGCAGTCGAAAAATGTCGGCCAACTAAAGGTTTACAAGATTACTGCATCACGTTTTTAGAGTATCGAGGAAAATCAGGATTTCGCATTAGCCCCGATTACGCCGTTGTCTCGCAAGAGTTTTTTCTTTGAACAAACTTCGACTTCGCTATTATTAACTTTCCTAAAATTTGCTGAACTTTTAAAAGTTACTTTGTAATACTATGGTTTAAATAAATAAATAAAATAAAAAAAAACAAATATCAAATGGAATTTCCGCAACAAATAAAAAGAAAAATATGAGATGGTCTCAGTGTATCAAAGAAATTTCATGATAAATCTCGCTAGATTCCTACTTTCTCCTGAGGTGCTGAGCGGACCACCTCCGATCTTTTTGCTCGTTTTTCGTCGATGGCGCTCCCGTGGCCCGAGCTTCTCATTGTCTTAATGAGACTGAATCTGATCAGATCTCCACTGCTGCTGAAAAGACTTGCTCTTGCCGCGCTAAAATGCCTCACTGACCCAAGACCTTGTCCCGCCTCTAAATTCTAATGCATTTTGACTCTAATTACGTTTGTTATTTCATTCGTAGCAAACTTACTTTTGCAAATAGCTAAGTATTCTTACCGTTCTTATAACAAATTATTTAATATACTATACATTATGAAAAAAGAAGTAAGTAGCAGGGCCTGTGAGTGTTCAAAATAATGAAAAAGATTTAACTTTCAACACTACAAGGTAGAATAGGCATTTTTGGATAAATGATAAAAGTAATTTTAGCCGGAGATATTTTCATCGCGTGCCAGACTAAATAAAGGAAAATTTAAATTTTATTTAATGATGCTTCACTAGAGCCAGTCGTTAATTAATTTTCTTTACTAGCGCATAAGATTTTCCCACGTTACCCCAGCATCCTCGAGGAAACTGTTCAACAGGGTAGGTAGGCGCCAAAAGAGGCGAACAGTCGCGCGCTCTCGCCGCTGTCGTCCTTCTATCTTCTCGCAGTAGCGATTTCAACTAACCAGTTTGCCTCTTAATGAGGACCAAATCGTTTAGATCGTTTAACCTTGCTTTGTCTTTCACCCTTTTTTCTCCCGTCTGAAAAAAATTGAAACATTGCTCTTAAGGGCCCTCTTTTTACAAAAATCGGTAAATTAATCAGTCTTACAATTAAAGGAGAATCAAGCAATTATCCGTAATCTTGAACTTTATGAACGGAAATGCACCCGCGATTACCCACTCACTTGCCAGAAGTCTACGAAGCTCAAAACATCGGTTCAAAACAAAAGAATAATTATAAAGAATAATTATAAAAAGTCAATGAAAGCTAATTTTGACTATTTATTCATTTACTTAATACAAATTCAACGGACTGAAGAGTGCTTAAGTACAAAATATCAAGTACACTATAAATTAATCTAAATGAAACTTATTCGAATAGCTAGTATAAATCATAAACCAATAACTAAGACTACATATCAACGTTGGAATAAGAACCAAAATTTGATCGAAAAATTTGTTCAACTACTGGTCTATGAATTTTGATGTTGTAAATCGGAGGCTACGTTTTTATGGAAAATTTTATAAATTAATAATCCGCCGTAATTTTTTAGTCAATTACGTAATGGTCTATAAATCTACAGTAGATGGAGTATCCGAATAATTGTGGTCAAAATTATGAACAGAATTTCTTAATTTGAAGAGATTAAATTTTTTTACGCTTATAGGTACAACATTACAGCATAAACATCATTACATTGACATGGATTTTTTCTCGTGGACATCGGATTGGTTAGGGTTCCTTCCAGCTCGTTGGATCCGTCCTGAGAGGAGAAAAAAGGCTTGGAAGAAGGAAGGACCGAAGCCGCAGAGGTTTGTTGGAACGATTGGCGATACAGCAGCGCGGGGGAGACGAGAGGGGCTCCCCGGCGGGTGCAGGCGCCACGGTTCTTTAACGACGCGGGCGCTTTCCGCACTTTTTCGCGCAAAGGACGTTACGGGGCGCTCCCTCTCTCCCTCGGTCGCGACGTTCTGAGAAAGCCCCCGAGAGGACGACGAAGGTCACCCTTCGAACAGACTCCGGCCGGGCCGCTCTCCTGCGCGCGCCGGGCCTGGCGGGAGCCGTCGCTCGACGGATGAGCTATGCCGCGATCGTCGCGTATACGCCGCGGCCGAGCCGAGGATAATGCGACCGCCGCCAGCCCGGCGTGAGCCCCCGCGAGCTTATTCCAGGCCTGCATTGTCTGCGGGGCGATGGTGTGGCGTAAGCGACACTCCGCATTATACGCCGAGATACGTCGTCGCTTTAGTGTCGGCCGATTCTTTATTTTATTCAACATTTTTCCTGCTTAGCAGTTTCCTCAAAATTTCCTTTTAATATTTTTTTTCAACCGACCGTTTACTTCATTTCACCGTTTCATCCGTATGCGCAATTTTTCATGCCGTCCATTTTAAATGATATATATTATTGTGCAGTGCAAAGTATTAGTAAAGCGCCGATTCATTGTCTGCGATTTATTTTATGCGTACGTAAAAGAATAGCATTCCAATAAAAATAATAAAAAGAATCGCATTTCATATAAAAAGCGTTTAACTTTTAAATTCAACTGCCTACTTATCGCTATCAACATCTCAGGCTACATGTACCGTATTCAAATTACATTTTGAAAGTACCGAGTAAGAGAGAGAGAGAGAGGGGAAGAGAGACGGAGACAGAGGCTGGTACAAAGCTCAGTGCGCCTCCCCGATCACTCTCATTGCATTTTTTCGAGCGCGAAGGCGGTGAAAGTAGCGGCCGACGGCACTGGAGTGGGAGGACGGGAGGAGGAGGCGACTGACTGTGCGACGAGAAGGAAGAACGCTCGGACCACGTGAAACCGAAGAGGGACCTTCAAAGCTCGGAAAAAGGAGGAAAGAGAGCGCAGGCTCTCTTGGAGGAACGCTGGGAAAAATGCGCCCGTGCGCATATGGGTAACGCGAAAAAAAGGGAAAGAAGGCGGTGGCGATGGACGCAGATTTGCGGGTAGCCCATAAAAGTCAGACGCGGCAAACGAGTCTGACGGCGGCAATTACGCCGAGTAAGCGTATCTGCGTATGCACTTCATTATCAAAGGAGGCGAGTTGACGGGAAAAAATCGAGGCGAATGGGATCATCTGGCGGTGATGATAGTAAAACACCGACCAATGAAGTGAGTATCTTTTAGAAGATCACTTTTCGAAAAATCATTAATTGCAAAATTAATCATACAGTGCGGGGAAACTTTAGAGATACTCTGCTATAAGTGCACTTGAAACAATCAGCAAACAAACGACAAATTCTGTTTGCAATTTGAAAGTTCACTCCGGAATGTCAGAAGTAAAATGAACAGATGGATGACGAGCGATGCAAATTTCCATATTGAAAATCTGAAAATTTTGTAAAATTTGAATAAAGAAGAAAAAATGTGGAAAAGTTGGTAATAGCTGTAAAATGGGTTATTTCGCGATATCGCGCTCACTGCCAGCTTCGCACGCACGTGCGCTCTGGCAAAATAAAAGGCCGTGGAGTGGAGAGCGAGAAAAGCGACGGCCACGCCCTCGCTAATGCGGGGAGTAGCGCGCGGGACGGGCGTAGAATCGGCGCGCGAGCGCAAGGACGACGACTGCAAGCGCGGCTCGGGCCGCACAAAGGGGCCCGCGAGCGAGGGCACCGCGCGAAGCGGTCGGCCGCCTTTTTTAATTGCGCCCCCAGCCGCCCGCCGTATGTCTGCTTACCACGCGAGAAAGGCGAGTCGCTCCTCCAGCGCGATGCCCCAACTTATGGAAATTTTTCCTGATCGCGAAGGGAAAGTGCCGTACTGCTGCTGCGAAGAATTTGTACGTTTAAGTATCACGGATTGAGATTTACTTTCGTCCTCGTCAAAACTTTATGCTTTTAAAAAACTACGGTTAAATGTAAAACATTATTTTAGCAAAAACATTTGTAAAAATAGAGTATTAATTATGTTCTTGGTCTCGATTCGTCAATAAGTAGCGCCACGCACAGGTTTTGCACGATTGATGAGCTCTTCACTGAAATTTCTTCTTTTTTACGTATGCAGTTCCACTTCTATTTCCTTTACTGCACGTCTAGACCATTTTAACGCGAGATTCTCGGGCGAGGTGGAGCAGCGCTTAATGAATTCCAAGATCTAGATTCGCACGTAGTAATTATTATTTATTATTAATAAATACTGAACAGCTTGATTTTTCTGCTTTAGTGGTTAAAAAAATTAAATTATTAAGTTTTCTTTATTATAAAACCATGAATTTAATCGATTTTATATTAGAATTTAATGAACACTCGATCGTTGCCGATATATCAACGTCGCATTTTTCCTTGAAATGCTGTTGTCGTTAAATTTGAAAACGGGCCTGTCAATTCATTTCATTAGCCAATCATTAATTTCATAATAACTATCGTAATAACTTGGCAAATCTTACGAAATACTAGTGCAGGGTTATAAAAAGTCTGACGCGATCAATTTCATCGGATATTAAAATCTAATTTTATGCTTCGTAATTTAAGTGTAAACACGTCGATAAAATCGCAATGAGAAAAATCGACAGTAAGCAAAATTGCATTTTTACCGTGACCGACCGAAAAGGCCTCCCTTTCGTGAGACGATAACAAGTGTTTTATTGGAATATAACGTATCGACCCATAAGTTACGTATTCTAGGCTGGGCACAATAATTTCCTCGTGCGTTCGACTATGACAATCATACAGATAAGAAATCTGCATTCTCCTTGGAACCTCAGACAAAATCCATTAATCTTGCGGTCGAAAATCGTCCACGGTATACATGCGCGAGTGCAGACATTACGCATTACACCTCGTGCAAAACGCCATTACCTCATTGAGACCGAGGGTTTGTAATTTAAGCAAAAAAAGTTATTATTATAGTTGATGAATTTAAACGCAGCCGTCGCAAGTTAAATAACTGCGCTGCAAACAAATAAGAAAACTTTGTTTTTGTTAAGTTTCTTTTAATTCCAGTCATTGTTAATTAATGCGTCGCTAAAATGAATGTATTCAGCTGCGGTAAAAAAAATGTTATTCCACTAGTGTTTTGTAAAAAAGTATGACTATTTGTTACAATGATGATGAATAATCACTATTATTATTATTACCTTATAAAGTAGTAGTTCTACTTAAATTAGCATCAAATATGAAGAAATCTTGTTTTTGCAAAAGATTTAGCAAATGCTATTGTTATACTGGGATATTTTATGACTTCGGATGCCATCCACGCAAATAATCTAATGTGCAATGGCAAATTTATAGATATTTATAGTCATCTACCAGTAGCATTAAGCATCTCCATTTTCCATAAAAAATTGTGTTGAACAAACCCATAAGCTACCAGCGGTAAAAATTCATCCGACTGCGTTTAGACATGCACAACGAAAATTCTCATGTACAAATGGCCATCAGGTCGGTATAATTAAATGTTCAATTTAATCGGCGATCTAATCAAGTATTATTCGCTAATAGCTGTCTGCCGAGTCTCAGATCTTCAGATATACCGAGGCGTTTCGTCGCGCGAAATTCAAAACGAAAAATGTCCAGCGACAAGATCTTTACCGCGATCCCCCGGTCGGGAATCAAAAGCAACGATTTACACAACCAACGGCTTGACAATAATCGCTTCCCGCACGGCGCCTATCGACTCATAATCTTGTTTACCGTTCGCTCGGTGCTCCACGGACCACCGATCTTCCCCTCGTTCTTTTTTCCAAATCTTTTTTCAGGGTTCCCCTTTATTAGGCGGGCCTCCTTGGGCAAAGTGCGTCTATGCCGTTGTACGGCTAATTGGGCAAGGGACTCGCTCGACAGATCGAAAATTAAGCGGCACGACACACGGGAGCGCGCGCACTCTCACGCGAGACAATTCCCTCGTCCTTTTTTATATCTTTTTGTTTGCCTTTTCTTAAGAGAGAGGGGGGGGGGGTAAGTTTCGATTCCTTTCTTTTTCGTTGTTTTTTCGTCCGGCGCTCTGTTTGCTCTTTTAGCGGTCAAGCGCTATTATCTGCACTTTCACGATATCGCTGGGTTCTTGCGTATCCCCGTGACTCGTCGTTCATATTAATAGTTATTTAACGGTTGTTACTGATGTAACAGTATGAATTTGGGTAAAAGTTCACAGATTGAGGAGTAATTGTAGAAAATTGAAATCACATTTGCTCATTTTTTTGTGGATTTGATGAGAATCCAGACAAATTCGTTTCATCTCTCATTGCAGTACTTTAAGACGAAAATGTGATTTGATAAGAAGGTTATTGATTAAAGTGTTTTGATTTTATCACAATATTGTTCAAATTCTGCTGCACAAATGAATTCATATTAAAATTAGACTTTAATTAATCATTTGTTATTGTCTTCCGCAATTTTTTAAATAATGAATACAACTCGTTCATGCTCCAATTAGCGTTTTTAACATTTTTATAAATTCATCAAAAGTTTTATAAAACAAAGATATTAAATCACTTCCAAATTGCAAATTCAACATTTTTTATTAAGTTAATTAAATAAATTGTTATTTATAGTTACGATGAAAACTCAAATAGCGTTACGAAGTTAAGTATCATAGATATATTTAGTCAGAAAACTTTGTAACTGATAAAATGATTTAAAAAAGAAGATGCGAATCGCACGCATCTTCATACGCAGTAACCTTGAAAATCTTTATCTTTGTCGTAATGAAATGCATTTAACTCAGAAATCATTACGCTCAGTTACATGAAACAATTAGCATAATGTTGTATAAGAATGATAATCTTCGGAGATATACAAAATCAATGCACTTCAGTATCTACTAAAAATGAAAATTTATAAGTTACTCGAAAGATTTACAATTTTTAGTTTATGCACTAATTAGCCATTCGGTTTCCGATTGCCACAAAAAAGAAATTAATAAACAATTGTCCTGCTGAAGAGATGAAAAAACAGCCTCGGCCTGCAGAGGCATACGACCACCTCGCGGAAACAAACGGAAAGGAAAAATTAGCGCGCAACGAGCGGCAGAGATTTCACCAGTCTACTTAAAGAAACGCGAGGGGCTCGAACATAAGTGCTAAGTTGAATCACCATGCCAAACGTCGTATATACAAAAAGCACGGCTTACACGTATTTTCCATTACTTAAGAGCTTCATCGGTCGGCGCTCTAAGCGTAACGGCGAAACCGTTAGGAGCGCACTCGGCGTTGATAATTTCTTCGACAAAAGTCGTTTGATAAGAAAAAAAACAAAACAACAGAGTACGGCGACAAACCGGGACGCGCCTCGTGCTGATCGAACCACCTCTTTTCCCGCATAATAACAGAGTCTTGGCATTGAGGAGCCACGTAATTTTCATAGATAATAGAGAATTACGCGCTCGATGATTGTAATTGCGTGGAGACTCAGAAAACACTTCTGACCGCTGATTACGACGATTACCGATGAAAGCTGCTAATTAATGGACTAACCCGTTTGTGTTACGAAATTTTCTGCATTTACTTCGAATGTTTAAAATATTGGTCAGATTTATTTAATCGAGAGAGTTTTTTGAAAATACCGCTTTTCGAGTCGGAGCTCCTCCAGGATTGACGTTATCGATCAAATTATTAGAGTAATTTTCCTGGATTTTTGTAAAAAAAATTAATTAGGCTATGCCGCCGTAATAAACAGGTAATTATTTTTATTTAGATACTCTTAGACGTGTATCTCCGTACAATCGAGTTCTCCATGATAAATTCGAACAACTTGATATTCCAGCAAGGCTTTGCGCGGCGAGCGTACTTTACGTTTCTGCTGACATCCTAGTGTGTATAAATTTACATCGGACCGTTAACTTTACATCCATCCTTGACTGTCTAATGAAATGCAACGTTCGTTAAAAATTTTATAAGTGCGATTATCGCGTGATGTACTACTATTTTTAGCGGTTTTTCTTTACACAAAAAAATCGATCGTTAAAAAAATTCGAGAGCTTTTAGAAATTTATCTTTGTTGCATAATAAACTAGTTGGAAGTTTTATTTCTTTTTTAAAAAACTGAATTAAAAAAATCTAGTAATAACGTAGTTTCTTAAATACGTCGACGTTATGTAAAGACTCATTAAGGTAACGATTATTTATACAAAAATGATCAAACTTTAATTAAATCTTAAATGGATATCAATATTTATAAAAATTATTTTTCGATTTTTAATTATTATCCGCAGAACCTTTTTACCACTTTAAATTTAACAATCATTGTAATAAACTTCGATTTACGCAAAGGCTTTAGATAAAATAATAAAATAGCCACCGATATTAATCTAAATTTTAATCTATTTTAATAGATTAGCATAAGGGTAGAATCAAATTGAATTTTGCGATTGCTTAATCGTTTCTTACAGACAAATGCGAGGTTTCAAGTAAACGTGCCTTTGTTTAGCGGTAAAACAATTTTCATACGTTCATTATAGCAACTAATCGATTGGAATCCAGTTATTGTATAATGCCTCTTGCTCGCATGTCTCGACATGATAATTTTCACATTTTATCCAAACAAATAAGCTGTGCTCGAGACATTTATTGGGTTTCAGGGATATCCTACATCGTATAACTGAAGATGACCCAAAAATAATTTTTCTTGCTCATGGTCTTACTTACACTGGTGGTATAATCCGCGCTCGTTAAGCGCACGTGGCATCGAGCCTACCCAGAAGATCCCGACGGTATTCGTCATGTCCGCGAGAACTTTGTCGGCGCGAGCGAAGCGCCGCACAGCTGCTTGCGCGCGGCCTACTCGAGTGCCGAAGGGCCGCCTCGCACAAAGCCGACTGAGGTGTAGTAATTGACTTTGAAAAAGAGGCTCCGTAGCGGTATCCATTGCGCTTTTCCCTCCGCTGATCGACATCCTACGATTTTATTGCGAAAATCGAAGACCGGCCAGTTAATGCGAAATTTTACGAATATATGCACAAGAGAAAATTAAATTATATTAAAATTGTTGAAATGATCCATTAGAGAATTATTTGACAGTGTGCAGCCGTTGTAATTGTAACTATCAGTCACTTTTTTACCTACTTTGCCGTGTTAATAAGCTGTAAGAGCTTATTGCTTTCGGTGATAAATGGGTAACAGTTAAAGCTCCGTTATTATTACAGCTTTACTTTTTTTCTTATATCCCTGCTTAATATTCCAAAGGAAAAATAAAATAGTTACACGCGAGAATGCGAAGTCGATTTTCCAGCGTGACAAGAAGAGGACTCGGCTCCGCTTTTGAGGAAACGTCAGCGGGGCGTCGTCGATTTCTCTTAGCTGTCGCGCACTGGGTCGCGCGCAGGCCGATACGCCGCGGCGCGCTTTTCACTCCAGCCGTCGCGCGAATACGCAATGGGATCCCTCAATTATCCCAGCGGCCGGCGCTTTTTGCGCTCTCGTGAAAGTCCGCAATTGCGCGAGGCGCGGCCGTTGCCCACGATATCGCCGCGCTCGGACTTTCCACCCGGTGTAATCGGTCCATCGAGATGATGACGGTCGTTTTTTCGCAAGGGGGCTACTCGCGTGCAGAGCGACAAAAACAACCCCCTGGTCTTGTAAAATCATAGTTCGAGCAGATTGTTTGAGTGATAATAGAAGCAATGGCCCGGAAAGTACTTTTTGTGCTGGAGTGACGCTTTTTCTGGATTTTATATTCGTTTCGTAGCTTTTGTAGCGGAGATTGAACTTTCTTGATTAGTTAATGGCAAAATTGTCTAGCATGGCGCATTTTTTTCGCGCCAAATTTAAGAAGCTTTTCCGTTTCAAGAGTACGGAATGAAATAAATTAAATTCCATTCATTTTGTGCATCCTCTCAGAAAAAGTTATGGTCTTTGTTATGAAGCTTTTAATGCGCCATTCTAATTGATAGCCATGATACGAGTACGTGACTGGTTACCTAATTTTTTATTAAGTAGGATGAGCGAACACGAATTTTTCAATTTTATAAAAAAAAAAAATTAAAATTACATTACGATTATGGCGATTGTTGATATATCTCTTTAAAAAAATGGCAACAACATTTAAAAAATGAATCTATTTGTAATAAAAAAATGCAAACAGCGCTAGATTTTGTGTAATAAAAATTATATTACAGTAATATAAGATATTTTAAAAAATAAATAGGAAATAAGACTAAAATTATTTACTTTGTGCACTTTACACGTTCATCGTAAATACAACAATTATCTAAATATTTTGTTTACCTTTCGATTTAATCAGCATGCAGCATGCAAACGTTCGTTACGACTTAACGTTAATCATCTACCTTTTCACGCGCGAAATTCAGCGGTCGCCATAAAAAAAGGACCAAGTGAAAAACAGCCGACCATGGTATCTCTTTTATCGTCACTCCCGAACGAAATCAATGGATGAAATGAATAAAAAGCATGTATCCGCGCGAGCTAATGCGCAGGTTTGCGACAAGTTGGCAGGCACGCGTGTCCAACTTTTCCAGCGCAGTCCCGTTCGAGAAAGCGAGATGACGACGATTCTTGCCCCTAACGCAGAACGCGCACCGCGATAATTTGCTACCGGTCATATTCCACTTACATACTGATATAGATGCGGAAAGTAGAATGCGTGCCTCGGGAGTGACTTGCTTTTTCTTCGTTATTCAACCGACACTTAATTAATAACTTTTTCTTTTGGCTTCAGATGCGGGAACCTCAACCGTTTCAAAATTATCAAATCAAGTTTTCAGTGCATTTAAAATTTTTGGCGTTTACAACTAGTTTCATAATTCGCAGGGAAATTCCAGTTTGCTACAATTAATAATCTACTATCCGAAAACTCCCTTCACTTGGTTGCATTAAATCAACATTCCAGAATCTAAAGCATCTTTTCGCTCTTAAACTATTATCTATGATATATTTTCAGTGATGATGAATATTTAAATAGTAATATTACTATTGGGAAAATGTCATTTACATTCGTAAATGTGACGTACAGTATGGGGTAACTCTATAGCATCTTCCGAAATTCAAGGCACGTGGATTCACGTTAAAATTCATAATAAACTTTTGATGAGATTTTCATTGTAATTTAAATCATTTAAATATAATTTAGTTTAAATAGTAATTTAAATGTAATTTTCATTGTAATTTAGATCATTTAATGCAATTTAAATGCATGATAGCGCAATCTATTTATTTTTTGCAAAATAAACTTGCATAGTTTATTTATATCTATATGTATTAGTGATATTGATTATCTGCGCCTACTAAAAAATTAACATAAAGATCGATAAAATCATTATATTGCTATTATATTAATTTGAAGATTGTGCGAAGAGAGGAAATAAGTGTATTACTATAGAACGAAAACAAATGATTTGCGTCTTTCTCGCATATTTTCATTCGAAGTATCGTCCACTTTCACGCGTGGGCTTCGGACCGCGTGAAAGTTGCGGCGCGAGAAAAACACATGGCGGCGGAGCGCACGGATGTTGCACCGCCGTCCTTGTATTTTGAGTTGAACAATTGGAAGGGCTAATATGAAACTCACCGATTCCATGACGATGTCAAATACCATAATTTTCCCCAGAATCCCGTTCAACCTCGACTTGTCCAAGGAGACAAGACGGAGGAGAGTGCGGTCGACTCCTTGAACTTGGAAGCGCCTCTCACAGTCGGTGCATCGATCGTACGAGTATCTTATCTCTCGACCTTACGGACAATCAATCTCGCACGCAAATATTATCATTTACTAAATTTAAGTGTTTTTTTTTCTTTCCAATCAAGTTCTTAATTGAGTTTGCGATACACTGAAGAACTGAGACTATAAGGTAAACAGCGCGATAAACGCTCCCTCTTCGATCTTCTTTCTCTCTTTCACTCCCTCTCAGTCTTTTTTGACGGGCTTGTATAAAGCACTTCGCGCGCAATGATGCCTTACGTCTGACTAGCTTAGAACGCCGGCCACAGCTCTTTCGCTCTCTTTCTCCGATGCGCGTCCTCGTCTCTTTCTCTCGGCGAGAGAAAGAGAGAGAGAGCCCGAAGAGCGTGGAAATGGGCCCCTCGCGCGAGAGAGCGAACGGCGACCTACTAACGCGCGGTGCGCGCTGCGCGCATGCGCCGTAGATCCTCGTGCACGTATAGCGTAAGCGCGGAATCCACGGGAGATGGAGAGGTAGATCGGTTCTTATTAAGTGGGTTTTAATGAGTAGATGCACTTGATGGATTACTGATTTTCATGCATCGGGATCGGCGATTAAGGATCAGCGTTGGGTCGTTTAATAGCTGCAAGTATGGGGTGCTCTTTTGGTATGTGCAATAAATTAAAAATGGTCGACACGATTCTGCTTTTTTTAAGTGCAGATTTGAAATTAGCTATTTAACTAATTTATCGATGAATGATAATTTTTTATTAAAATAAAAAATATTGCAACAATATATAATAGTAGTATAGTGCAATCAAATGTATTAATAGAATTTATAGGTTTTTTAATGGACCCATAACAATGAGATATACCGTGTTCCGTCTTGAAATAAAATGACTGCGATAAACTCGATTGCTAAAGAAAAAAATAAAACTCGGTCATGATACTGTACGGATTGATAATTTAATTGAATATTAAACAATAAACATTTCTAATATTTTGACTTGATTAAAATCCAAGGTCGGTACAAGTTTTTGTAAAGGACATTTAAATTTGATTGAACGCTGACCGAATTTCAGATCTAAATGCTTTGTTGCTCAATAAATGTTTCTTAATAAAAATCAACTACTCTTTCCTCACGATACCACAATTAACTGTTAAAGTATTTAATGTATTTTAGACAAGTTACTTAAGTTAAAGTAGTTTTTAGTAAAATTTGAATCACCGAAAAAAATTTTATAGCGATCAAGATACATGCAATAGCAAACATTCTCTGAGGAATAAATAAATAAAAATGTTATAATGAATTTCCGTGAAAAAAAGTTAGCAGCTTACTATAAAAATGCAAAGCAATCTGTAAATCAGTTTCCATCGTCTCATAAAATTGGACATATGGAAAATAAATATTTATCAGCGCCCCGAGTGAATCTTGTAGCGGCTTTTGAAAGAGCGGCCAACACAATGCTGTATTAAAATGGCCGCGGCATACAAGCCGCGGAACAAAACTAGCAGCGCATTCCTCCAAAGACTAGCAGCATCGGTGAAACAATAACAGGGACGACATGCGCGTATAGCGCGTAAAACGCCGAAGTCGCGGCGCGAGATTCGAATCTCGCGAGTGTAGCTTATCGATCGCGGCCGTCCGGCAACAGGTGCGAATATAATAGCGCTGGTAACGAGGAATCGTCGCTTAGATCACTTCGCTGCGTGGAACTTATCTCCCGCGCCGCGGGGTCGCGGCGAAAGTTGCGCTCGACTTATCTCGATTGTGTACCGCGCGACGCTTGGAATCGCGTAAACAATGGAAATTTCAATGTCCCGAGATGACATCGGCCAGGCGTGGGCCTTATTTACGCCGCCACCTCGTACCGGGCTGTTGCATATGTGAGAGTAGCTGGGCTTCGCTGGAGATAACGTCGCATTGATCGCACATACTCCACGTAAATCTTTTGTCTTGCAGAGAGCGGGACTGTGTGCGTACACCGGCAGTTTTTGCAAATGTGCAATGACTGGTAAAGATTACTTTTTCTTTATCTTCTTAGGACTACATTTAAAAAGAAACGTGAATCTATCGTGTTTATTCTTATACGTTAAAACACTTGGAGTCAAATTTCACTCATAGTTTATCGTGAAACCACTCGTTTCCTTCCAATAGAGTTAAAAATTGACTCTACTTGAATAGAGTGATTTAATTTTACTCTAAATTAGAGAAAGTTAATATGGTAACTTAAAAGTAGAAAAATCACTTTATTTCACTCCATTAAGCGAGTTAATTTTAGTATAAAATTGGAGTGAAAATTAGACTCCAGTAGAGGCAATTTTCACTCTATGTCAGTCCAGTTGATTTAGCGTGTCCGACAGAAAAGTTTTTTTTCAGAATAAATGCAATTATAAATCTAATAATATTATAATTTGCTTTTTATCTTTGTATTAACTTGGAGCTTTACATTATGAAATATAATTTTTATTTCTCCATCGAACACAATTAACACGACACTTAGCACGGTTGTAACAGAAAATTACATCAGGCGAAACTTGTCCGCGGGGAAAAAGGACTTGAGCACGCACGCCCCGTCCAATTTCGCAAAGCATTCCCGCGGATTTTTAAGCGAGACGGCACGGTGCACCTTGTGCGCCACGCGGCGACAGCAAACACAAAGCGAAACATCGATTACACGCGGTGAGCAATGCAAACGATGGCTTGTGCGGGCCCGCTGTCAAAACTCAATAAAGCGAAGGTGCCGGGAGATCGCGCGCGCAGAAACGCGTCGCCGCGGCGCGCGCGACCAACAATCGCTATGGTGGCGAGTGCGCGCGTGGGCGATCGTCGCCGGCGATTAGATCCGCAATGGAAAATGAAAAATGGCCCACAATGGTCCTTTGTGATTTACGGCCGCGGGGCCAAGACGCCGAGGAGACTCACGAAGATGGATGGCCCCCGGCGAGCGCCGGCTGGCTAAATGCCAATTGTCTATGCGTTGCTCTTGTGTATTGGAGAAATGTTGCTTGCAGCCGATACTGCAAAGTAGTTGCGAATTTTCCTAATTGTCTTTCAAGGATCTCGGCTTGTCCAATTAATGTACATACCGAAACGGATTTACGATTGAGCATGATTATTAAACTTTTGGAAAATAAACTTTGAATGAATAGCACGTAATGCGAATTTTATAGACAAATATTGTAAAACTAGATCTATTTTCGACTGGATTTTGTGTGCTCTCGGAATTATCAATCTGTCTGCGTTTTCTAGTTAAAGAAATTGGAGTAAAAATTAATATAATTAATTTTTAAATTAAGAAAATAAAAGGAGAACGCCGGGAAAGAGCCGGAGTAACGTTGCAGGTGGAATATTTTGCACCGTATTTATCAAACAGAAATCGACAATCGCTGAACTGGACGAGGTCCCGCCTGTGTACTCCAAAGAGCGTCGATCTTTTCGAGGACTCGCCCCGAGCACTGGGGTTCACGAGTCAGACATGCGAAATTGCTATTGTTTATATGTACGCATTCCGTAGCGCTTTAAGCGTATTTCTTACTGGAGGTCGAAATTTGATGTTTCTCAACTTGTTCCCAAACAATGTACATATTTTAATATTTTGGAATAAAATTTTTATCTAGATTTTATCTAGGTGCATGATTTATAATTCGTACCAATATTGCTCCTGCTGGTCTTGTATTTTTCATAATTTAATTTTTCTATCTTTAGAAAAAAATGTATTCGATATAAGTTGCGCTCGAATCATACATCATTGCGAATATTAAGAACACCTATAGATTGAATAGGCTCAAGCAAGTAATATACGTTTCCTGTAATATCTTTAGCAAATCGAATCGTGATTTATCGGTTGTTTAACCAGTATTATCTGTTATTTTTTTTACATTTACGAATGGTACTATGATTCATATACATAGTATTAATTTTTAAAATTTCAAAAAAATAATTTTTTCTTTAACTGCGGCAAATAATTAATGAACTTATTTAACTTTTAATTAGGCAAGGAGTAAATTGACTGAATTATTATTCAGTTACTTATTTTAAATCTTAATGAAACGGTTTTAATACAATTAATTAGCAAAAATAGCTGTAAATTATTTCTCACTTCATAGTAAATTAAGCAAACATGAAACACGATAGGAAAACACGAAATAAAAAAAGGAACACATTTGTTTGTAAACAAAGTACAGAAAACCCTTGTTCCGAATCATAACAGTCTACTTAGTAAATCATTAGCGCGTATATACCCGCGAAAGCATAAAACTCGACAATAAGACGTAAAATACGGCGCATTTGATTTTCAATCAGAGTCGTTCGAACGATCCGGTACGGGAAATACGACCGGTACCTCTACCTCTCTCTCTCTCTCTCTCCCTCTCTTGAGCGCAAAGAGCTTTTTCCACATTGCGAAATGCCATCGTATAAGTCGGCTCTCGCGACATCGAACTGTCACAGTATTATATGGTAACGCCCGTGACACGCATGAGCGAATTTACGCCCCGACGGGCAGGTACGAATGTCGCGCGGTGCTCCCCCGTAAATGATTGCGGCTCCGGGAAGAGCCGCGCGGCGTCGCAAAACTATTCGTGTCAACTGTTAACGTCGAATAAAGTAACAGTCCTCAATTTTTCCAGTGATATGAGAGCGAGATTTACCTCTCGTTAAAATAGTCCGATGTCGAGGGCTTTTATATTGGGATTATGCTTGTTCTTCTTTATTGCGAAACGTTTTTTCTTCCTTTTTGTAGATTGCCGTCACGTTATAACAGGATAGTAACTACACAAAAAAACTAACTTTTACTTTTTGCTGTGAAATTGACAGTTAAATTAACTTTCCGAATTTTCGGAAGTTAAAGTAGAATGTGCTTTACTCTTTAAATTCTATTCAGCGAAATTTTCACTAATTTAAAGAGTGACTATTCTGTTCGCTGATTATATAGCAACTTTTTCACTCATTTAAAGGTGATTTTCTTTTTCACTGATCAAATAGTGATATTTCACTGTTTAAAACCGTGAAAAGTTCACTGTTTTTGTAGTAAAACAAGCGATCACTTGACTTCAATTTCACTGGTTAAAATAGTGAATTCGGCACCCCGCGTAAAAATCGAAACAATGGGCAATGTATGGGCAATATATTGGATATTGCGATTGCCAATATATTAATCAAGAGAAAAAAAGTACAGGAAAATGTCTAGCTAAAGGTCAAGCGATATATAAACTTTGCCAACGTAAAAATAAATAATTACAATATGAACTATTGGCAAGGTATGGGAATTATATTGGATAATGTCCATTTGCCGAACGTTCCTCGATATATTGGGAAATTTATAACCAATGTTTCGCCAATATATTGGCAATCGCAATATCCAATATATTGCCCATACATTGCCCATTGTTTCGATTTTTACGCGGGACAGCACCTTTCTTTTTCTCGCAAAGATCTTTGGAGCATGGAAGCAGCTATTGTAAATTTGATTAATTTATCAGTCACAGAACTGATAAATTATTTATGCGGTAAAATTAACGCCCGGAGGAAGTAGTTACATTCGAAGGCAGGTTTCCTAAATAATTTTATGCGACTCCGTGTGTAAAGCAATGCGTGAAGCACTTTTACGCACAGTTCAGCATTCTTATAGTTCATAAATCAGATCTTTATACCCTCGTTGCATAAAATATTGTTCGACACTTGTGTCAGAAGTGATTTCTGGACTCATGTGAATAATCACCCTCGCTTTGCTCGGGCGATATCCTCCCACTTGTCCGGGAATCACTCCTGACGCACTACTATCGAAAGCTTATGTTATCCCGCATAAAAAAAACATCGCATCCAAATTGCGGTTTGGAGGGTAGAATGTATATTTCGGCTTCTATGTAAATATTAAAAATTGACGTTTTTGTTACTCTTTTTTATTGAAATTAATATTAAAATATTTAATACGCAATTACAGCACTATATTTAATAATAAAAAGAATTCTATTTTTTCTCCATGCGTTATCATTTGGCTTATACTAGGCTTATTCATTAGATAAATAAATTAGCTAATTATTAGTGTACCAATCATTTTACTTAGTTTATCTTCTACCAGGGTATATGATAGTTTTATTACAGATTATATAAAAATAAACCTTCTATTTTTTGCTTAATTAATACAGTCATTTTTGTTTTAAAGCGAGTCAACTTTATAGAATGTGCATTAATTTTGCATTTAATAGAAACTATTTTTTCACTATTATAATTTATAAGCCGCCCAATAAACTCATCCAACGTACATATCAAATCTCTATTTTTTGAAAATTTCAAGTCAATTAAAGCATTTTTGACAAGCTATAGTTGGACATAGAAAAAACATTTTATTCATTTTGTAATTATTTTCTTAGAAATTAGAGATCAAAATTGATTGACTTTTATACATATAAAATCTGGATATTGATATTCTTCATCAACATGATTTATTTCGAGCTATTTGACAAATTAATCTAAGAAATAAATATTTTTTAAAATTCTATATTTTTATGAAAAACATGAGAACGGCAACAGTCAAAATAACTTCTTTTTAAAACGGATAGGTAATTTTATGATCTTTTAGCTACTTTTTATTACATGCGTGTATCGCAATCCTATCATAAGAAAAAATCAAAAATAAATTTTTTGAACATTCACTTCGAAGGAAGTTTCGCATGCAGGCCAACGCGGTGCGCATTAGCTCGATGAGGAAGAAAAAGATTCGAGTTCGCGTCAAAGTTCATTACCACGATCGATCTTTGAGCTTGGTGTGCTTGCGGCAGCGGTCCCGGGCGCTGAGAAAAATCGCCCCTCCCATCCTCTAATCTAAGCAGAAAATCAAAGTGGCCGGTAATTTTCATTGTTAGTAAATCAAAACAGAATCAGCGAGGCTCATCTGCGGCCTCTGACCCGCCGAGAACTCAATATAACACAAGTCTGAGTTGCCAAGCCGCATCCTATCTTCCCTCTCTCGGCACCTTCCACGCTCCTCGCTCACGCGTTAATCTGCTGTTTCCAGCTAGAGAACCATTCGATCGGCGAAGCCCTCTGCTCGTAAACTGTCCGAGTGACAGTCGTTTGTTTTCATTGTTTATAGAATGCACCTTTTTAATATATCGTATATCGAGCGACCTTATGACGTCTGTGAGAGAAATATAGAAACAGAGAGACGAAGAAGTGCTATTTTACGTGAGTAAGGATGCATTTGGAATAGGTTACGATTGTTTTGGCTATAAAGTAACTCTTTATCCCGAAGCCTATTTAGTTTCTTTGGATAATACATGAGTACACTATTGCAAATAAATTAGATTTCTTAAGTTCATTTATTATTTTTGTCAAATCAAACGATTTCCTTCCTAATTGGTACACTTGTAGCGAATTAAGCAAATTGTGCTCTCGACGTTTATTCATAATACGAGGTTGCGGTGAAAACTATCGGAGAACTGGCTATCAACTTTGTCCGAGAATTTGCAGGCCAATTAATTTTTTTGTAGATTACTTTCGATCTCCACAAAGCAACATTATTATATTTAGGCCCGACTCGGGCGATCGTTAAATAGGACCGGAGCAATTCCTCTCGAAAATTGACTTTAAATAGAAATGACATTTGATTGCATAAAATTTAAATATAAAATCGCTTTTTTATGAATCCAGCAAGATAATGTTTTTTCTTCCCGTCCTGCTGTCTTATCTTGCTTCTTTAATACATCCAGTCGGATCTGCAGTGGTTCCTTTTTTATCCGCTTTTAGATCACTATACGTAGTTCTCTCCGACCCAAGAAAGGGTGCAAATATTCTAACTGGTAGGTTCTCACCTCGCAATTTTTTATCCTCCGCTCCGGTGTCTTGGTCTCTCGGAATTCTTTTTGTCGCGACTCTCCGACTATTAATTGGCTTCTCGGCTCGCGCAGCTTTTTGCGTCACTCGATCGCAGGAATAGGGGAGCCGGTTCGTTGCACCAACGAAAAAAGCGAGGGCCAAGCGATAAAAAAGCCGCGGGTAAGGAAAACTGACTTCTCGCCGGTGAATTTATTTTTTCGAATATGCATATGAAGGCGGAGATATTCCGTGCGACTGACCCGGAGTTCGCGACAGGTGCAGATATGAAATTTGCATGCTATTATCGGCTTTTCGCTTTTTTAGTAATTAAATTTTTATTTTATTTTTCATCCTAATATTGACTGTTAAGCTGCATGCACGCCAGATTCGTGGGAATTGAGTTATAAAGAATATCATTTTTTCTGCTAATTTCAATCCAAATTCGAATTATTGGCATTTCATAATTATTTCACGTCATTTGTCTTTTCCATTGATATTCTATTCGAATACTTCACTTTATAATATTTAAATTCAATTAAGCCATTAAGATTCTTTTCAATAAAATTTTATTAATAGCAAGCTTTACAGAAATAACGATGGGCATTTTTTACTATTTGCACAGTCTAGGTGAATAAAATGGGATGGTATTTTTCAAATTTGAAAAAATGAAGATAAATTTCGAGATTCGGCTCAAGTTTCAATTCGACGACAGAAATATGTCTGTTTAATACTTTTAAAATCTGAAAAATAGCATTTACATTTTCCATATAAATATGCAATTCTATACAAGAAATTTATTCAGTGTCGTTTCTTACGTTTTTATTCTTTTACAAAAAGGCTGATTTGAGATCGCCATCGAGTTGGAGATTTGGATAAAAAAAAATCGATAAAATGTTTGCACACGGACGACTTAGCTAACGATACTGAGCTAAGCCAAAAGAACTGGAGAATTGAGCAAGGACAAGGTCCGAGGTTCCCATAATAGCTCGATCAGCACCCTTGAAGAAATTACCCACGGTCCGTTCATTCATGCATACACTGGTTCCCGTGCCCCGGGACGTTTCCGCGGCCGATGGTTGCGTCTCGGGAGCAGCAATCATTGCGCTCAGCTCCCGCGGGCGTACGCACGGTGACCTCTGTTGCGTGCGCGGTGGCCGCAGAAAAACGCATGCAGAGGAAAGCGAAAAAGTCGCTCTGACGTCAGCGGACGCCAGAGTCCCGCCGGCGCTCGGCCGAGTGTGGGAAGCGCCTGGCGCTGGGAGCGCGAACCGGGAAACAGAGGGAGGACCGCGGAGCCGACTGATCCGTCCTCCGATGACGCACGACGGCCGCCCGAGGGTTATTCATGTGTCTAGCTGAATTTTTAGATTCCAGGTACTTTTCACCAGACGAGTGAGGTAAGAATTCGCTTATATTGCTCTTGATGATAAAAAAGTAGAGTCTGCTCCTAACGAGCAATGTTGATTATGGGTCTTACAATAGTCTACGGAGAAAGTTCGTGGATGCGAGTCAGTAGAAACAGACAGCCACGGTAAGACATAAGATTCAATGATCGTTTCTTTTTCATTTTTTATATATTCATCATATTATACGATAATAATTATTAGTTAATTATCGTTAAAAAAAATTGAATTAAAGGAAAATGTGTAGTTAGATCATCCATTTGAATTTGGAATTCTGAAATTGTTAGAAAAAAAGAAGAAAAAATCAATATTGCAGCGCTTTACTAGTAAGAGTTCTTTTAGAAAATCGCTCTCATTGAAGAAGGCATTACTTGGAAAACGACGTACTTGACCGTACATACATCTTAATCCTCTTGTGCCCGCTCGCATCGTTATTATAATTCCGCTCATCCGACAGCCTTACATCTTATTCTGCGGCGGAGCCTATACTTTTGTCATTAAGTCGCGATAGATCGACCACACGGAAAAGTACACAGTAAATTGAAAAAAATTTTAAGATGAGAAAAAGAAGGGGTGAAAAGTACGGAGCTGCCTTGCCTTGTGGTACGCTTTTATGTAAGTCCTAAATAATTCGATAATTGTATCTTGGATAAACAGCATTTTCTTCGCAACAATGTCTGCCCTGCATTGTCTAGAGAGCTTCGTGCAACTATGGTGGTCCATTTTTTACTTTCATTATCCGATGTAGAAAGTCGATCGGATTATGAAAAATTAACGACAGAGCGAGAAAACGCTTGATCGTGTGTAATTAAGGAGAAAAAGTTAAGGATTTAAATGCGTAAAATGACGAAGAAATAAAAGAACAAACTAAGAATTTCTGATTTAAAGAGTGGCGTCATAGTCACTTAGGCGTTAAATAAAATGGAAATGCCTTGGAGCATTGTATGTAGAAAAAATAAGAAAAATAGAAAGGGAAAAGGCATGGTTATTGAAGATGAGAATCCACACGTGGATGATACCCCCTCTCTCCTGAACGTCCCCGAGGGTTTGAGAACCAAGTTCCCTCGCTGAGGTAGGTTCTTAAGCACTGCGTAAATATAGGGCAAGACCATTGCTGGGCTCATAGAGGTTTTATTAACCTTTCATGATAGTTAGCTGCTACGCGTACATCGAAAGGTAATAACACAAAATTGCAAATACATATCAAAAGAATTATCATTCCAATATTTTCCTTTGTACAAGTAAGCTTTTTTCGTTTTAAGTGACATTGGTATCTATGCTTTACTTACGGTACAGCTGCTCGGAAATTGCCTAGTATATGCTGGAATCCCAGACGAAGACAATTTTTCAGCGCAGGAATTACGCGGGTAAACGTAGTGATAAATGGGAGGAGTAAATGTGCGATGTGCTTGAATCAGCTGCGCAACAAACGGAATACGAAAAGAGCATCACCTGCGCACTATCTAAAATGAGCTGAAAAGAAGAAAGATAATATAGGAGGGTAGTGAATTCGTGTGGTATAATAGACAATCTGTGGGGACGACAAGAAGAGAGACATTGAGGGTCTCGAAGAAGGAGAAAGGCCGATAAGGAAGAAATGAAGAGAGATACGAAGGAGGCGCAAACGAAAGGGGGGATGGTGGGAGGCAGCTTGAAAAAGGAAGGGCGCAAGAGAAATGGCAAGAGATAAGAAGGAAGGGGCAGAAAGGGGGAGGTGGGCAGGTAGGCAGGAGAGAATCCTCGCCCGCTAAAGAGACGTACGTTCCCACACGAGCCCCCCAAGATGCGTCCCGGCGTCTCTCTCCTCTCTCTCCCTCTTCCTTGGGGAGGACGAAGAGCGAGTGCGCCCGAAGAGATGCCCAGAAGCTGATAAAAACAGCTACAAAACTGCCTACCTGTGTTTTCTGCCTTTTGCTCCTGCGTTACCCCCCTCGGCCTCCCTCCCCGACTTTCTGTCGCTGGCTACCGTAAGCCACACCACCGGCACCCTTTTTTTATTTCTCCCTTTTTTTTCAGTCGCCTCTTTGCAGCAGTGACCTTTCCTTTTCTCCTTCTCTCGCTCGCTCCTCGGCCGTGCCACCTACGTGCCTCTTTCTCCTTTTTCACCTTTGTTCTCTCTCTTTATCTTTGTCTCCGTCTCTCTCTGTCTCTCCTTCGCACCTTCTTGCTTAACCCCGCTGGATCAAATGTACCTACTCTCAGAGTTCACCTCGGCGTCGCTTGCTCCGGAAAGGGTAGGACGATAAAGGAGCAGCGAGAAGACAGACGAGTATGGAGACGGGCGAAGGTGAAAACGCAATAAGAATAGAGAGACTGTGAGGTAGAAAGGAGATTGAGATAAAGATTTCTTCTGTAACTTTGGGACGATCGAACTCTGGATTTCTCGCATATGGCTTTCATACACTTTTTAAGGTAAAGTATCCGAAATCTGGATGCCATGCCAAATGGGTTCGAAAAATGGGCAAGAAAAATACTCATAATAAAATATTGAAACGGTAAAAAGATTTCTGTGTTAGCATTATTTGTACCTCGTCAATATTTCCTGAAATTACTCTTCGAATTAATTGTAAATGATTTAAAAAATTTTTGAGAGTATGTACAGTTGAGTTTTTCGATCCAGCTTTATTTTCAAGCGCAAAGAAATTGACGATTTTGACGTTTTCTTCAATGACTAGTTTTTTTTTCACTAAAGGAATAGGACTTGATGGCTTATTATTGTTTATTTTTTTTAAGAGAACATATGCTCAGCTCAAAAGCAACATCCATAGGTATAGAGTTTAGTTATTATCCATCTTTAGGCCTCAGCTCGACATATAGAGTGTCCAAATTTAACAGGTTTTTACACATTATTTCAAAGTTACTTATTTAAAATAAAATAGTATATGAAAATAAGTGATTGTATAAATCGGCAGCAATAGATGATACGTTAAAAATATTAATTTCTGTACTGATCGTCCGTTTTTTATTAGTCTAAAAAAGAAGCCCATTTCGGGTACTTTATTTTGATTAGTTTGCTAGACCTTATCGTGCCATTGACAGAAATTAGAAATTCGAGGCTCCGGCAAGCAGCCCCCGCAACCGATTGTTCCCCGCTGGCGATCGGTTCGTCGAGTTAAACCGCGAAACCGTTGTTCCGCCAGGCCGTGTACGTAGGGGTATATAAAGCGAGGCGCTGGCGGGCTCTTGCCCCGGATAATTGCGCGCACGCCTTACGGCCTAGGGAATATCGACGCGCCGCGGCGCGCGCAATTTCTGCATTGTTGCAATTGCGACATCCCGAGTCTATAGCGTGGGAATGTCGCCGCGGGGCGGCAGGAGGCTTATGGCCGAGGCCGACGCGCACCCACATACATCCACCCAAGGGGGCTCAAGCTTTCTTCGCTAACGCATATTTTTTCCGTTTCGAATATCAGCTACTAAAACTCCCAGTTGATAGCACGCATGCAAACCAACTCAGTTCATTCAGCAGATATTCATCTTGATTATTAAATTTGTAATTAGTTCAAAGTGCTTTACATACTTGAAAAATTGAAAAATTTGCTTTTGCACATATTCTACGTAATTTAAAAATTAGGCACCCAATCGCGTGCTCCTATCTTAAGGACCAATCAGAATCACGCATTAAAAGCTTCACAATGAGCCATCACTTTTTTAAAAGAGAATAATCAACATTTTTTTGACAAAACAAGAATTAATATACTTATTTAAAAGATATAAATATATCATAGATTTACAATATTTTTTAATAATATGTAGAAATATTTCATTTATACACTTTAATTGCAAAGGAAATCTAAATCTAAGATGTATGGCACGAGAAACGATTTACTTTCATTAACATATATACCCGCTTGAATGCACACGTCAGTTATCGTTTTTTTTATTATTAATAAAGCAAATACAACAGGATTTTAGATAATGGAAATAAATTTAAGCTTTATTTGTTACCTTACGGCAAGAAAACTTCGGTGGCAGGAAACCATGGACGGGGTGAAATGTAACTCGAGGAAGGTAGAAAGGATCGAACAGACGCAAGGTTACCTTGTGAAGGCCTTTCATTATCATTTCTTATATCAGTTCATACTCTCAGAACTGGTATAATAGATCTCTCAAGTGGCAAAATAAAGTAGTTGCACGTGATACCGAAGTGATATTTAATGCAAAAGCAACGCTGCTTTTGCTTTACACCGACCGTAACTTTTTTCATTGCTATACCAATTCGCTTTTTAATTCTGCAGAAACATATAGTTTATTTCACACTCCAATTAGTATTCAATGTAGACTTTACAACTATTAATAAAAAAGTAACGCTTAATCGCAATACAAAAAAAATGCTCGTTCCTGGTCTAGATACAAACAAATTTTATAATTTACTAACTGTCTCTTAACAGCTATCGCATGTAATAAGTGTATTTTTGCGTCCGATAATTTTTAAATCGATTTTCAGCCTATTTTCCCTTCTTTCGTGTGTACACTCAGAAAAAACGTGCCTTTTTAATGACTCATTGGTAACCTTTAACGGCGCATTAAACTTTCTATGCAATTAGCAATTTGCAAATTATCATCGGCCGCATGATTAACGGCGAGCCGTAAAAGTAAACAAGCGAAGGAGCCATGTCGCCGGGAATTCGCTGGAAAATTCTGCAGACTTTTGGTGGCTAACATCTGCGAATCTCAATTACTCCGCTGATCAACTTTTAGTAACCGTACGTGATTCTTTCTCAATAGAATTGGCTAATTTCAAATGAAATAGAGCAAATTACTACACTAAGAGACCAATTTAGTAATTTCAAGTAAATATTTACTTCGATATGTATTGTTAAATGTTTCTTTGAATCCAGTGATTTTTTTTTCAAAACTACTAAGTTTATTGAAAAATAAATAAATTAATTTAGTTAAAGAAATATTTGAGAAAGGCTAATGAAGAAATATTTACTGAAAATAAGTAACTTTTTTCAGTGTATTTTCTCCAAATACTATATAGGCATACTCGCGAGAGCAAAAAATTTGCTCAACAAAATAATTGGTTAAAAAAATAAGTATCTCTAATGAAATGTTTCAATTAGCCACACGCGCGTAATTACAAACTAAGGAATGCATGCAGTACAAATAACCGGCCATCAGCATCTCCATCTTCATTTCCGATTTTTTCTCCCATTTTACTCATAATACACAAGTCACTTTGTTTGAGAGCTCGCCCCTCCAGTCGACGCTCCACGGCTGGTTCAAGGCTCTCCGCTCTTTTTCCGAGCGCCGAGCGAAGAACGATGCGGTTAATCGGCCTTCAATTAATTGTTTAGCCCTCCTCGTATATATACTACAGTACGAGCCTCGGCGCTAGCTCGCGGCGACTACTTAGCTCGCGGCCCGCGTCTACTTAGCGGCGCGGATTCGCGTTGCTGCACACTCCCACACACACCGAGACGAGGATATCGACGTGGCGAGCCGCCCAGCCTCCGATGCATTACGTACGGGGCTGCATGCGCTATGCGCGCCCGGCGATGCATGCGAACATTTACAATAACGGCCATTAGCTGTAATTATCCGACGTGAAAATATAGCCCGGAGAAGTAAACGAAAGACATGGGGAAGGTATGGGGTGAAGGAAGGAAGAAAAACGACGCTGCGATGGGGAAAAATAAAGGGGAATGTGAATGATGACAGGGTGAAATCAGGCGAAGGATGGATACGAATAAAATGGACTGCGGGCCTCGCTCCTTCGGATTTATCGAATTCATTATTTTTAAATGCTTCTTTCTTTTTAAGCTTTCGCTATTTTCAGCATTGTTGAGCCCGGCCTCTTATGCGCGGAGTAGTTTATTACGCAGTTTAATAATGACCGAGTAGCTCTTCGCATGAAGTAACTTGTGGACTGGCAAGCGGCTTGCCGAAGTAGATTCATTGTTATGAAGATGAATAAACGGTTCTACATTTTGAGTACAAAAGAATTTTGTGCTTTCTTCAAGCTTTTCTATTTCTATAATTTATGTACCACATCTGAACTACTATTACTATAGCTTGTTGTAGGTCAGCAATCATTTAATTTTTATTTAAAAAACAAACATTTATACTTTGAAGTACCGAACTTTCTGAGACTCAATAAATGCCAAACTTATAACTTATAGTGATCATTTAGTTTGCATAGTAATTGTACAACTTTTTGCAATCTTGCGCACAAAAAAACCATTCAGTACGCGGAAAAAATGATTACTAAAATCTACTAAAATATAGTAAATAATCTTTGCTTAAAAAGTTAAGTAAACGTAGTCGTATAAAATTTACTCATGCTGTATACTGAATTGTTTAAGCAATGCGTACTTGATTAAGCAAAACAGTTTATAGGTAAATAACAGTTCATAAGTAAATTTCGCTTAAATATCTAAGTAAATTTTACTCAGTACACTAAAAAAAAAATGTTAATTTTAAAGAAATGATTTACTTGAATAGTACTTATTATATATTTCTTTGAATCAAGTAATAATTTCGTTAAAACTAAATGAAGTTATTTGTTTCTAAATAAATTTAGTAGCTTCCAAAAACTAATTTTTTGACTCGATAAAATATTTAATAAGTACTATTGAAGTAAATCATTTCATTAAAATTAACAAATTTTTTTTCAGTGTAGAAATCAGTATTTTGTACTACAAGCTTTTTAGTAAATTTTACTAACAATTGTTCTTCGTGTAGACAGAAACGATGGATCTGTCTATATAAGCTAACGATAAAATTTACTCGCAAAACAATCTCGTTATCTAAACTTTTATAATAATGGTCCAGCTTGGGCGTCGTTGGGTGTTCCTTCATGCAAGGTGCACCGCCGGCACCTTCGCATCCCATGCATCGTCAGAGCGAGGCGAACCCCTGGCGCATTGCGTTAATTTATTCAAATTACCGCAGCCCGCTACCGTGGCTCTCGCATTGTCGGCTGTTTCGCCTTATTTATCGACGGGTATCCGCGCGTTATAGGCGGCCCGAGGCACGCGAGGCACCTCGCTAGACTCGCTCTCCCTGGTGACCCATGCACTCTCTGCCAACGTCGTCGATGAAGAAAAAAAATTTTCATCCTCTTCTACGCCGGCCGCGCTATCATTTGCTTCGGCCGCCTCCCTTTTTTTCTTCGTAAAAACAAGGTCGTTAAAGGAAGCGGCTGCCGTACGACAAGTCGACCGACAGTTCGGCGCGTTAAGTGCAATTAAGGGGATGCCGCGGTGTTAACGCGCCCCGCTTATTTTTTTCTGCGGTGCCCTTCGCGCTCGCGAGCGCATTCTTTTTTTTCGCTTCGGCTTTTGAGAGGGTTCCGCCTCTTTTGCGGTTCTGAGTCGCGCCGGTTTTAATGACTTTCCAAGGGTTTTATGGGTTCGCCCATTTTTTTCCTGCGATTTTTCAGAAAAAATTATTTTACTGACAGCGGGGAGCTCATTTCTTCTTAACTCTAAAAGATCTTAGAGAAGATAATAAATCAATTTTTCTTCAATTCAGTAATAAATAAAATATCAAGTAAAACAAATTAATATTTGTAGCTTCCAATGTCGTATTTTCTTACTACATAAATAATGTGGAGTTGTATAAGTTAGTTTCAAACGGCATCAGCTTATTTTTATGCAATACCTATCGGTTCAGTAAAATTCCGTCATTGACCACTACTGCCTTACGCGTAACTTTTTGTAGTCCCTTTTACTTATAAGTAATGAGATTTTCCTCATCGCAGAAGGGTAGCCCGCGAAATTCTCATAGGCTATACGAAAATAACTTAAGCGACACATCTGTTAGCGATTTGCCGCCTTCAAATGGAGCGGAGCCGAGGCGAGATGCAGAAAAGCCTTTTTATCTCCTGGGATTTTTGCGCAAGACGAAAATAGTTGCGGAACGAAAGACCATTAAGCCCTGCACTCTCGCTTTGCGCTTTGCGCCTCTTTTCCCAGGCAAAAGGCCGCCGACAAAAAATTTTCGCGTCAGCGCCAAGATGCTGGCCACACGCTTGCTCTTGCCTCCTGCGCACGCAAATTCTTCTTTGCTCGGTATTTCGCAAAAAAAAAAAATGCAATAAAAAGCTTCATTTGAAATGGTTTGATTGCTACTGCATTTTCAGACAAACCATGACTTGTAACATAATTACTTTGTATTACTTATGAAATAATAAACAGCATCTGAAGGTATAAGAATGTAGTAGAATCACTATAAGATGAAAATTTTTTAAAAATTATAGTAAAGATAAATAATCAATGACATTTTACCGTTAATTGAATGAACCAAGAAAAACAAATATTAAAATATGACTGACTGTACTGCTTCAAATTAATTAATTCGTAATAAAATGAAAACGTAGTATCTTCTCCCCCACTTAGTAATAAATCATTTTCGTAAAAACGTTAAAGCTATACGATTGTTTTAGACAATAAAGATCTTTATCGACTCGCAGCAGTAAAAATTTATGAAACGGCCTTACAGATGTATCGTAACGGAATCGATAAATAAAGCGCGCTTAGGCGATGAGTTCGGGGAATCGACTAGTCATGATACATGCGACTCCTTTTTAACTATTCACAAATCCACTTTTATTGTACAAAACATATCACGCTACAAATAGTTTTACAAATAAACATACACAGACGTTGCTGTACAAAAAAAAGTAAAACAAAACTTTCCTCCATCGATCATTAAAAAAAATCGACATAAATAATGCTTCGCCTTCGACGACAAATGTGTATTTTGATCTCCGAAGCTCCAAGCTCGACGAACGTCGTGGCGATGCGTGCGGGGCTCGCCGAGCCGCGGGCAACTCTGACGAATGAGGGACACATCGTCACGACGCGCTCGAGCGCTTTAGTTTATTTTTTTAACTTTTACATTTATTACATTAATTACATCCAACGTTACAAATGTTTCACGAGTATTCCCGCGGTCACTGCCGTTTAATTTTTTCTTATCGCGAATAACAATTTTTTTAAGCTCGTTTAGTAAACCAAAACGGGCGTACGTAAAATTCATTTTAACAATAATTTAACAACTTCTTAACAAAACAAAAATATTTTTTTTTCTTTCTTAAATTTCCGAAATGCATGCAAAAAAAAACAAAATAATTGCGCGGAACTGGGGTTTACCCTAGAAACGTTTGCAAAGCGTCATCCGTCACAATCATTGGCGTCATCGCCAGTTCAACATCTTCATTTTTCATCTTCATCAATAGCAATCGTCTCTATTTTCCGTTCTCAGAACCGAAAGGCAAAACGAAATTTCGCGGGCGCTACATTGCTGCGCAGGCGACAATAAATTCGGTAGCTGGTCTTGACTGTTTTGATGAACTCTCTTGCTTAAATAAAAGAAAAGAAAAGAAAAGGGGCGAACGCGCATCGTGACAAAAAAATACCGCAGCGGGAGTCCATCGAGAATTATGCGCGTATCGCGAAATCCCAAACACGAAAATCGGCTGGCGATCTCTTGGCTGCGTGACCTGTCTCTTCCTCTTTCTCTCTTCATCGGATGGCCGTGTGTGACGTCGCTCGAGGTGCAGCAAGTGGTGCACTCCTCGACTCATTTTTTTTCTCTTCATCGTGGAGCTTGCAATTATCGGCCTAGCCCCATCTCGTGCCGTTTCTGAAGAACGACTGCAACGACTGCGAGGCTCCCTGAAAATTAAGACAAATCGCTTGAGCGACTGCGGAGAGCTCGAAACGCGCGGCTCGTAAAGAAACACTCGGCTCGGTTTGTTTTGTCGAGTGACACTTTTTCGGCCGATTCTTGTGTAAACAAGATGAGCGTGGAAGATTGAGGAGCGAGGAAAAAAAGCTTGCAGCGTTTTAGGTGCATTTCGTTCACTGAACGTTTCTCTCTTCGTGCGTGTTTTTTTATTAGCTCGAGCATCCTGCTTCGTTAATTTCAAGAGACCGCAGAGAACTAGAGCTGCTGCTTACGATCCGCAGTTTTCGGTTTTACAAGCGATGCCGACGCCAATGCGAAAAAGCTTAATGTGTGTGTGTTTACCAGGAGATTGCTCAACAAATTTATATTGACTTTGAATTGAGAAAACTTTTTTTTCCGTTTTTTTTTTCGATTCGTTATCACTAAAGTTTATAAATAATACTTATTTGATCTTTCGCGTCAATCAACAAAAAAATTACTTTTACATTTTATTACTATGTTAACTTAGAATAATATGGACAAAAAATGATAATTAAGGCTTGGGTTAAATTGAAAAAATACACTTCCCAGTATAATAGTCACAAAAATCTTATTCATCACTTTTGATTACTGGAACTTTTTAAACTTTACGTGTTCACATAATTTAAGGTATTTATACATTATTAGGATCCAAACGTGCTCTTTATCTCTACTATTGTTCCATCAAAACAGGCTTAAATTACTCTTCGTAATTTGCACCTCAGATGTAACGGATCACTTTTCTGAAACAAATAAGAAAACAATTATTGTAGACATTTACGTGCAAAATATTAGTAATTGCCTAATATTTTGCACGTAAATGTCTACAATAATTTTTTTCTTATTTGTTTCAGAAAAGTGATCCGCTACATCTGAGGTGCAAATTACGAAGAGTAATTTAAGCCTGGTCTGGTGACATATAAGTGATCTTACTGGAAACAAAGTTGTGGCAAGTAGACAAGAAATTATTTACGATATTTTTGATGGAACAATAGTAGAGATAAAGAGCACTGTATAAATATCTTAAATTATGCGAGCTAAAAGTGTAAAAAGTGTATTTTTTCAGTTTAACCCAGGTTGGTCCCCTTAAAACTCAGAGTACACAAAGTTTAATCTAGATATTAAATGAATTACTGCATCTGTAAGTAGTAATGTAAAACAAATATGAAGATATTATTAGCAGAAAGAGCTTCACAGAGCTAACAGAAAAATGAAAAGAATGAAGCAAGGAGCGGGTGAGTGCATAGCGGCAATTGCGAGAATTACAGCTACAGGGTGACTTAGTCGATCTAATCGGTACCTCTATTCGACCATGTCAGTGTAAATCTTGTACTAAAAAAAAAAGAATCTTTCCCTTAAAGAAAAAGAAAGAGAAAGAAACTCATAAGAAATACTCAGAGGAGTCCCAACTGACCGTAATGGCAGCGCCGAGGAACTGACCGAATGCTCGAGTCATGCCGATCGCGGCGTTGACTACTTGGCTGCGTACCGATCCATCGGGCTCGTCGGTCACGCCGCCGCCGGCGCTCCCGCCGAATGCGCCGAAGTTGCTGAATAGCGGCGGGGGGTACGTAGAGCTCGGCAACCTTCGTTGCGTCGTCCTTATTGTCCTTCTTGTCGTCGTCGTCGGTCGTTTTGTCGTCGTAGACGTCGTCTTACCGAGATTCTACATAAGTAACATCATCACTTTAGTCCTTTGTTAATTTTTTTCTCTTATTTACATCGCTTAATTATAATCGTTTTATGGATTATTGTCTGTTTAATTTACTTCTTTTTAATAAATATGTACATTTTATATAGTCCCAATCGAATACTTTTGTCTTACATTTATTGTTAATTTTTTATTTTTAAGTGCCTCCGAATGAAGTTTTAATATTTTAGTACACCCGAATTTATCTGCTATTGCTGCAGACCTTATTTCAATTATAAAAAACTCCGATTAGTTGAAAGTTTCCGTATTTAACCGATAAAATCTATATCCACGTGTAAAATAGACTGTACTGTGTATGCAGGGAAAATATTAATTCAACATGCAGATAAAACATTAAGGCTTGCTAGCAGAGACATTAACTCAACTTTTAGCGCTCATTAATAACGCAGAAAATATTAGTCATTTAACGATCTACTCATTCATAACTACTTAAATAGGAGACGGCAAAATACAAAAATAAAAGAAGTAAATGTTCGCCAAGCGAAAATGAATAATGTTAGTGCAATTAAGATTTTTTCGCCAGACCAATTAGCAGCGCTAGAAAAAGTCGAATAATTTAACCTACAAGAAAGTGGTGCGCGCGATATCAATAATAAGTCAGTAGACGACGGGACTGAAAAAAAAGTCTGGCCAAAAAAAAGAAGAAAAAAAGGAAGAGAAAGATGAAGAAAAAAGGAGAAAAAAGTGAAAGAAGTAGAAAGAAATGACAAAGGTTACGGCCGGTTGGCAAGACTCACGGCCTGCTGGAGCTGCTCCCTAAGCGAATTGGACGGCGTGGTCGGCTCGATACCCTGGGCCTTGAGGAAGGCCGCCAGGAGGGCGGCGTCGCTTTTGTCGTCACCACCGGCGGCTGCCAGTGGCTTGATCGTACCCTGCCCGGAGAGGATGGCCCTCAAGAAGGCCTCGTCGTCCGCTCCTAGTCCCGGTTTTGGTGTGTCTGCCGATGGGCTCGCACCATCGCCTGCAAAATATATCAACACCTCCTGAATACCACTTTTCGATCGGTAGAACGATCGATATTCTTTTGCCGCGACGTAGCGTGCGAAAGTGATTTTTTTACGATGGGAGGCCAAAACGGGGAATTTTATGCGAGACTCTTGGGCATGTTGTTGGTCTAGCGGCGAAGATTTAGTCGAAATATCGATGAATTTAATGAAGTAGTGCCAACGCCAAGCGATCTGCTCGAAACCGGGATATCTTCTTAATGCATCCCGCAACTCGCGATAAAGCTATGTGGTTCTCGTTCGATCTTGTTTAGGCGGAATTATTTAAGATCAGTTTTTTCGAAAGTAAAAGTTTTCTATTTTTAAAAACGCTATAGATAATATTAATTTAAGAGTTTTTTCTCAAATTGAAACGTTGAATTGCAAAAAATAACGTTTATTTTCTTACTGCTTGGTAAGTATTTTTGCATTCTTATAGAAAAATTACCTCCATTATTACGAGCATGGTTTAAGAGTGCAGCTAAAAATTTGGCATCGTCCTCGGGCGAGTACGTCGTAGTCTGTTTATTTTGTGATTTGGGGGTCACTTCTACGGTCTTCTCGTTCATACCAAGAGCATTCAAAATAGCAGCTTGCTCTCCGGTCAGACCATCGAGTCCATAAATACCAGGTTGAATCGACCGTGGAGTATGGCTTGATACGACCTGGACAAGCTGCGGAGCTTGGGTTGTAGTGGTCGTTGGTCTCGGCGTTGTTGTTGTTACCACTCTTTTAGGCGTTGTCACTGGCCTCCTAAGCACTGGCCTTGAAGCCGTTTGTGGCGCAAAAGGATTACGTCCAAAAATATTTTGCAAAAAGTTCGCTGCAAAACCTACAATTAATTAATAGTGATAATTATATCGAGCAGTGTGGTATCGTCAATTGAGACAACTTTTATAAATTACTACTTACCAAAGATTCCTGAAGGAGGCGGAGGTGTGGTGGGTCTAGGTCTTGGCCTATTGGTAACAGGTTTAGCAGTTATGATGACTGGTGCTCTAGTAGTAGGCCTCGATGTCGTGGTTGTAGTGCTAGTAGTAGTAGTAGTAGTAGTGGTGGTGGTGGTGGTGGTGGTGCTCGGCGTCGTTGACGTTGTAGTAGTTCTCGGTGTGGTAGTTGTAGTAGTTCTCGGTGTGGTAGTTGTAGTAGTTCTCGGTGTGGTAGTTGTGGTCGTCGTTGTCGTAATTGGTTTCGTCGTAGTAGGAGTACTAGTGGTTGTACTAGTAACTGACGGCTCGTCGTAGGCGAAGGTCAGCATGGGCTTCCATGTATAAGGTGTCGTTGACGGAGTAGGCCGCTTCGTAGTAGTCAGGTCAATTATGATCGGCCGTGAAGAAGGCCCTCCGAAATTTGGCGTTACAGTTGACGACCTTGTTTCTTTATTATCCACCAAAGTGTTTGGCGATGCGTTCGAAGGCTGAATAGCCTTTGGAGAACGTGTTGGACCAAAATTGTTGAGTGGCTTGCCAAGAGCAAGCGATAAGATCTATACCAAAAAATATATTATTTCAATTTTTATTACCAACATTTTTATCACGCATCACTTATTCGATAAGCTACCATTTCACAAAACTGATTTTTTAAATAAGGCATCTTCCTCATATAGTATTATTTAAAACAAATAGACATAATTAAAAAATTTTAACAGTTTTCCTTTTTGCAGTACACGAATGTAAACTCGCGGTCACTATGGCTACTATAAATATATGAAATTTTATGGATAGGTAAAAAACTGAACCGTTGAGTGACAACCAAAAATATAGAAGAGCAGAGAAATATGTTTATAAAGAAAGGAGATTCAGCTTTGTGGCATCTCGACCCGGTTTACCTTAAGCCAAAGAGAAATAGCGTCAATTGAAAGAAAGAATAAATATGCTCAGAAGAAAGAGACTAATAAACGTCACCCCCGAAGAAACGCAAGTGCACCGTACCAAGTCCACGAGAGATTGCCTTCCTCGCTGCGTCTCTGTCCTTCCTCTTCCAGTTCCCCCTATCCCTGTTCGTTCTCGACTCGAGCGCGCGAGCAAAGTGCGCGTGTACTTTATAATTGGCCGGCGGCGCAAACGTGTCATCGGCGGAATCGGCCGTGTGGCTGGGCAAAAAGGAACACGTTGGTGCGGCGCGTCGCGCGCCCATCGGGACATACCTACACGGTAGCCCCCCGCATGCCCGCCGGGACGCGCGCGCATACCTACGCGCCATAGGGTGTACGCCTCCGTGGCACCACTGCCTCTCGATCTCCCCCGGTAGTTGCATATTTAACCCCGGAGGAGCGAAGCGCGTGTCCGCGGATTTTCAAAGGCGCAGCGTCCATTTAAAAAATAAAAAAAAAAGAATTCCGAACGAACGAGCCGTTGATTTTTCGGTATTTTTCTAGACGCATCCTTAGGGCTTGTCGAGGTACGAATTTTTCGAGCAATTAATGAAATATTTGAGATTTCGACCGTTGTAACTAGCCCTCGTAAATGCGCACTGTTGTTTAGTGTTTACTTAATTTTTATCACGGTTACTAAATTGTACGAGCAAAGCGCTAAGAAGAATTCTTCGGATTCTTCGAAAAAACTACTTATATTTTATTCAACACAACATAAATTGTGAAAAATATTTATCTTTGAGCATTTATTTTTTAAGAAAAAATTCATAATGCAAGTAAGCTGTCGATCTCGTTTAAGGTGGGTTAGGACCTACAATTTTTTTCCTAAAACACCTGAGAACTATTTATAATTTTTTATCTTTTTCAACTACTTAATCGAATGATTTCAATTTTTACGACTCTTCAAACCAAAAAGACAATAATTTAAGCCCTATTACATTAAAATTCATGATTCAATGATAGTTGCTAAGGCTTTTTTATTTATATACTCATTTTATGAGTGATTGGTTATATTTGTATAATATTATTAACACAATTCATTTTACATTATACTTTTTGTTTTTCAGGTGATTATAAAAAATAAAGATTCTAACCCCTATTAACAGTGAGAAATCGTCAGGAATTCAATGGCAGACATGCAATCATGAATAATCGCTGATACTCTCAATAGCTCCTTCGAACAATTGGAAGGAAAAATTACGCTCGCTGCTTTTTCGACGAGCATCTTCTTGGTATCTTGGAGCTCGCGTCATGGATTATTTTCTTCCGTCGATGTCGGGGAATAGGGTGATCGTGTCCGTAAGGAAGAGAAGCCGAGTCGCTCTTGTGTGTTGTGAATTTGCATGGACAAAAGAGAAAGAAAGGCGCGGGGACGAGGTGAAGCGACTGTGAATGGTAACGCGGATAAATCATAGCGGAGGAATTGCGAAACCGACCAGGCTGGATTATTTACCGGGAATAAAAAGCCAAGATAGAATACCGGGAATTTGGTTGTCTGTACAAATAATGATGTACGCCGTACGGGCGACTTTTTTCGGATGATTTAATGAACGCGCCATTGTATTATTAATTAAGTGCAAGAATAATGAATCCTGCGGAAAATTGTAAATCAATATGAGAACTACTTTAATAATTTTACTAAACTCATTGTGTTATTTAGAATTTTTGTGCTTACGACGATCCGTGAGAACAATTTATTTGCTAATAAGTTATTTCTTTTATTTTAAACTGCTAATATTTCAAGATTAAAAATACGTCGTAAATATTTAGCGATACCAAGCCTCGAAAAATTGACGATGGCGTTCAATAATTCTGAATTAATCCTGACCGATTGCTAATGAAAATCGGCAATCGTTCTGAAATTTATCGTGTTCAATAATCGACAGTACTTATTTGGATGGAGTACAAAGCTGAATGAACGGATTGACTTGTGGAGCAGCACAAATTGGCTGTGCAAACACTCGATTCCGCGGCATCGTTGAGGCCTCATCTCCTTGAGCGTGAAGACCCCCTGGCTCTGCTCTTTTTATCACGGCATGCGTGAGAATCGCTGAACACATCCCGACGCACACAAGACACCATGCTCCATGGCAATTAATAACGAAAGCGACTGGAGCGCGAAATAAGAATTACAAGCAACTTCGGTCGCGCCTCACGTGTTGGCCTCTCCGTTAATGGACAAGCGCGTGCGCATTCGCACCGGCTGGCCATTGAACTCAGCTGCGTGACTCCTGCCCGCAAAACGAGACCAGGCTCTGTTTCCCAGTTACTAATTCAATTATTAATTTTAATACAAAAAACATTGCGTCTACAATTCTGCCATCTTAATTAAGGGGACTGAAAGTCAATTACAAATTCAAATTTCGCGCCATAATAGATAGCAGAAGAAAAAAACAATTAATTTGCTTATAACGAAGAGAATAAATGAAATATCGAAACGCGAAGAGATACTTGCCCTCTCTTAGACAACGATCTAACATTTTATAAAGTTCCAAGTTCATATAACAATACCTCGAGGACAGAAGCTTGAATTATGTAAACAAATCATACTGTTCAAGCTTTGTATATTATTCATGATTTAAGCTTTTCTCATCGAGGTATTGTTGAATTTGGGACATTATAAAATGATAGATCGTTACCTAAGACCCCTTTACAATAAATTTCGTAATATAAGATTTGAGACGCAATTTTTTAGGAAGAGCGAAATTACCTTGTTAGCTAACATCTGCTCCACTTCTGTAAGAGTTTTGGCCGTTGCTTCACCAGGAATTGGTTTTTCCAACTGAAAATAGATTTTACGTTATCATAAAGCTACATGATCTTTTATTGTTTTATTTTAAGGAAATCGTTTTAAAAGCTTACCAAGGCATTGAGAAAAGCAAGATCATCAAAGGTAGTGCCAAATGCATTTGGATTCATTGTAATAGGTGTTGGTACAGTCGACGGTGCCTGACTGGTTGTTGTAGTTGTTGTAGGTGCTTGTGTGGTGGGGATCGTCGTTGTAGTTGTTGCTTGTGTGGTAGACGTTGTTGAAGGCGCAGTTGCAGTTGTTGGTGTTGCCGTGGTCGTTGGCGTTGTAGGATTATTTATTAATGAATTTATTGTACTTGATATCGGACTGAACATCTCCACCAATCTACTTAAAGGCCTTCCTGTCACAGTGTTTTGGCTGTTTGGACCGTCCTACGCAGAAAGGTAATCCCAAAATATTTATAATATAACATTAATCATGTACATAGTTTAAAAAAAACATTTAAATCTTACAAAAGATTTTCTATTTACGTCCTATTAAGAGTGAACTGTATTCTTGTAAATTAAAAGCATTTATAATTTTACGATGAAATTTAGTTTATGCTATCATTATAAATAAATATATATATATGTCTATCAATTCGTGCATTAAGCAGTGCAATTATGTACAAGCAGTGAAGAATAAAATAAAATTACTATAAAAAAGAACACATTATTACGCATACGTTGCGTAGATAATCTGACAATAAAACATCATCCTATTTTAATTACAATTTGTTGAAATATAAACTTCTTTAATTTATCACAAAATGTCATAAAAAAAGATCAACATAAACGTACTATAGTATTTGAAGCAACTGATGCCGTTATAGCTGGCGCATCAGTGGTTATACCAAATATTTGATCCAGAGGATCTTTCCAAGGGAAACCTGGAGGAGCTGTTACTTGATTTCCAGTTTGACTGTTTGGTGACACGTCGAAACTTAATGGTGACGGAGGTGCAGACAACGAAGCTTCTTTAACGGCGGACTGAACAAAGAATTAAATTTATATTAAAGTTGTAACGAATACATTAAATTATTATTACTCAATTGTAACTTGTATCTAGATAAATCTCATTAAATTTTTTAAGAGTTTTAATATGTACTAACGGTGGCGCTATTGATGTTAACACTGAGAACAGTAGGATTAGAATTTGTTTTTCCGTTGCTCCAATAGTTCACGAACTTATCCTAAAATTTGGACATTGAAATAATAATGAAATTGAACCAAATTGCCAATACGAATTATATATTCAATTTTTTATCATCTTATTCTTTTACCTGTCCTATAAACACGGAGTTGCGTTGACCTTCACCTTCGTTTGTTCTTGTAATCTTGTCTCTGGTTCGATCTTGAATAATTCGACCACCCTTAGTATTATCATTCCACCCGGGAACATCCGTTGTCACGGCCGTCTGTGGAATTAGCAGTAAGTTCTTAAATTTTGGATAATTAATCATCATGTAGTTGCAATTTCATGTATATTTACACAACTACACAAAATACGACTTTCCACTATGAATGTTTACGTTGTAGTGTACAAATATTTTCAAATATCGAAAAATGAATAATGTTTAAAATATGTAAAAATTTTGATTCCTAAATACAAGTGCATTTCCCAATTCCCAAATGAGTGCCTTACAGTGCAAATTTAAAGTGCATAATAATATATTACGCATCAAAGGAGGTAAAGTAAGAATGGTAACTATGGCATTCTTCTCACCTCTATCTTGCATGTACTATTTTTCGGTCTAACGAAACCGAAGTAATAATCTTTTTGAACGAGCGCCAGGAGAAGAAACTGTACTTTCGGTTCGCTAGGCCAAAAAAATCGTATAATTTACAAAATCTATTTACAAATAATAAGTACGTTAATTGTATAAATTTTGTCATATTTCGATATTTTTCATCTGAAATTAAAAGTTTACTTTAAAAATTCTAATCTATTATATTCATACTATTTATTTAATTAAATTGTTATGGTTATATTAAAATACAAAACATGAGATTAATTTGAAACGTAACTAGTTCAAGACAGTCTTTAGGTGAAAATTATTCGCAACCAATGAGTAACGTATATTTAAATAAAAAATAAAAGTCAGTGTATTATAATTAGCCAACAAATTGATTTAATAAAGACACAAACAATAAATCTATTATTAGCAGTTAATAAATACGAAGTAAAAATGAAACAACTTACAGAAAAATAAATAGGGATATAAATAATATGTATTTATATGTATTTACCAAAGTACGACATTCTTTGGCAACCTTGCAATTTGATATATTTATAATTTATAAAATAAAAAAAGTAAAAAATAAAATGATCTCTATGGCTTTGATAAAAATGGAAATTTGTTATGTCGTACTTCGTTCTTCTTATATTAAGATGAAAATGAACATGATATACCATTTCGTTTGTGTTGCTACCAACACTACTGATTAGGAGGTCAAAACCGGTGGGTCCACCTAGAGCATTGTCAACTTCATTGGGGACGAAGAAATCTTTCTGGGTATTCACGTCATCAACGGGACTACGATTATTAGACAAGTAGACATTCTGGTTACGCATGCCCTGATTATTAGCCTGGTTATCGGGTAATCTGGGCCTGTTAGTGGTAGTAGTTGTACTAGGGGAAAATACAACTTCAACCGGATTGCTGGGAGGGTCCGGTATTACCGTGCCATTGGGAAACTTGCGGACTAATCTTCCGTCTGGATAAATTCCAAAAATCACGTAAGGGCTATCCACATTCCTTGCATCGATCAGATTATCTTCTGGGCGCTTTCTGACAATGGTATTGTTGGGGAAAATTCCGTAAATAAGATAATCTCTTAGTGGAGCAGGTGTTGATGAACTGGATGTGAATTTCGGCGCTGGAGTAGGTCGGCTTGTGCCGAATCGTCCAACATTTGTTGATGTTCTTGGCTGTTGCGTTGAGGTTGGTGTGCTATCGGAGACTATTGGCAGACCCATGATTGATGTAGGCGTTGAAGAAGAAGCAGTTGCCGAATTATTCGCCGGAATGGTCGTCGTCTCAGCCGGAACAATTGTTTGTGGATTTATAATGGATGGATTAATGGTGGTAGGGTTGGTTGAGAAAGATGCGGATGACGATTGGGATTCGATGATAGGATTTAATGTGGTGAGGGTTTGATCGGATTGTGTGTTGGCACCTGCCGTCCTTTGGGCGGTTGCTGGCGATGAATCCTGGAAAGGGGTAAGCACAGTTGGAGTAATAGTTGTGAGTTCCAGGTTTATTTGGGTCTCAGTCGATACATCCACGAGCGATTGATTAGTAGAGTTATCCATTAATGCAGGTTGGTTCTGGTCATCGACTGCTGGTATACTTTCAGTCGAATCAGGGGTTAATGATGAATCTAATCCCTGAACTTGGAAATCAGTTGGTAGATCAGCAAAAGGTTTAGCATTGAGAAAATTAGAAAAGATTTGTATCATGCGGGTAATGTAAGGTGCAGAAGACATCGATAAATTAGTTAAATTGTTATTTGAGGTGTCAGATAAACTGGGGGTGGTTGTTACTGGGGGAAAAGTTGTAGTTTCAAAGAAATCATTATCTACTGTAGTAGAAATGTTTATTTCTGTAGTTATGTCTGTATCTGTTGAAGCTGTGTTTGGTTCTACGGGTGTAGTAGTAAGTGGAATGTTGGTCGTTTGTGCAACTACTGAAGTCTCATTATCAATTTCTACTGTGCTATCATCATTAGTCACAGATTGAGTCTTATTGGTATTATCTAAGAAACCCCCCAAAAGCTGAGGAAGCCCATCGTTCGAGCTGTCCACATCGTTTTCATTTAAAGTAATAGAGGCTTGAGTTGTATTTGTAGCATTAGCCGATAACCTTTCAACAATCTTTAATAAGTTAGCCATAAGACTGTTATTTGAAGAATTTTGATAAGAAAGTTTTTCTTTTGAAGTAGCAATTGAATTTAGAAAATTCTCGAATGCCCATTTTATTTCCTGATTACTGATTTCATCTTTTACATAGCTTAGTTTTTCAGTACCTGCAGGAACAGTTGCGTTCATGGGATTGAAGATTTGAATCTTTACATCCAAATTATTCGAAGTATCATTTGAATCAGTCGAACTATCATTAGCCATTAAATTGCTCATTTCTGTTGGAGGTATCGTCACATCTTCGTTATCTCCATTAGTTATGGCAGTCATTGTTGTCGGTAAATCAGTACTAATTGTTGTTGTTGGAAAATTAGTAACGAATTCCGTCTGGCTTATCACATCTGATGGAATATCAGTACTAACTTCAGATACCATTTCAGTAATTACTTGGGATGTTGATGCAATTGTTGTTGTTTCTTCATTTTGAGTAGAATTTGTTGAAGGTTGTTCAGTTGTTCCGATATCAATAGTAGCTAACAGTTCGAACATATTTGTCGTACTTTCGGTAGCAATGGTTACTGTATCGCTAATATCATTAGAGGTAGTGGACTTAACTTGAGCTAAAATTTCTAACTTTGTTGCTGTCATAGGTTCTTGTTCTATTTGAATCTCCAAAATAGCAGGTTGTGTTGTTTCATTATTACTTTTGGGTAATATAATATCTAATAAAGAATTACTTACTTCAGGCTGCGAATTTAAATCATCTAACTTTTTCGGTGTTCGATTACTTGGTACCTCAGTGGTCACATTAGAGTTTTCTGTAGTATCAACACTCAAAGCTGTCGACATCGTCGTAAGATTTTCCGTAGAACTTTCCATTAAAGAACTACTTTCCGGTATTGATGTTGTACTATCTACTAGATCATTATTTGTCAACGTAGGTAGAGTAAATGGCATCTCTGTAGAACTATTCTCCAAAATATTATTTACAGTGGATGTAGTAGCTGGTGCTTCAGAACTCGCAACTTCCGATATTGTAGTTTCCATTAAGATCGATGGACTAGTAGTCATTAAATTATTTTGATTTAAGTTGTCACTAATTGAGACTGATACTTCCGTGATCAACTCAGTGCTAGTTGACATGGAGCTTTCAGTTACTGGTTCAACAGTCGTTAGTCTATTCATATCCGTGAAAGAATCGGCAATAGTGGTAACAGTAGTGGACGTGTTATCATTTAATATTTGTTGCAACGACTGTGTAGTTTCAAAGTTGGTGTTAGAGTCTTTTGTCGTGTCAGGCGCGATATTCGTGGCGTTATTAGCATTGATTACGGTTATTGGTATTATTTTTGATGAGTCACTGTTAGAACTGTTCGTGCCGTAAGGGTCAATAGCGGTAGCACTATCTACCTGGGCAGATTGCACGAGTTGCCGTAATTGACGTACGTCTGTCTGTTCGTTGTTAATGCTGGCGGTTTCCACTGCCTGATAAAATGTCAGGGCTTTTGGCTCGCCTGGACTTGACACATCGATTTTCGGCCTCGAACCATGGGTCTGTAATCAAAAAATTTTGTGCTTTCTTTGTGCTGTACATAATATACAGTGCTTTGTGATAGTCTAATATTTCATAAGTATGTACATCAATTTAATTGGATTATATATACAACAAAATGATCTCAGAATAGTTTCTTTAAATAAAAGTCAATTTCAAATTTCTTTTATAACAACTACTGCGTTATTATCTTGCATTGTAGTTCTGGTTCGTTTTTCAATGTCGCACCATATCAAAGCTTTGAATGATCAATGTAATTATATGAAACTAATTTTTGAATTTTATCGGCTAACGACAGTCTGCACTGGAAAAGTAAGTCGTTCTCTCGACGCATTCACGATTATCTTATTACAGTAAAAAATAGTAACAACCGTCTTATAGTACAACATTCGAATATATAAATATATATAATAATATTTAAATAAAATATGCATTATAAAAAGTTAAAGTTTAATATAACGGTTTTTTCGTAAATAATTACAAACAATCACATTTGTATTGTTAATTTCTAATAAATTTGCTATTTGTAAACCTTCGCACGTATAATCATACAATTATATGGCAGTATATCATTGTCATCATCAAATTTATGGATACTTTAGCCGAGTGCATCGCATGCATTTTTCATACATTAATGAATTGAATGCAATAAAATTAACTCCAAACTATTTTTTTATTTTTATTTCGAAATTATTAACGTGTAAACTTTTATCTAATTTCTAGACTAATTTCTAGGCTAATTTCTAGGCTATTATATTCATAATAATATTAGTTAATACAAAATAACGTGTCCAGTTTTCACGATGAAAATTTGATATGCATAAATTGTAGTAAATGTAATTAATACTTAAAATAAAATCTAGTGCTTTGTTTGTGCTATTTGTAATTCTACACTTGTAATAGTGATCCGATTTTTACCGGCCTCGTTGATGCCAACATGCAAATGTGTTCATATGTATTCGTAAAATATTCATGCGATCATGTACAGTACCTATATTTGTATAAAATTGTGTTGATTTAATTTTTTTCTTACCTCTGATATTGTGTTCATTGGTGGAGTTGGTCTTCTTACGAAGAGTTCTGCACCTCGATATCTCGCACTAAACCTTGGCGGCGCACCGCTTGGAGTAACTCTGGGTAATGAATTCTATTCGAATAAAAACAAATAACATTTCAGTAACTGAAATTAAATTTCTTATATTTAAAATTATATGAATTAGTTCGCATTATTGTTATAGATGCAAGTTAAAGTAGCATTTTGTTTACTGTCGTAAAATGTAAACATGTATACTTGCATTTTTGTATAGTTTAAAATTATCGTATAAATAGATATGTGAATTTTGATTAGTGAAAGTAAAAAAGTAACTCACTGCGCTATTGGTGTTTTTATAAACCCCCGAAAAAACTGGGGATTTGGCTCCGAGTGTACTGAGCAGTGGCGCCACGGTGCTCCTGAGTTGCTCCAGGAAGGTTGAGTTACCGGTTTCCAGGATCGCCGCACTCTTAATCGGATTGAAGATATTGGAGCCTGCCAAGTTACCACTCGCCGCATTGTTGGAGTCCACGATAGTTCCCTGCAGCGAACCATCACTGCTTGATACTTTCACGCTGATCACCGGTTCCTGCGATACCGACTGCCGTTCCTCTTCTTCGGGCTTGGCGGTCACTTGGTAACGATTGTAGAACTTGGGAGTAATAGCGACGCTCAGGGGTTTCTCAGTTGCCGACGGGTATACAACGAACACCGGCGAGCCGGAGTCGCTTATCAGGGCCGCTGCGTGGGGCTGGTAGTTCGTCCGGGTGGTGGAGGATTCCTCGACGCCGATCCGTGCTGCCCACGTTGGTTCTGCAACCAAAGGACTGCGGGTGCTTTTGAGGAGTGTTTCAGCGGTACTCGAGGCGCTCGAATTTTCAATCTCGTTGATGATGTCGTAGGAGGAAGTGGTGCTGGATACCGATTCCTCGATAGCGGGAGAAGTGATCTCGTTATCCGTCGGATTTTGCGTAACGATCTCGGTGACGACGCTGGAAGAACCTGACGTGACCACCGAGCTGGGTGTTGTCTCGTCGTCGATCATCCTCATCGTCGACGAAGTTGCTGCGTCGTTCTCGTCCATTTTCACCAAGCGAGTCGAGAATGAGAAGGATTTGACAGTCCTCATGGTTGTCAGTAGGGTTGTTGAACCTTCCGATGAATCGCTTCTTCTGGGTGGTTTTGGCGTTTGGTTTTTTTCCATGTTCTCCAAAGTTCTCCTCAGCTTCAGAGCGACTGCTTTGATGTCCTCCACGTGATTCTTGTCGATTTTTCGAGGTGTAAAAATTTTTCGTGATTTTTCGGCCAGCGACGATCTCGTAGAAGAAACCTGCTGTTCTTCCGAGATGCCGTTTTCGATGAGCGATGGTTTAGGACCACGGTGCGGGCTCGTTCCCCGCTGCTGCTTGGGAACGTACTTATGCTTTTGGTCCTGATACCTACCCTGTCTGACTGACTTGGTCGCACTGTCGACGTCATTGTCTTCGATAGGATTTTTAATGGTGGATGTTGCGCTGGTCTGTAGAGCCTTCGATCTCGGAGTATAGACATGCGGCTGTTTATATCTCGATGTTCTCGTTTGACTTTCCTTGAAGTTTTTCCTCAATTTGGACGGTTTCCAATCGGACTTTGTAAAGCTCTTCTGGCTAGGTTGGGGCTTGAGAGTAGGCGTACTCGATTTTCTCGCGACTTTGAAAACTTTCTGATCCTCGTCGACCTCGGAGTCATTCGGCTTTTGTTCCGCGTCCAGTTTCGGTCTCGACGACGGCTCAACGAACACTTGAGTTGCGCTCGTCTCGTCGATGGCTAGCTCGGGTTTGATCAATTTACGCGCATTTTCCAATTTCATTCTTGAACGGGCCGCAAATAGCTCGGCAGACGTCATCTTTTTGGCCTGAAAAAGCAGCCCCCTTTTCTTACAGGACGAATTTTTTTCTTTGTTTTTGTTTTTGGCTCTTAATCCAGTACCATCCCAAATCCTGCTCGCTTCTTAAGTTATACTTTTTTATCCACACCTTGCACACTGTTTTTAGATTGCCCAAACTCTTTTCCCGAAGCATGGCAGCAGAAGAAGAAGAGTGAAGAAGAATTTTTGGTTAGTGCTTTTTCGGCGGACAATTTTTTTTTCAAACCGTTTCACTCGCGATACACGAAGAGTATTTCGATCGACAACACGGATTTCCGCTCGGAAAAGTAGCTACATGTCTCAGGTGGCATTTTAGTCGAGTAACTAATTAACTTAATGACCGTTTTAAACATTCTTTTTTTTAACTATATTGTTTCCTCGTTTTGAGTCCTCGCACTCAGTTCGTTTCGATTGTAATGTAATTTGCTCGGATGCTTTTCTTTTTTTCGTACTTAGCTTAGACTTTATAGGCTATGTGTATCTCAAGTCAGTAGGAGCGAAGAGTGACCCGACGAAGCGCAGAAAGGAAGCGACCCATGAGACGAGACGCTGCCTAACAAGCCCGAGCCACGTTATCGCTGCAGTCGACAGAAACTGAAAGTTCAATTATCGAGTTTGTGAGGGCTCGAGTCACGCTCTGTGGGTGGGATTTTAATTGAATTTTTTTTTTGAGTGCACAACAACCCACTTTTTATTGACATGCCACGACTCAATCAATGGAGATCGACGTTTATTGAGGAAAATAAATTAGGTAATTATATCAGATCTACTTGACTATTAGACTGTTAATAGGTAAATAAGGAAGTTCAAAGTTTATTATTTGGGTGATCCAATTAAAATAATATAGTCTTTATCATGGACATCACAGTAAATTAAATTTGTTTGCATAGTCAAAACTGGTTTAAATCTAACTATTTTTGTTTTATATGCCAAATATAAAAAGATTGCTGAATATGTTTCGTAGTTTTAATCATTTTATAATTACAGTTACGTTAATTGGAAATAGTTTTACTTAAAATATAATGATCTAGCTTTGGATTCATAACGTACCAAGAAAAATGTATTAATTTAAAAAAAGTTGGCATCATTTTTTTTTCGAGCGTAGCACATAACATCGATAATTTCGATTCTAACTATTTAAATTTGTATCTGAATATCCATTACATTAGCAATGATTTATCTAGACTCGTAACTACTTTTATTTAAACGGAGTTCACGTAGTTTAATTAACCAATTGCAAAAAAATTTCATCATAACGACGGTACTTTTCATTGTCTTCTTTATTCCTGCGCATAAGAAAAAATTATATTACTTGCTTTTCATGAGTATTTAAACGAATGCATTTAGTTTTCATAATAACCGAAGAAGATTTAATCGCACTAACGAATTAACAAAGCAGAAATCATCTACTCGAGTTAATAAGACCGAAACGCCCTTCAACACAGAAATTTAACATTAACGCGAATCACTGTGAAAATTCTGCGGTGTGCGCGCAGATCGCAAATTATGATAATTAAAATTTGAGCAATCATTTTACGAAACCACACTTAAATGGTAACGTTAAAATCACAATTTACGCAAAACGTAATACTTGTTAAATATTTCTTCGATTCTTTAAAACTAAATTAATTTATTGATTTCTAAATTTAATAATATATTTAATAATTTGAAAAAAATAATTACTTGATTCAAAGAAATATTTAATAAGTACAATTGAAGTAAATTTTACTTGTAATTACTAAATTGGTCTCTCAGTGTAATAATAAAACTAAAATAATGAATTCTGAAATTTGAATGGTATCTTTGAAAAGCCCACTGCGCACGAAGTAAAATAGCCGTATGTATACACCACCTCGATCTCCTACTTAATCCGCGACAGTCAATCGGAGAGACCCAGCGCTCCATTTAATCTCTGCTCGTGCGATGGCTATAGCATACCACGCCCACGGGCGAGCGCGTGCTGCGCTACTTTCTCCCGAGGAACCCGAAATCAAAAGCGACGACGGACTGGTTTGCGATTTTCCGCTCGATATCCCCTCAGCGATTACGAGGACGCTTTAGGGTGTCCGATTTCTTTTTCAAGCGGATTTTGCGCAAAATAGAGCGGAGTTAATTCAGCTATTTTTTAAGGCACGAGCGGTAACGATGCCGGCAGCCAGTTTTGAATGGCGTTATTGACATCCAAAGCAGCTGGTGTATTGAGCTTTGCGTAATGTTTGTTGAGATCGCGCTGCGTGAATTCTCATGGTATACTGGGCAATTCTTCCAGTGCAAAACTGACAATGCAAAAATTATCGAGAAAATGTACGTAACGACGTATCGCACACAAACATTGAGTATACATCACTATACACATTTTCGCATTTAGAATAATTTAGTGAATCAAGTAGCTTCAGCAATGAGTAATTATTAATGAAAATTCACGCTTAGAGTTTAATTAAATGTTAATGTTTAACAGGCAAAATCAGATCTTTGTTTTTAATAAAGGAAAGAAGTCTTTCAGTGCACTCGCTGCAATGCAGAAATTCATCAGCCGTGTTATAACCGGGTTTCGATGAGATTTCACTCTGTACATTAGAAATCAGAATACTAGAAGCAAGAACATAGACATGGAGAGGTGGCCATCGCCATGAGTAAGAGAGATGTAGATTAATATTTATAGAACGAGAAAAAAAAGTGAGATAAGAATAAAATAGAAAAGTAATTTTAAAAAGTAAAACATTAGATGGAGAAAAATTATGAATCATATCACATCTCTATTATTTACATGTTCTTCGAAATTACTAGTCACCAGCTCGAAGGGATAGTCATACATCACGTTGAAAATACATTGCGTTTATCGTATAACACACAGTAATTTTGTACTATGATAAACGTGTTTACTTGATGTTTCTGGGCATGAGCTATTTACATATTGCAGTGACTGATGAAATGCAGCGTAATGATTTCGTCGAGAAATTTAAAAGCATTTATCTGGCGAAATATGATAAAACAAAAAATGTAAATAAAAGTAAGATTATTTTTTTAGCAAGCTATGTAAGAAGTGAATAAAAAATAAAACAAAAATATTGCTTCTATAAAACTCGTGTTCAAATGAATTAATGAGCAAGTGATTTGAAATCGATCACACAGTACGAAGCGATAATTTTACATTAAAAAAAGTCGAACTAAAAGTTCATTTAGCTTTTTTATTTCTTACTTGCTGCTCATCCATAGTCAGCGACATGGCAGTCGCGTTTTTAGGGGGTACTTCATTTGCAACCACTACATATGAGTTATCCGAAGAGGCGAGCTCAAGATCTGTACCTGCATTCGAGCTGGTATGCAACCGACGTTCCTACGTAAATCATTATTTTATACGGTTGCTCTTATGTAATTATATTTAATGCGTCCATAATCATTAAAACATTTTCTTGAATTTATTAACGTTTAACAGCTTTAAAAAAAGTTAAGAATCGCTTCTTTAGAAATAGTTGCTTAAGATTGGACTCGATTAATGCAAAAAATATTAGACCAACCAATTGTTGTATAATTTGCAGTAGTGAATGAAGTAATGTTCAACTAAAAAACAATAAACTTTAATTTTAAAATTTGTCAATTAATTTTTATATTATATACTAATATAAACATTTTTCTCAAAGCTGCTAATAAAATCTCTAAAAATAAAAACGTATGCATTTCCATTTAAAATTTTTGATAGAAAAAATTAAGATATTAAATATAGTTCATTTGAAATGCATATTTATAAATTGCGTTCTATAGTAAAGATCCTTGAACCAAATAAATTTTCCGTGGACAAGCCAGCTTGACAGAGCATTTGAAGCAGTCCTCGTTAAGTCAAGGTTAAGTTACAATAGTGTTATCTTAATCTAGTAGGGAAATCAATAAGAAAAGGATAGTCAACCCTTATGGCAGAAATTAGTCCAGTTAAGTCACAGAAATAAATTGGAAGTGTAGGAGAGAAGCTTATATCTTTCAAGTGTGCTTGCTTACCTCTGACGGTGTTCTGGACTGCCCGCCAGCATTTTGCTGAAATTTTTTGATCGGTTAAATTTATTTGTAAAATGTGCATTGGAGTCCAGCGAAAGAAATTTTGAAAATCTAAAAATACTTCCTTCGTGCGGAAAAGTAATTCAAGGAATTATACCTGTACATCGTTTATCGTTCTGATTATTTTTACTACGCTTATACATAATTTGCAACATTAACATTTGTTTTGTAAGTTTTGATGCTAAAATTTTATTCGGATGCTATAATTTCCAAAAAGAATTGAAAAAATCGGACAATGCTTTTTTTCATTTTTTTACATTCTTTTTACATTTTGTATGCAGAAGTAAACAGAGCAATCTTTCGCCAAACTTTACTCACCAATTGCGCCAATCTAGCTTTAAAGTCAGGCGGATAATTATCGCTTTCGTTCAACTCCTCCCTGATGCTTCCAGGAGAAGTCTTGGCAAAAGTCTTGTTTCCCCTCCTGCCAGACTTAGCCGCCGTACTAGCGGCGGTAGTGGTAGTCGTTGTGGGTCCTTGCTCCAGTACAGTGGCTATCGGCACTTCAGCCGGATTGGCCGATGGACCGGATTGTGCGCCGCTGTTCCAATGACTTGGACGACGCCTCAAAGTCCAGCCTGGATTTCCTCTTGGAAAGTTCTCCGGGCTTAAGGTTGTTGGTGGTGCGCTTAGCTCGACCGGGGACGTTGTCACCATAGTAGGAACTGAGTGTTGTTTATTAAAGAAAATAAAAAACATATATTGAAATTAAAAAGTGAAAAATGTTTCGTACAGCTTCGATGTACATAGATTCAACCACATAGAAAAATTATTCATTTTGTATTAGAACTGTTGTTTACACTTATAATACCTTCATCTACTCCAGGTGGCCTTCTGCCCCTGAATCCTAATCCATGGTTGAAAAAGTCCTCCTTAGAAGCTCGTCGCCTCTGTCCAGCGTTGAGAATAGATCTACTGTCAGCAATCCCTTCTCTTCTGTTGATTTCTGCATTAAGCGCCTCGGACGAAATAGTCGTGACTCTTGATGTTGTACTCGTTATCGGCGGTGCAGTAGTAACGGCCACTTCTGGTTCGGTTGTCCAGAAAGTCGCAAATGTCGTGGTTCTGGCACTGTTAGGAGTTGCAGTAGGCAAGGGTCTACCGGTTGTAGTAGTATCTAACCTGTACCGACCTCTTGATCTACTCGTTTTTGCGTATGCCTGGTGCTTGGTATCTTCGACGCTATCTGAAGTTTTAGGAGATTCGAAGTTCCTGGCTGACGGTTTAGTGTTAAAATTTCTCCGGCGTGGTTCTGGTTGGGCTGTACTGGTGCTTCCATCTGATCCTCTTCGACTATCATGATTGCGACCTCGAGTTCGGGCGGTTGATGTTTCAGTAGAGCTTTCGACAACCCTGCTAGCTGAGGGACCTCCTCTCCTAGATGAGCCGCGGGGAGCAGTGTTACCAACTGTCGTGGTTTCAGCATCTTGTTTTTTATCCGCTGATCGTCCTCGGTATCTTCCGCTCACGGTCCGCTTAGGAGTCTCCGTTGCCGAAACATCTGGATTAGCAAGTGACAACTCCCGCTAGCCTCCTGGATTCTTCAAAATTCAGAGGAATGTTAATTTTTACACTTTCCGAACCGGAAGCTGCGATGTCCTGCTTCTGCCGTGCATCCGCTAGCTTCTTACGTAGGTCCAAAGCCTCATTCTTGATGGATCTCCGAGTAGTAGTACTTTTGGGAGACTCCGTAGTCGTTCCAGTTTCTGGTTCTTCAGTCGTTTTGTTCTTAGAAAATCTAGAACTTGAGGGAATGTTACTCTTTAACTGTCTGCCAGAAAGCAGCGCCTGGTTCTGGATCTTCCGACCGGTACGTGAACGCGAGTTATCCGTCGTTCCGGTGAAAACCGAAGGTCCTCCATTTTCTAACTTTGGTTTCGTCCTGTCTGGACGAGAAACTCTTCTGTTGCTCACTTTCGGTGCCTCGATACCTTCCACCTTTCCCTGCGCCCTGGCACTTTTAGCACCTTCGCTGAGACCGTCAGGCAAATACCTTCTGTCCTTGACGTCGTCGACTTTTTTTGATGACTCCGTGCTAGGGCCCTTTGGTATTTTACGAGAAGCGAATCTACCAGGGGTTGCGCTACCTTCATTTTTTGATTTTTCTTGCGAATGTGAAATGGCAGTGTCGGCTCGAGTCCTCAAGGTGGTTGCTTCGATCCCAACAGTGCTGGTGGCGGCTGATCCTTTGACGCGGGATGCGGCTACCCTTCGAGATACTGAAACTCGGCGGCCAACTTTAGGACCGGTATCGGGCCCAGACAACGTTGATGGCGCTTCCGTTGGAAGTTCAGTCACGCTCTTGGGGTTAAATCGAGATCCTCCTCGACCCCGTACTGTTGCTAACTTCTCATCTTCTACCTGCAATAAAATATTATTACTTTATAATAAAAAATGTTTTGATTTCAAATAATATATCAATTTACTAAATTTCATTCTATTTAAAGAAACTTAAAAGCTATAATATACACTCGGAGAAAATTAGTCTCATTTTTTGTTTGTTTACGATATAGCGTATTCATTGTATGAAGCTAAAGTAAATAAAAAGTTTTTACACGCTAAATCGGCTGGAGTAAAATTTGACTCTTGATTTTTAATTAAATGAGTGTTTCAATTGCACTCTTAACGTAGAGTGCAGTTTTATTTAACTCTATTTTACATTCGAAGAAAATAGAGTGAATATCAAATTGAATTTCAGGAATACAATTAATTATATGTACTGTAACGTGGCGCTTTTTCGCAGAAAACAGCCAGATGGAAAGTCCCTTCACCTACTGCCTTCATCGCCTTTGTGAAATAATTTTTTTCCATGTTGATTTTTCAACCGAAGACACTCATGGACAATTTTCACGCACATTTGCATCAGAGCGAGCCAGGTACCGATCGCCGTCGTGGTCTGAGGCACGCCGTTGCTGGGATATAAGCCAGAGGCAGCGGAGGGTTCAGTCCATCAAAAGGTGAGCATTGCCTCCCATTTTATTTTCCTCAGTACAGCCTGTATTATTCGAGCCGCAAGGCAGTGCTATCGAGTGTTACGCCGCTTAAAAATAGGAAAATCCCACAAGCGAGCAAAACTCACTGCGTCTCGGAATTTCTCAGGTTTACTTTTGAGCCACTACTTACCTCCCCTAATTTTCAGGAGAACAGGCGAGGGATAAGGAGACAGGAGACGAGGTGTTTTGCAGCTGTCCACTGGCCCTCCGAAATCGCCCGATCAACGGCGACCAATCGGCACGACGGGATGCCAACGAGACGACGAGCGTCGGTACCTTGGCCTCGCCATCGGGAGTAGCGTTCTGCGACTTTCCGACTCTGGCTGGCCTACAGGGAGGATCTTCAAGGAAGCAACCTCCGCGCCGCGTCGTTTTTATATTAAAGTCCATTGTTTTTTTATGCTTACGCTATTCGCTTGCCATTAGAATTGCTTAATTAGAGTGAAAATCGCACTTCTTTAGTGATTTTTACTCGATTAATATATCTACTATTTGACTCCTATCGCTGGAGTTATTATATATCGAAATTACGAGTAAAAAATTGACTCCATTGGAGTTAAATTTCACTTTATTTCACTCCGGCAGATTTAGCGTGTATTTGCCGAAATCTCATTAAATCTGAAAAACTAACCTACTTTTAATTAAGAAAAAAAACAGTCAACCTCTTAAATCATCTCAATCAATCGATCCGTAAAAAAGACTCAACATACATACATTAATAATAATCCTGTTTAAAAAAAACTTCTTGTAATCTCTCTCGGAGCTTTTATCGCGTAGCGCTCGAACCACAAGTCCGCGCGTCGAAAAGGAACGCAAAAAAGGCGACGAGTAGCGTTTCGCGGCAAATTGAGAAATGTTCAGAGAAGTGAGCCGGCGCAAATTCTTCTAGTTCGCCTTTCGTACGCGCCGCGATACGCGCGCCGGGCAAATAAACAGTTGCGCTTTCGAGGGAATTTCGAAATGGGAACGATGTGACGCCTCGGGAAACGCCGTCGCCTCTTGCGAAACTTGGTGGCGCCCCCCTACCGCCGGATCGGTAATACCCTTCGGAGAGAAGGGGACTCATAGACGATCCATCGCTTCCTTAATTTTTACTGCCTTCGAAGTGGGTGCAAGGTGATCGGGGCCCTCTCAGTCCATTCGAAAAGGAAAGAGCCGAAATACGAGTATCTGAAGCTCGTTCGCGGATCTGCAGCTGGTGACGGACGACCGGTTCCTCCCACTTTGGGCGGGTGCCAGAACTTTGCCACTTTTTCCCTTGTGGAACGGGTGGAGATTTTTCTTTGTTCGTCCATTTCAGCGTAGCCTTGAAGCGAGCGCCGCTACCCGGGTGATTGTTTTGCGTAAGAGAATCTTTCCGTCTTGGTCAGGGGGAGGGGGGTTACTCCTGTTTTTCAAGCAAGATTTGATAAATGCACATTTAAATTGTTTTGCGAGACATTTTAAAAATCGAAACTTGCGTTTAACGATCTTGAACGGAGAACCTTAAGCTTATTTGTGATCACTTTATTCAGATGAGGCTTTTCTGTTTTACTTATGGAGTGTCAATTTAATAAAAATAAAGATGGAAAAATATTTTTATACGTATATCATAAGTTAATATTCATAATTCGTATATCTAACTAATTCAACAATTAAAAATTTATATTAATACAAGTAAACCATGAATGTATACAAACTGTATAAATAGTAATAGTATTCCTTTAATTATACAAATGCAGAAGAGATGCTGATAGATTAATAGCTATATGATATCTATTATAACAACAGCTTATGAATTTACGACTCGATTTCGATCTTTAATTTATTTGGTATTCTTATATAAAAGGGAAAACTTAATAAGGCGTCCTCAATTAACCTAACGACCGTAAAGTTGTAAAAAAAGTCATGCAAGAAAGTAAAAATTAATATTTTCATCGTAGCTTTGCAAATATTTGTAAACGATTAAACCAAACACAAATGAAAATCAAATTCGAATTTAAGTTTTCACCTACACCCTCAAACACATAAAATCGCCTGGTAGTTCTCCGCTTCGCTTGACTGCGCTTATTGCCCGGCATATTTTATTCATAAGTTCACATTTGGCTACCCTATGATTAAGTTAGTAATATCTATCGAAATTATGGACAGAATCAATTATAGTTCCAACAAAAAGTGACGTGCTGGGCAAGAAATAAAAATGATTTCCTAGAAAGCATGAGACAAAATCCATCATGAATTTCCATTTCTCCGTTCACGCCTTCCTTTTTTCCTGACCCCTCCCCCCTCTTCTCACTCTTTCTCACTCTTTCAGAAGGGAGAAGAAGCAATCCCCGCAGGGGCCATGGCTTTAGGCCAGTCTGTGATTCATTCTGATTTAATAAAAACGTCGGGGTGTAACGAGCTGGGACCGCGATTCGATGACGCTCCCGGGACGTATATGTAGACCTTCAAGGCGAAATCATTTTGCGCTACTTCGCTCTCAGGACCGGATCAAAAAGACGAGCCTGCGCCAAATACGTTTACGCCCCCTGCAGATATTTGCTTTTTCCTTTGATGCGGTTAACTTTTATTGCGGTCGCGTTATTAACGTTCGCCGGCTACGCATCGCGCGATTCATTCGATTTATAAGTACTTTACTGCGGGTCATTTTGACTTCGGTTAATGACTCGTTCGACGATTGGTACTAAAATTTAAAATGGGCAAATCAAGCGAATTTGCCAAATCAATTTTACGAGCTGGATATTTATAACTTTATCGTCGTCGCCTACGTCTGCAATGACTGTGATTTTCTCATGTTCCTTAGGCTAGTCTCTCTCCTTTCTCTCTCTCTCTCTCTCTCTCTCTCTCTCTCTCTCTCTCTCTCTATCTCTCTCTCTCTAATCCAAGATCTAATGAGCTATGCAAATGCACGGGCTAAGGATCTCGGCGTTGCGAGCTTTCGCAACGAGCGGCCGCTTTGTTTCGTAATAATAACGATCGGCGCGGAGTATTCGTTATATCGGCGCACGCGTCGACGTGACGACCTTCGGAAGGCTGGCAAACTGGTCCGCGGAGGAGAGCGCAACGTCTGGAGTAAAAAAATGCTTTTTTCGTGAAGTACTTTTGGTGATATGAAATAAATTTTTTAAATAATAATGATGTACGGGTCAGGATGGTGTCAGATCCAAGTGCGCTACAGTAAATCAATTGATTAAGAGCTTTCCAGTTACGTAAATTTCTTTGTATGAAATTTCATGCATATATTTGAATAAGAAGGTACGCTAACCGATCTTCATTGGCCGACTCATTGCAGAATGTAAATTAGAGGAAGTTGTACGTTCAAGTTTTTATACATTTTGCGAAAGGATAGGTTTGTAATTATGAAAGCATCTGAGTAACTCGCTGCGTTTTCTAATTTAATGACGGATACCAAAAAAGAGCGCGGTGCAGGCTCATAGGTCATTTTTCCCTTAAGAGATTTCGCAAAGAAAGTGTCTTAAGTTGAAGACCTTGTGTAAAATCGTGTCGCAAAATCTCTTTTTTAATGGATCATTTTTGCTGAATTTCATGTGGACTGCGGCATTTTTTACCGAGGGGCCAGTGGGGAAACGTGCGAAAAGTTGAGAAAATTCAAGGAGAAAAATTCCTTACGAGCTGAGATTGTCATTGTCATTGCGTTTTTTTCTCCTCTACCACTGTTGCATTTATGAAGCTTAATTAACTCTGCTATATATTGGCGTTGCATTAGTTCTGTACAAACCCCTGCAGTCGGACGTGAGAAGGAAACGCTCACGTTTCGCCATTTTTAACCGGTGGTAATGACATGAATATAGACCGAAGATTATGGATTGTGCTATCAGAAATTCTACGATAGTTGGCACGGCCTCGAATGTGTAGGAGTTAATTTTTCAGATTAATTTGAAGTGAGTAGGTGTGCATTTACTGAGCTTTCATTAAACATTTTCTAAGTGAATAATTGAAATAGAATTAATACATAATGTATCTTTGTCGGGTTTAATATGGAAATGAATATGCAAGAATGCAAAGAATCGTATAAAAAGTTGTTCTTTCCAGAAGAGCTTTGTATCATTCACAATTTAAAAATTCTTTTTGAATGCATTTCAGAAGATTCCTTACACCAGATCCGTAATTATACGTATCTACTGTATAAACTAATATACAGTTTGCATGTAAAATGAAGAAAAAAGAATTTATCTTGGCCGAGAAATGACTCGAATGTTGGTACTTTAATAAAAATAAATTGCAATGTTACATGATTAAAAAAATCCTAGTTATCATAAGCAACTATTCAACTGTTTACATATGTGCAATTCCACGGGCGCAGCAGGAAACAACTCAGCTTTGGAAGTTGAATTTTTTTAAGGCACACCTACCAGACCAATTTTTTCTTCTTGTTTAGGTTATTTTAAAAGAGAATAAATATTTGTGCACGGCTAATCCCTGGGCAAACTTTTTTCCGGGCCAAATAACGCAAAAAAGTTGAGAAAACAATATAAGAACGTGATTTTTCCTACTTATTTTTTTTTGTGATAAATTTTTCAAAAGCTTGCCAATTTGTAATAAGTCTGGGACCCCGCTAAGCGGTGGAATAATGGGTGGTTTTTTTATTGTTTTCTCATTTTTTTTGTGTTATTTGGACTTCTAAAACTGAGTTTGAACAAATGCATTTTCAAGTAGCTTTATTCAAAGCGAAGTCTCCGCTTTTAGAAGCTGGATATACTCAACCAAAAAATTAGGTTCATTCCTTGGGACAATACAAGGAGATAAATTGGTAAAGTCAACAAATACAATCCGTAACGTTCAAATGACCTGACGCCCAGAGCAACTTATATTTACGATCGAACGGCAAAAAGTTAAATACCGCATAAAATCACAGCAGTGGTGAGATTCTCGCAAAAATAGCCAAGGAAGTATTTTCCGGCTATTTTCATCTCTCAAAAGGCATCCGCGCAAAAAGGTAGCCTCGTAAAGTCGTAAATTCACATTTCATTATAGCGGTTACGTGGCAGCCCCGGAACAGCAAAAGCAATGCGTCACAGCTTATAATATTTACTCCCGGTCCTAGATGATTAGGCTGTCCCGGCCGCGCAGCAGTAAAATGATAAACGGCTGCGGATAAGTATCGAACCCGAAATTGAACTTCCAACGAATGGGTATATCGCCCCCTTTCTCCACCGCTCGGCCCTTGCGAAACTGAAATTTTTTGCACCATGGAAGCTCGAACCTGCGATCTTTCATACACGCGTGATTCTTGCGAAACGGTTCGACTAGTTTTTAATTCAGAGTTTGTTTACAAGTGTGCACTTTTTTTGATCAAACGTGTACTTGATACTGTGTCGTACTGTTCGAGATGCGATGGTGAGGGCTCGCATTGTCGCGAGATGTTGATGAGTGGAGAATAGATTGAGGAACGATGGCAGAATTGATGAATTATTGATTATTCAATCTGCGGTCGGCAATCGACTTTGTTTCACTCGCGGGAAATGCGCTGCAATTTCGCTACTTTCATATTGGACCACTGATTATTTTTCGTTTACTAGAGTGAGAAATTAGATTACTACAAATTTAATGCGTCGGTATGCTTTGAGTTCGAGTCGTAGAATAAATTAACACACAAAGAACTCTGATTAATATAAAGTTTCAAGAAGGATTGTAAAAAGTTGAGGTTGTCATAAACGTGAAAAGAAACACTTGATTTAAGAATCATATTATTTTGATTGAAGTGAAAGTTTTGTAGTAATAGGCGTCTTGCAAGATCTGTCTGTTCCTACTTGCGCTTATCAGTTCGGTTTTCTTTAAAATATCTCCTATTGAGATTTACTTTTTTAAATCAAACAGTTATAAAAAAATGTTATAAGGTACAGTACCCACAAATGGCATGTACGGAATGAAGAAATGAATTGCTTGGAAAATTTTTAGTGTAATCATTAATTTATCATCTATTTTGCCGATTTATATAAAAAGTATTTTGTTTGCATGCTCTTTTATACTAAATAAATAACTTTTAAGAAGTATGTATGCGGTTCCTAAAGTTGGACACTCTATGTCGAGCTGGGAGCTAAAGATGGACAGTAACGAACCCCTAAAGATGGACAATCTCTATTTACACTAGAAAACGTATGTCCTGCTTTTGGGTCTAGCGATCTAAGAGGTATCCTGAAGCTGGACGCATAAATTCAACTGTAACATAACCTCAAAAAGTTTCAAACTCTTTTAAATTTAATTCAAAGAGTAATTTCATAAAATATTGACGTGACCGTATAGCTAGTAGTACAAATAATGCTAACAAAGAAATTTTTTACCGTTATAATCTTTTACTATACTTATTTTTTGTTGTCCATCTTTAGGTTCCATTCTAGAAGGTGTCCAGCTTTCGGGTACTTTACCTTACTTATTTTAATTTTATATTCCTTCATATTATATTACAGTTGGATCGATAAAATATTAAAAGGATTACGTAAGTTTTACTTGAATCTTTTCAAAATTCTGTGGTAAGTTATGATTCTGGACATATCAATCTTCCGAAAATAGATTAGAATTGTTTTCATTGTACTTATCTCGTTTTAGAAATATGCTTTATTTACCCCCATGATACAATTTCGAAATACGTCAACTCATTATGAATCTTTGTACCTATTAATTACACATGATTAATGGTCAAGATAAAGATCTCGTAACTTTTAATTATACCTTATTTGATCTCGGTAAAACAATTTCTGGTCGACGGTAAGTAGATACGTTCTTTAAGTAGACAGACTGAGTGTCGTGCCACAAATCTTCATTTTTAATTGCATTACAGCACGAAACTAATGAAAGTGTAAAAAAAACTGTAGCTATAGTTTTTTCAAAACAACCTTCTAAACTTTACTTTTTCACATTCTTTAGAAAATGTTTCCCTCCTGGTATCATTATCCGAGAGTGGTGATGTAAATACTTGAACTGTAAGTTTGAAATTGAAAAATTCTTGCTTTCGCAACAATATTCTCTGCTCGATCGAGTTCCTTCGTTCGTTAAAAATAACGTCGTTTACCAGATTTACATTTATAGCTAGAGCATCTAGGTATGTCAATCGGTGGAAATCAATACTGCGAAGCAAAAACTTCACGCTTTTGCGAGCAGACCTCGAGAATTCAATAAATGAAAACAGCCGAGCTTCATCCTTGTCTTTTAATTCTGTTTTTAAACCTCTGATTTATTTTTATACTACATAGTTTAAAGCCTCCCTGTGTTCATTTAACAGTAGTTTTCAGTTTTTCTCATTTTATACTCAATTATAATTTTAAGTTTCTAATCTTATATCATAATGTCTATTCTTATGGACTATTTAGTCCGTCGAAATGTAAATAAATAAATATTAAATCATCTAAAATATTCTAAAATTTGAAAAAAATAACTGGGAATTCCAAAATATAATCCCTCCATGAATACAAAACTTAGAATTCGTTGATCGCCGCCTGCATCGACGAATAATCGGCGCGTATAAGCCGCCGCGCGAAAAGCAGCTGACCGCGCCGATATCAATATCGAAAGTAAAAGTAAAGCGGGGCTTGCCTCTCGTTTAGCCGGGCGCGCGCACCTCCGCGGGTCGACCGCTTTTCTCGCTGGCGTTTCCTGCACATGGAAAACGAGTCGCCACCACGGGGATCCGGCGCTGCTCTCGCGCGAAATTCCCATTCTACCGCGCTCAGTGTCGCTGCGAAGGACTCGGGCCCCTTCGCGCGAACCAATTACGAAAGCTGCGAGTCCGAGCGATCTGCAAACTGCGTGCACAACTCGCCCCGGCGAGCATGAAAACGCAGCTTGATATGCAGTGATAAGAGGAGCGAAGGTAGACCTCGTTGCTCGGCTTTATGCATGCGATGCGGTAATTTAGTCGCTTTTGCTGAAAAGCCCCCCAACCATTTTTATGTAACTCCGTTTTGTTGTAATACACGGTGTAAATAATCGCTATACTGCAATTTGTATATTTTGCGCAATTTCATTTGATCTACGCACTTTTTTCTTATGCTACGCACATGTTTATGCACTATTTACTTTAATAGATAAGTTAAGATTCATTGAAGTAAATTACAATTTATTTTCTTGTCTCATTCTTTAGAAACTTTGCGGCCCTTAGAATACTTTGTTTTCGCTAAATGCGTAATTTGAGTCCAGCAATATGTAATATCGATTGTCATTTTTTTTTTCTGGAATCATTCCAGTGAGTCGAATGCCTTTTCCAGACGAATTCTATGCTTTGAGTTCAATTGCGCAATATTCTTATTTCAGTAATCGTGCGCATTCACTCCAGATTCCTTAGCAGGGAGTAATTAGTTTTTGTAATAAACCCGCACGCAAGTGATAGATAATAATCATACTAACTTGTCATTTAAGGATTATTTTATTTGAGATTTTCACTTTTCTTCGTATAATCGATGGGTATACTCGCGGGGTACTAAACTTTTAAATGTAAGTTGGAAATAATCGCTTTTTGTACAAATCAGTAACTGTACGCTACTTCTTCCTAAACGAGATATATAGATTTTTCTTTTTCTCTTTTCCAGTAATCAATCTGCATAATTAATACACAGTTCTGCAGTAAATTTATGGAATTTTAAAATTCAATAACAATAAAAAATGTTAGTAATATTCGAGTATTCCTATATTTAGACTATATCCTAGAAAAATAATAAAAAAATAATAAACTTTAACAGAAATTATTTTTATCTAGCTATCTTACTTTGTACAGTTGTATTCTTGACTTATCATCGTAACTTTTTTATAACTTTAGCCGACATAAGTGAACTGGTGATATAAAACATAATATTTTTTTATCACAATATAAGTGACCTACATTTTATAAAAGTCATAACATAAGCTCCGTACAGCTCACAATGTATTCTCAATACCTTGTCAAGTCGCAACTTGTAAACTATCGTTTTAGTCTACACGACTCTACTTTATAATACAATTATACTTGTAATAAGGAATACAATAAATCCGCTAGAATAGAGAATCTAGCTTACGGATTTCGAATGACAGTAAGTAAATGTTACCATTATAAATTACTTGTGGAAAATACCTCGAACTTTTTAACATACAGCATTAGAAACTCTCATTTCCTGCGCGCAAAAATCAAGCGAAAATCCATTAAACTATCGAAATCACACACGTGCCGGTACAATTTTGTCGAACTCGCTTAAGAAACGTTACGTAAGGCATGATTTTTCAAAATCGGCTGTCTTAAATTGAATTGCCGCATGCGCGACCCCTTCGCTCAACTTTCCAAGAACCTCGGTATATGACTTATCAATGAAAAATTGGCTGATGAGACGAGATCGTGAAGGTGCTCAGTGTAAACGCTGCACAAAACGACCAATCGATCATGCGAGAATTGTCAATGTTCACCAGATTTTAGTCATAAATAATCTTGCCTTCGAAGGAACATTAATTTGTCCCTCCAGCACGTTCACCTTGATTTCTAGTTACACCGTTGTTATTGCGAGGGAAAATTCCAAATTATCTTTTTGTAATATATTTTTCGCAAAGTAGACATTGAGTAATGAAACAAATAATTAAAACTGTATCCAGCTGATGTATAACTATAAAAATCAATTAACGTCTTGATTGATTTAGTTTAATCTCTTTTATTATACGCTGAACAAATCGTCATAATAATATTGTAAAAAAATTAACTGTGGTGTTCCTTTTTGAAATTCGTACAGCAAGATAAATCTACGAGTAGCACATCCTTGATATACTGGTATGCTCTGCAACTTTCTTTTCGTAAATGCTTATTTTAAAGACTCTGTACCACTTACGCGAAAATAAAATGTTCGAACACCGTTAATATATTCATAGTTAAATTAAGCAGAACTAAGTGGGAGGCAGAAAGTACTGTTACGTTAAAATTTATATAAACCAGAGGCTGTAGTGCGAATCTAACAGTCGACGACTTTCCGTCGTTGACAAATGTCTCTTTTTGAACGGGTTTGAAATTTTATTTTTTTTTTTAATTGTGAGATTGTGCATCGTTCATTATGCTTGTCTCAATAAAATTGTATATTTCCTCTTATTTGATTGCTATTTGTCTGTCTGTATGTGCTTCGAAAAATATTGGTAATAATTATTGTTTTAATTTTATCCTGTGCTTCGACATTTGATTGTAAAACCTGTAAAGTGTTACTTATAAAAATGTATTATTTTGTTGTAGAGTATTTAAATACCAGTTCAGATTCGGATCTCCAAATATTTTTTTTCAACAAGGAATTACCGTTTATCAGATACTCGAAGCTATCATCCTTCAATGACACTAAAGTACTATGGACTAACCGTACGAATATGATAACACTGGAGTATTTGTCGGAAGAAAAAAGATTTTTCTGGACAACGGACAACGGAGAGCTTTACTCCGTGGTGTGGAACGAAAGCGAAAACTTGTCTCTAGAGGAATTTATTCGAACTAATGCAGATTTTACCCCTATAAAATACAAAGTAAAGCTTCTTTACAGCGAAGAAAAATGGATTCCTCGCTCAATGGCGTTGGATGATATTGGAAAAAAGTTGTACATCGTAGATGCAACAGAAAGGTCAGTAGACGTAATTGATCTGGATGGCAAATACAAAGTCAGACTTTTCAAAAATGAGTGTGTGATACCTATGGAGGTAGTCGTCGATTCTAATGAAGGATTACTGTTCCTCTATGCTTTTAACTCGAATGAGAATAAAACACAGGTAAATTAACGATTATTTAATAATTAGAAGGAAAACTATTAAATTATTTATTGTTTGATTAATAAAATATATGTTCTTAGATTAGACGTATGAATATGGACGGCTCAGACGAGCGCTTGATTATTGATGATAATGACTACACAAATAACTATTGGTCAAAAGTACGCAGTATATTTTCTATTGATAAAACAAACAAGAGATTGTATTATGGAACAGAATTAGATAATTTAGTTATCGCATCGGTCGATTATAACGGTGGTTCTAACGTAAGAATATTGAATGACATTGAAGTAGCGCATACCGAGGTACATAACAATCGCCTTTATTGGGCAAATTCATTCACGAAAAATAAAAGGCTGATGGAAGCCTTTCCTGATCGTAAGTATTGTAATTAATAATATAATATGAACAAAGGAGATAAGGAGTAGTACCAAATGAACATCATGGATTGAATTTTAAAAATAAGACTAATCGTTTTCTTTTTATTATAATTTCAGTTGTCTACGATATGATTTATAGTATGAATAATGAATATTATACCGTAAAGTCTTGCGATATCAGTGATCCAATGCTCCGTAAATCTTCATTTCTATGCAAATCAGATGAAATAAATGAATCTCCATCGAACGAAATAAGTAAATTAGTGTTGAAGAAAACATTTTTTGAATACAACTACTCAGCTTTCCCCGATTCGTTCAAAATCATCGATTTATCGCCTCGGCAAAATCATGCTAATCCTTGTCACGAGAATAACGGTGAATGTGAAGATTACTGTCTCCTTAAACCATCGGGCAAGGATAACAAACTGAGCTTCGGCTGCGCCTGTCACGTAGGTCGGAAAATTAACGAAAACGGAAAAACCTGCTCTAACATCGAGGAACACAAAGTTGTCCGCAAAATAATGCCACACGGCTATGAGAAAAATTTGGTACCATTTGACGGATCATTTGACCATTACATGAGAGATGAAGCTTACAAAATGTATGGACTTCCAAAGACTTTTTTAAATAAAATGTTATATGACGTGCCTGAAGTTTTAACGGCCGATACGCTTATGCAACAGTATGTGATAAATTTGAAAGAAGATTTGATCAAATCGCATAGTGAAAACAAGGTATAACTTATAATATGAATATTCTTTTATATTCATTTGAGCTTCTGCTATGCGAAATTGAATATAACGACTGTAAAGAGTAGTATTTCAAAAATCGGTAAAAAAAGTATACTAAGATGTAAAATCTGAAATCTCAACGACGTACATTTGTATGTTGACTTATTTCATTGTCAGATTATTTACAATAGCTTGTTTTTAACATACATTTGGATTATTTTAAATTACTGTATTCTACAATCGAATCAAATGGAAATAAATAAGCAAATTTTAAGTTAGGTGTAATGTTTCTAATGTAAAATATGAATAACATATTGTATCTTTTAGATATTTGGTCAAAAAGAAAAAAATATTTCTTTTAAAAATCAAAAGATGTATCAGTGATAACTTTAAGTAACTTCCAAGCAAGCTCGTATTTGAATTACGCGCTACCACGGATGGAGGTTTTTTGCAAGTAAAATTTTCAAATACCGTTGAAATATTCAAAGAAAATATGCTACCTTGCAGTTATAGACATACCACTGAAGCTTCAATGCTACATTTTTATCTCTTAGATTTTTTAATTGAAAAGAAAAGAAGTGCAATATTTGAATACAAGAAATTTTATCTAAATACCTTTATTTTTGCACAAACTCATACTACGAGAAAAATAATTTATTGACGATTCACTGGTCCATTGATTGTAGTCAAAAGTGCACTTTAGTGTGCGGAGAAATAAATCTACTTTCATTCGAGTAGCCTCATAACTCAGACGAATAAGAAAAAAGAGCGAATCCCGTTAGTTTTGCCATCTCGATCCTTGCATTTCGGCATCAATCCATCTCGGAAAAAGAAATAATAAATAATTAAAACGAACTAAAAAAGCTGTCTGATTAACATAGTTTCTGTAATCAGGCCATCAAGAAGCAATTAAATTAAAAAAATTAAAAAACTGTGTTAACAAGAAAAATCATGCATAATGATGAGTGACGGTAGTTGGCGCGACTCAAAGTGAAACCGGGGAGGGGGGGGGGGTCGAGAAGGCCGCGTCGATATTTTGACAGTTCACCGCAGTTAAGTAAGTGCATCGAAAGTGTCCGGAGCAGCGTTCGGCGCTGATTTAGCGCTAACGAAGGACTTGCCGTCCACGAATAATACACTCCAAGGCGCGAAGTCGACCTCGATTCCAACCGTTCGTTCAAATAATAAAAATACTTCTCCAATGATTCAATTTATTAAGAAGACTGTGTAATTATTATTTACTCGCTACGATTATCCGACAAAATAATTCGGATTTCCACTTATTGTCGGCAAAAATAAAAGATTATATTATACAGAATATCGTGAGGCACGAAATTCATTTATTAATTCATTTCAGTCATTAATTGCAGTTATTTTCCAAGCTACCAGCTCGTAAAATTTCCATCAATAACTTAACTTCGTCGGTCAAAAGAATCAGCAACGCTATATCGATTTCAAATTAATTACTATAAAAGATAATATAAATCTTAAAGATAATATTCGCGCGGATTGGCGCGTATGCGCGTACGCCTCGCTTGTAAGAAACTTGTTTGCTTCGAGGCAGTTCCAGCTTGGTCGGCGCACAGCTAATAAGTATTGCGAAAAATAAATGGCAGAAAATAAAATAAAAAAAAAAGAAGTCGGAAAATTTCTAAGTTCTAACGAGTAACGTCAATGTGGCGCTTTCACTGGGTCGGAGAACCAGATTAGCATATACTCCTTACGCAAATTATCTCGGATAAACTTGCACCTTCTAGTGCGCGAATGAATTGCTGATATAAAGGCGTTATACAAAGATGGAAATTAGTGTCTTAAGATATTTTTTGTTAAAGAAACCTAGTAATTTATTGTATTTTTGTGGTGGAAAGCCTTTGTTCAATGAGTAGACTGGAATGAATTACATGATTTTTTTATTGCGGAAAATTGGATTAATAATAGCTGCGTTTTGCATTGGAACGATTTTCTGCATTTAAAGGTCAGCGTGCAATTAATGTGCTTATAAAAAAGTAACTCAGACTTGAATATTGAGAAACCGACTAATGATTCACTTGTTTAATCGATTTGTTCTGCACTTCATCTCTCAATCTTGGCGTCCAATCTCCTTTCCGTGGGTAATCCGAAAATCGCAGCGTGTCTATTTATCTAAAGTACGCACATTACATTCTCTCGTTCACTTCCCAATTTCTCGAGCCATTAAAAAAAGGCCAAGCTAATAGCATGGAGCAAATAGAAAGTGAAAATATTAACGCACTCCTTCATACAGCGACTGCTAAGGATCGAAGCGTATTTAGCCGAGAGCTCGCCAGATTCCGTGCGGCACGTGCGCGAGATCCTCATTCTGCTCATCGCGATTGCTCATCAGAAGCGGTCGGGGCACTTCGCGCACGGACTTCCGCGCCGCAAATGAAGGCGCGTGCGCACCGGAAAGGCCACCGCGCGCTTTCTTCTCTCCCCTTTTTCCCGAAAGCGCATAAAATTTCTTTCTTCCCCCGCCGGCATGAGTTGCGCAACCACAAACCAAATCGCCGCGCTTCATTTCCCGCACGCCTAATTAACCACCGAATTTGATTTTCATGTCATGCCTGCCGTTGCGGGGTACCTATGGCCTTTATCCGAGTACGTCGAGTGCCATAGAAAAATTCTAACGAACTAATTTGTTTGACCAAATTTTTATTTTAACTTCATTGTTATAAGAATGTAGTTGTAAATTAGGGTCCGTTATTTGTGGTGCGTGAAACAATATGAGTTACTTGATCGAAATTTCGCTTGTTTCCAGAAACGCGTATAGGAGGAACTGCTTAATCTTATGCAAAACTAATTTATTGCAGTGAACTTTCTACGTGTATACCGCATAATTCGCACTCTTGCAGCGAGCGTATTAAATAGCGTAACTCGAGGTATTAAATTATTTTATTTTAGTTTAGGCTGATGCTACGTCGATTTCATTCTGTGGTTTTACATCCGAATGTGTTTCTATAAAAAGACTCTGCGGGAAGTGTTAAGTTCTGAACTTTCAAACCACAGGCACGAAACAGTCATTTTGAGATATACAATTTGTTTATTACATACTTTAAAAATAATATTTAATTTAATGTTTATTATAGGACTAATAATGTATTCACTTTTACGTTTACGCTTTTATCAAATAATATTATAGAAATATTCATGATTAAAATTACTAACGTATAAACATTCATCGTTGGTATACATATAAATATTTAAAAATTTAATTTCTAATAAAAATATAAATCGTAAATGAATCACTACATTAATTCCAAATCTATAATTTAAAGTATTTGGAGATTGCATAAATTGTTATGTAATACTACAACTAGTTTAAGAACAAACTTTATATGCAAATTAATCTTAAAATGCATTAACTAAAGTTATAAAGTAAAATGTGCATTGAAACATTTCTATGATTAAAATTTATTGTTAGAATCATACCATTTATTACTACTTTTTTATTTTTCGCGATCCATAAAAATATTGATAATTAAATAATAAATGAATCGACGAATAAAAGAAATCGTATCACAAAATTGATTAAAATTCGGATATTCTTTCAGATTATTTACACAACAAATAAATACAATAAAACAGTTCTAATTTAGTTGACAGGATACTCAATGTTAGCAGCAGATAAGGTAATCACGGTAAGACACTTAGTTTCAATTAATTCTACCGCAAAATAACCGTGAAGGTACATTAGATAAAAAGATAAACTACTCCTTTACATAACAAAGAAATATTTCAAAGCAGGTCTCACTTATTTGACAGGATACTTCAGCATACAAGTAAAGACAAGTATGGTGAGACAGTTATTTTTTTAAAACTCTCTCCGCAATAGGAACGGTTAAGTTGCACTTTAAATATCCAACTCAAACACCTATTACTTCATTTTTAAACACAGTAAAGTCCTCCTTCATTTGAAGGTAACAAGATTATAATAACAGGCCGCCAGTGCAACAATCATTCACTTAACCAAAAACCAAGCGATACTAGATTTTGCAAGCCCGAAGGCACATTACATTCCTAGAAAAATCGTTGCCAGCCAATAACGCCTATCCTTCTGTCGCAAGGCCCCATTGACACGCGCAGCTAGTCACGTCGTTTCAAAATTCGCGAAACCCAAAGCGCGCCGATCACTCGAGCGCACCCGCGATGCATCAGCGAGAGAGAGAACGACTTCGGACACGCACTGCGACGAGTCGAGCGCGCTAATTGCGCGTAATGGTCGCTTTCCTATCGGTCGCCCGAGGACACTCTTTCCACGGCCGATGCGAGGAAGCCTGATGCAATTTCACGCGGGCGGCTTCCTCGAGAAAGTGCCGGGTGCCTTTGTCGCTTCCTCGTTCGCAAGGATCGCCCGTCGCTTTTCGCCGCCCGGAGACACTTGCATTGTTGCGAAATCGCCCGAGCTTTTTCTTCGGGGCTGCCGGGGATTTATCACTTCTTTATAATTGGGCGAGGATCGTTCTTGCGTTAAATTCTTCTGGCTCCCGTCTTTTATGTCTTTTTTTTTCTCGAAAAGTGCGCTTTAGAGTCCCGACTGAAGTTTGCGTGTGGATTCGAAGTTAATTACGAAAGCGGAAGTCTTTTCACGTTTAGTTGCATTCAGCTGAGATTGATTAATACTTTGTATGTCATAATAATAAAAGTAATAATGTAATCAGACTGGGTTTTCTTGAGAAAAGTGCTACTATTATTTTTTCGACACAATAGTACAGGTTGACGTTTTGCTCAATCCACGATTTCTAACCTTTTACCAAATTACCGTGTTCTTTTTATGCGTAGATCAGCAAAATTTTTAAAAATAAATCGATCTTCGATCGGTTGGGTAACGGCGAAAAAAAAATTTAGTTAATATTCTTCTCTAGCACTGCTTTCTCAACGGTCAATCAAACCTTTATTTAGTTCAAACATTTCAATCAATTAGCAAATACGTCCGTGTTTAGCCCTATATTAATGGCGCACATGTATAAGATATGTATCCTCGTCAAAATGAGCAGGCAATATTATTCTAGATAAGCATCGTGGATTATTGATATAATAGAGTAATATAAAAAAGAGAGTTCACCTTGAATCATCCATATATTCAATGAATTTACCATAACTCGAGGACGTCGAGATTAGCAGGATCACTGTGAGTTTTATATAATCCCAAACGTCAGATTTGATGCAAATTTATTTACTCTCGTTTGCTCGCGGTAATAAATTACATTTAGAATGAAGAAATACGTGTGCGCTACCACTTTGACAAAATATCCTTCGCCTGAAATAGCCTTCCTTAAATGACTTAAAGGAAGAAAAAGTGAACAATTGGAAATCAATGGCAATCAACTTGTTTTACTCAACTGACAAGGACTTTTTTAGTAAAAGAAATATAGGTATAATGTTCTCTGATTCATTGGGTTAATTCTATTCAAAATTTTGAGCTGTTTCATAATTGTTTTTAGAAAATAGAGCAGGATTCGAGTTATGCATGATGGAAGATTTTTGGAGGATATGGATTCATAATATGATCTGGTTCTCAAGAGAGAGCGCATTAAGCAATAATCAATGAATATTGAATTGCATAACCAAAGATCATTTTGTGATGGCATTTCTTATTTTATCTACGGGATGCAATATAAATGAAAGTAGATGTCGCTTCAAAGATTGCATCAACCGAGTTGTAAATAGTCTAGTTTTCTCCGATAATTAATGAAATGATTTTTCGGATATATTTTTTCCCCGTTTAATGACTACTTCTCAAATTGGAAAAATAATTGCTCCCAATCCATTTATTATTTCAAACCCGTAAAAGTTTAGAAGTGCTGAAAAAATGTAGAACAATAGCGAAGCTTAACGTGTATATTTCCGCACTTAACAAAGAGTGCCATTGTGCTTCGTAGTGACGATTAAAATTAACAAAAGCGACATTATCCTATGACAAATTACGGCGGCGACTATTAAACACTTTCTCGATCTGCCAGCTCGATAGTTATATAGTTTACTTCGCAAAACTTGCGAAAGTCGTAAACAGCATGACGAGCTCAGGAAACAATAATTGTCTCATTTTTTTCTATTTATTCGCGCAATTTTAGGAACTGCTTTGAAGAAATTACTTTTCTGCAGTTTTACTTTTTTATTACCGTCCACTTTATTAAAGTGATTATTTATTCCATTCGCTTAATTGCGCTCCTAACGTCTCGCCAGCTGAAATATTCAAACAAATTAATTAAGATGGCGCTAATCGATCTCAAGTAAATTAATTAAACACTGGACAAATCATCGCGAAACTTTTTAAAATTGTCATTAGAAAGAATATATACATATTGCAACAAAATGCTAATAAAAAAACAGTAATATTCAATGGAATTCAATGGAATTCTACGTTGTTTGAATGTATTTCATTTTCTAATTGTTACAAATGAATGTTCAAGCAAATTTGAATTTTATTTTCATTCAAAATGCATATATTTCGATGCTCAGCAAGTCAAATCTTAAAATGTACACATACCGTATTCGCGCACGAATAAATATTTTACAATAACAAATAGAAGCGTATATAAAACATATTCAATAATATGCAAAGCACTTATCGCTTTCTATGCGTCAGTAAATTAAACGCCGGATTCCCAAATATTTTCCTTTATTACGCAAAAGCATAGCGAGCGCGGGCAAGAAGTAATGTTTAAACTTCCTAAAGACTCCGGACTTTACGCCTCATATTTTCCCGCCACCTCTCGGTTCGGAACTTTTAGCGCGAATATAAATCGGAATAGCGCGAAGAGAAAAAAGCTGAAATGATAGGGCACCGCGGCGCAGCTAAACCGACGCGCCGGCTTAGCCGAGCTAAGCCTTCAAAATCTTTTAGTATCTGTTGCTGGCCTTTTTACGCTAACCGGTATACTTTCCCAATGGGATTTTTACGAGTTGGCGTAAAAAGAGAGCAACTCTTTCACCTGCATCGCCTTGTAAACGGATAATTGAAGTTTTACGGAATGGAAAAATCATGGTTTCGGCTTAGCCGCGCGAAGTCCCGAGAGCTCGACCCGATGAATGTATACTGTTATGAAATTTTGGACTCGTGCACGCGATTGTTCCATTGCGAATTAGATAAGCAGCAGTTTTAACCAAGTATTTTATGTAAGCTTTCCGCGCGGATATTTAACTATCGACCAGGGGAAAATATAGTTTTACGCGGCCTCTAAAACCGGCCGCCATTAAATGAATCCTTCTATTTTTTAGTGTTAACAAAATGAATTTAAAAATTTCTGTTATGCGATTGGTTCTTTGCCACGTTTGATTGCATTAGTTTGACATATTACCGCAATAGTTCACAGAGCTTTTATATCACCGATTTATGACATCGAGGAAAAAACTTGCAGTAAGCATGTTTTTATCTCAGTTGTACATTAACGTGCAGTATCGATGTTATAAAGGGCAAGAGTAGTTTTCAATTTTACGAATCAAAACAATTCGAATTAAAAAATAAACAAATAAATACTCTTGAAAAGTAAGGTCCTTAAACAAACGGATTATTTTGCTTCCATATTACGCTAATTTTCGAGCTGAGCCTATTTTTTACGGTACGGTATGTGTAACAGCCGGCACATTTATGTACTATGCAATAGGGTAATGAATCCACTAATATACAATACGTTACTTTAATGTTTGCGAAGTTTCGCTCTATTTTTATCGATAACCGACACAGAGAATGCAGATTTTTTCTTACTCTCTAAAAGTGGTTTTATGATTCGCGCAAGAACGCTGCCGGTGGTGCAGTTTTAAAAAAGAACCAGGTCAATATGCCCCTCAGCATCTACTTAATGGATATTTCCATTCTAAACGTATTAGGAGAGCATTTTCTAAAAATTATTCTCTTGGTTAAATCATGCCTATTTATGTTTTTTTATTCTCCTTTAAATATACTTTTTACTTGTTAAAAATTATCAAACTGTACCTACATTATTATATTCCAATTTGGTCCGAACCAACCAGTTATTTCGGAATATGCAATTGCAATCTGTTTTTTTTTTTTTTTAATTTAATATTATATGTAAATATGTTTGTATTAAACCCACGAATAAAAGCATATTTCTTATAAAAAAACATGTATTAGACAAGTCTATATTTTTGTATTGCAAAAAATAAACTGCGGTAAAAGAATTTTTTGGTGAAAATTGCTCTGTAGTTACTGAGTGTTAGAGTCGAATTAATACTATACAAGTTTTAAAAAAATTACTGACAAATGTACTAATTGGTACAATGTATTTATGAATTTCTGGCAAATAAGTTGCTTGTTCTCAAGATGAATCAGTATACGTAGCAGTTTCTAGAAAAAATGTAAGTTTGTAATGTTACCCATTCTTTCTTATTTCTTTAAGCGAAGGGTAAACCAAACGAAATTTTCTCCGGAGCATTATAGGAAAAATGATCTAATTACCGCTTGCGAAATTTGTAGTCCGAGATTTCATAGTGCACGCTGAAAGGAGGAGGGGTCAATTGAACAAATTTCAACGTTGCGCAAAATTGATACTCGCGCATTTCCAGTTCGGTCGATCGCGCGACACCCAGGCTAATTTTCTCACGCTTGCGCGCGCGCGTATATACCGTACGACGGAGATAATCACCGAGGCGACACGCGTAAACACCTCGGGGCTCCGGGACCCGTTCGCCTCAGAACCACCGATCAAGCGGTGATTTCGGTGTAGCTTTGTCGTTGCGGTTCGCTCGATATAAATTGCACGCGTGGGTGGTTCATTTATTTCTTTCGGCGGATTCGCGTGCCGACAAAATAAGTCGCAGGTAATTAAGAGGCTATTTAAGAGGAATATTTAATTTATGCTAATGAAAAAAGGCGTTAGAATGATGAAGCTGAGGTTTATTTTCGATTTTGAACGAAAATTCATTCGGCGGAGCGCCGGCTGCTTATCTTGTTTGTAGTGGTCAACGAAAGTGAATTTTCATTAGAAACTTAATGATGGTTTATATAGATTCGTCAGTGCAATAATGAGGCATTTTACCCGTTGCTTTAATTATACACGTCAAAATGATGGCGATATTTGGAAACGAATTTTTTTTTATATCGGAGGATGATAATTTACATCACCGTTCATTAACGAAAAAGTCTTCGCTGCTCTACTTCCTCTTGAAAAAAAAGGAAAAGCGTGGTATCTGTAGTATACTTATATGCTAGCTATACTGACGTTTAGTGAAAGAGTAAATTATACGTAATTTTATTTTCCTGTGCTTTTAGAAATTTACTAGAAGAAGTTCGTACTAATTATTTACGAATGACTTTTGCTCTGTAATAAGATTTTAAATGTACACTGGGCTAATAGAAAATTTATATTTCTATAAAGTAAAACTTTCAAACAATTACATACATTAACAACCTTTTTCTTTCATTTTACATTTAATTACACCTAAGCGGTATTAATTTCGAAAAAAAAAATTAAAATAGTATTAGAAAGACAGAGAGGAACCAAGAGAAGGATGACAAGCGAGCAATAAATAAGGCCTTTGTGCGTTCGCCCCCGCGATCGCGTGGGAAAATCACAGAAAATTTATACATTGCACTGTCTTGTGGATCCGGCATAAGTAACTTCAAAAATTTCCATAAAGCATGCGTTCCCTTTCGCGAGTCGCCTGGTGTCGAGGCTTTGTTTGGATGCAAGCACCTACCGAAGCTTAACGTTTAGCCGGGACACAATCAGGCCAGTTAATCTGCGAAAAAATCGACCGGCCACTTTCGGAATTTAATTGGCAATTAGATCAGCCGCTCATGCGCGAAAGCTAAAATTGATCCACCGCGCAAGTGTGTGTGTGTATCCACTTCGGACAATCGAGCGGAAAAGGGGAGCGAGCCTGAGGCGTGGTTCTGCATCAGCTATGCAGTGACGCATACATATGCACGCTTATCTGTGTGTTTGTGTATGTGCAAGAAAAAAATATTTGCATTAAATTTAGCGTAACGTGATGGAAGCAGAATTCAAACGTACATTAAAAAAATGTTATAAATACATTCATGTAAGTAGAATATTGAAATGTATGCACATACATTCACATGAGTGAGTTAAGTCTACATATACTTTCTGCTTCAATTACACGGAGAGAAATGTTATAGTAAAAATTACTATGTTTCGTAGGAACCGTGCAATATACTCGACTTATAACAATTTTTACTACTCTCTAAATCTGAAAATGTGAATAGCGACATTTAATAAGTGAAAAGTCGTTCACATGCTAATTATGTGAACGATTTTTCACATAAAAAATGTCACTATTCACACTTTCCATGTGAATTTCACATTTTTAGATTTAGAGAGTATAAACAGTACGAAATATTGTTATGTAAAAATCATCATAGATTCAGTATATCCCATTGTTCCTACGAAACATAATAATTTTTATTATACAATTTCTCTCCGTGTGGTGCGGAGTGGACACACTATCAAAAGGTGATGTGCGCAATGTCGTGAATTTATGAAAACTTACGGCGATGGAAAAGGTGTATTAGTGAATTATCGAGTTTTCCGCGTGGCCGGTGATGCCTTTTTTGCAATGAAAGTGATTTGAGCAAAATTGCTGCACGGACTTCCGCTTGAAGGCGGTGACTTGGGTTGTGAAATCTCATAATCATGCGTATTAGTTTTTTAGCTCTTCGTTGAATTTTTTATCTCCGTATAAGAAATTAAATAATTCTCTGAATTTATTGATTAATTGTATACTTTAATGGTGTACAAAAAATTTCCAAACTATTCATTGACCTTATTTGTAAATCATATTTCTAATTATGTAAATGATCTTATGTTTTTCGAAAACACTATGAAATAATTAGAGACACTTAAATTTATATTTGCATTAATATGAAAATAAGATGCAGAGGGCAGTGAGTGAATAAATTAAACGTGGAATAAGCAATAGTGGTAAGGCTAGGGTTTGAATTTCTCTTAGCCACATAAAAGCAGTCGCTTGCTTTTATCACTCAAGAAAAAAGAAAACATTTACTTTCGGTTTGCACTACTTATGTACGCATGATGACAAACGCAATTTAAAAATTATCCCTCCACTGTTAAATTTTCACATTTACGTTTCTCCGAATACATAAACAAATTAGCCTCACTGTAGCCTTTCACTTCCTAATTCAAAAAAGGCAGCAATACATTCGAAACTTTTAAATAAAATAATTAATGTGAGCTAAGTCAGACTTTAAATAAATAAGGTTTAAATAAAAATGACAATTTTTTTTTAAATAACTTTGTCATTAATAAAGCATCTTCGAGATTCTCCATTAATCACTATTTTTACTCGCAACTCCTCGGTAAAGAAAAGGTTCGTCTAAACAATTCTCTTCAAGGCGATTTTTCACCAAACTTCTTTATTGATATTTATAAAAAAAGCGATAAATAGCATGAGTGCGCGCAACTAATGGTTTATTTAACATGGAAAGTGCAGCGGCGTCAACTGCATATAGATCATAAATCATCACACGTCCCTAGCGCTTGTCACTGCATTGCCAATAAGGATGGCACTTGACGAACGCCAGTCAGCGTTAACTTATTATGCAGCTGTTCCACTGGTTATTAACCTCCAGGTGAAAGCAGTAAAAAATAAAAAAACAAACAAAACCATTGAAATTTTCTAAAGTTCGAACAGTGTATTTATATAGTGTCTTGTTTTTTCTGAGAAGCATGCACAGTAAAATTTTCAAATATTAATATAAATTGTTTAAAAAGTAAAAATTTCTTATTAATTTGTTCAAATTATTCAGATGATACAATACTCATTCTTTATAAGAATTCATTTTTAAATCATTTGATCGTTATAAAGAATTGATAAACTCAATTACGTGAATAAACTAAATTTATTACCCTTAATTATAATATCGATAAAGGATTGTTATTCTCTTTTTCGAACATTTCAAACACTCTGGGCTTTTTTAAAATCTCTTTAACAATTTAAATTCGGAAACGCGATAAAAGTTGAAATTTAAAATTCATTTTTTCCCCATTTCCATTTTGCAGTAACAAAGAAAAGCAAGTGTAACGTCCCGAACGGTACCAAATTCCTCGAGGCACACGAGAAAGGGAAAAAAGCGGTCGATCAACCTGCCGACGCAAGAAAAGTCTGGAGGTGAGATGCGTTCGTGTCCGCGCGCACTTGTTGCGTAATGGCAAGTCTCGCGGCGTGACTTATCCCCTTGCTAAAAAAAGAAGTTCAGTATTTATGTGAGCGCGATTAAATAATGCCCGGCGTAATTGCGGCATTAGGACGGCTTTTTATCTCCCCCGCAAAGCTCCCAACGATTTTACTTTCTCCCGCGCAAAAGCCCGCGCGGTGAACCTCGCGGACCGACGAATACTATTTCTCAGTTCTTACAGCGGTACTCGACAGTCTGAGAAATTGGGTGCGCAGGAAAGAACGCAGTGTCTGGTGTGGTTATCAAGTTGTCGAAACGAAAGCTTCCAATACTTCTCTAAAGGACTTTTCGCTCAGTGCTTGAGAGGGAAGGGGAGGGGGGGGGGGGCGTGTGCTTAAAATTAACTTTGATGTGGATGGTAGAAATTTACAATCGAGTGGACGCGGCCTTGTTTTCACTTTTTTTCAATGAGTGCCAAACTGCAAATTAGAAGTTTTGCTCGACGATTATTTCGTGATTTCCTTTTCGAATTGCTTTCTCTCTTTCAATGGTATATAATAATATGTAAACAAATTTGAGGATCTTCCGTCGCGAATTTAATAACTTCTTTAGCGTAATAGAAGGTTTATTGGTTGCAGAATATTGCGTGTATAAATTTAAAACAAAAAGTGGTTACGATAATCTTTTTTTTCGAAAACGCAAAGACGTACATAATAAGATTTCTTTTACCCGATTTTTATAATTAGAGTGGAAAATATCGCATTATCTTTTTAACTGAAATAAACAAATTGATTAATTATAATTAATAAATAAAAAAACTGTAAGAAGAATTGTGTACACTCACCCTCGACACAGGACCGCGCAGTCCCTCCGTCGTCACGATAGTCAGTAATAAGAGGAGCAGCGCCCATTTTATAAAATTCGGCTCCATTCTAAAAAGAAATTTTAAATTTATGTTTATCAGACGTTTTTTCTTATTAAATATCACAGTATCTAAACTTATGTTTATTGTTAAAAAAGCGAAAAGGCGTATTTGAATGACACAATCACTTAAGGAAAAGTTGAGTGTTATTGCATTTCAATTAAGGTAACGTGAAAGATGAAAGTCCCTCAAACTTCACAAGACCTTAAGACGCGATAATATAAGGAGGTTAAGGAGATTTCTTCCGTTTGATGAAAAAACAACAAAAAAGGAATTTTAAACCTTCATTCTATCGACAGTGGAAGTGGAATAATTAATGAAACTTTGTAAAATCAGGAGCAAACGGATGTTATCCTTCAATATCGTAATAATCATAATCATGTTTCTCCGTACCGATGTAAAATCTAAATGTAAACGTGCGCCTTTTCTCATTTGCACATTATTTGTCTGTGGTCGATTTCTGTTCACAAAAAAAGAAAAAAGTAAATAGATTTGCTATAATATAATATATACAGCTGTCAAAAAAGTGACAAAACCACTTTCACGCCAAAAAGTCTTCCATAGAATTCAAGGACGGACAAATAAATGTATACGAGGTCGCTCGAAAGTTCCTTTCGCCCGCGTGCTTTCGAGAAATTAATTAAAAACACTGCACTCTGAAGCTGGGGGTAATAAAATTCGAATCGCTCGACCCCAAAAACGAAAAAATATTCTGCCCTTGGTGCGATAAACGAAAATCAACTGTTCCAATCTAGACCAAAGTAACTCACAGTGTCTACCATTATAAATAATTGAAGTAAATTACTGTGCGTACAAGTAAAATTACATTTTTTATTTTATTCTATACTGTCTTTAATCAAGTAGCTTCTGAGTAAATGAAAAAAGAGCTATATAGGACATTTTTACCATCACTCAATTGAAAAAGAACAATAGGAAATATTAGCGAGCGATAAAAGTCCGCAATAAATCTTGAGCAGACACAATTGTTTCTTGCTTAATCGAATATCCTTTTCCTAATTTTCATTACTCAGTTCGTTATTCAGAACCACGTTGTACGTTCCGCCATACCAGACATGCACTCCTCCAGATTGCGATCTAACATTTTTTTCGCTTTTATCATTGAAACAGCAAAACGCTTATCATGAAAAAGTGCAACTGATTTTCTCGATAAACACAATGCTGTATAACAGACACGGAACAAAAAATGGCTTTAAGTGATTACTTAACGGCTAGTTCGGTAGTCAAGAAACATTGTGCTTCTTGTTTTTTTTTTTTTAAGAAATAATGAGGAGTAAAAGCTGCATGTTAAAATTTTGGTTGCCATTCAAGTTTCACCACGCCTAAATTATTTTGACTAAATTAAAAGAAAAAGTAGTATGATAATATTTATATGATAATAACACGACAGAATTAAAATATAGAGTCGCACAACGGGTCGTAAGTGTGTCCAGTTTCTCTAGATTTTCACTAACTCCGAGAAAGGATAAACGTATCCACCAAAACAGTGTTCATTTCTCCTCGTTCTTATCGATTCGAAAAATATTGCTTTCAACCCGGAATGCACAAAGTGCAATAACTGAACATCGTCGTCAGTCAATACGAAAAGCGTCCTAAATCGCTCCGAGAAAAGCGCATATCCATCAATAAGCACTGTATAATGCAACATCCCTTTCCACAATCTCGCATAATCCCGATCCGCTCGTAATCCTGGCCGAGCGGCATGTACGTGCATATCCTTGAAGGCGTCCACTTGCCAGGCGCACTTTATCTCGGCGCTCGCCGAGACACGCCACGATTTCGCCTCTCTCGCGCCATTCTCGTGTCACTTTTACTCCGCTCGCTCGCGCCTCGAGTTTTCCCATATAATCGCCGCAGTCCTGCGCTCGCTTATATATTTTTCGATAATCCCCTCCCACTTCTGTTTCATTTCCCACCGGCCGACTTTCCACCATCGGTTTTCGTACATAGCCGCGCCGATTTCGTAAGATCGGTTATCGCGATTTACAAGAACAGCACTGTAGGTACCGCGCTATCGTAAATTTTGTGCGTACGACCCCGCGGAAAATTCTGCTGGAAAATTTTCGAGGGGAGGCGAATTCACAGCGGCTTTTCAGTGAATATCAGCTGTTCGTAACGCGAGCTTTTGCTCGTGACTCTGCTCATGACCGTCCAAGAGGGCAGAGGTGCGCACAGCTATGGGTAGACGAAAGGTTACGGGATCCTTTCACACAGAGGATTGTATTATAATACAATATGTATACGGATAAATAGCTTTGTTCATTATGGTGCCAATTTTCGAGGGTCTACGGGGTAATAACAAGTAGTGAAAAAATTACAGTGCGTTATGTAAGATCGAGTTTGATCCGATTTTAATCTGCCTCGTTGTGAAATTATACTATAATAGCTGCGCTCTAGTTTAATTAAGATCCCTGCGCATGTCGTTTTTAGTTGACGGCACTTTATCGAAATTAACGGAATACATATTTGTAATGGCGATTATTGATATGGCCGATGAAAAATTAAGGCGAGTCAGCTTTTATCTGATGAGTTATTCTACTATTACATTCGGTTTCGTTAAGAGTTGAATAGCCGAGATGCTTTTTTAAAAAGTAGAGGTAAAAACATCAACAGACCAGGGAAGCAAGATGGGATCGGTAGTTGTTACGTGGGTTTAAACTGATTACACTGGAAGTTTCCTGATAAAAGTATATCGAAACTAAGTTGTATGTACTGTGATTAGCGAGGAAACTAATTAAAAGCTACTTTGCTTGCACCGAGAACAATGAAATGAAACTTTAAAGGGCCAACAAAAAATGTTCAAAACCATTCGTTTTATAAGATTTTTACACACACTGAGATTGGTTAAGTAGTTATAAAAAAAATCGTAAGCGCAAATTAATTATGTCGTAAGCTTGAAAATTTACGCGACCGCACAGCACCGATTTTAAACCGATTGCATGCGAAGTTTCTTACTCGCTTCATATGATATACGAGGTAACAAATTCATAGCGGTAAACTGCCTACTTAACGCTCAAAGAAAGCAGTAAAATTAAACTGTATAAAAAGTAAAAGAGCCTAAACATAAACATCCCAAATTGGCCAATCCCTCAAAACTGACATTACTATCGCAGCGAAAATAAATCTCCTCGCGGAGTGAGATCTCCAGCGAAACAATCTCATCCTTCCTCGTTAAAACTGAAACACCGACATCTGCCTCCGTGTCATTATCATCTCATTACTCGGAAACTCGCGAAGAATAGCCGATCGCCGGTGTTCAAAGCATCCAATTAAGTCGCGCTCAATTAGCGAAAGCGAGACCGCCTCCTCCCGCCGCGGAAATCAGCGCGTGTTAGAGGAGCGCGTCGGGCCGATTAGGCGCTCTCGAAGCCGCCTTTCACGCGAAGCCGTCTATATAAATCGTCGGCTCGTCCCGGAGCATTAGAGGCGCGTGCCGGCGGCCTCCCCGAGGGAGAATCGATCGCTCGCGCTGGCGCCGTGATTCATCCTTCTATTCACCGGCGCGCGCCGGCGTTTTCAATGCCGCGCAAGGCTGCCGCTGTTGACGATGCGCCGCCGGAGTTGCTGCCGATCTCTCTCCCGCCGGTTGCGCAATGAGCTATTTAGGCACTGCGCACCGTAGATTCGGGCTCGTTTCTTTTGGGACGCTTAATTGACTGCCAACTGCGCCTTTTTCAGGATTCAGGGTAAATATGAGAATCGATTCGAGATTTTGCGACTTCGGTTTTGAATCGATTGCTGCTCAAAATGCGCGCTCGCATTGCTTTCGTTTAATTGGACTTGCGTTGTAAGTGTGGCTGTATTTGGCAGCCGGTTTTTTGCGTCGGAAATTTAGGTAGGGAACTTTTTTTCAATGCTGTTTGAGCACATTTGTTTTTGGGCACACAATATTTAAAATAATTGGATATTGGTACTCGGAGAGTGAAATTGTTTATTAAGCCGAAGGCGACAGCATCGAGTATTTCTCTATTTAAAAGTGGAGCGGTTATTGATCTAGTTCGAAAATTATCCTTACCTGATTTGCTTTGATTGAGATTGTGCAAAATCACGTTACCAAGTTAATGTAGAAATACTTGCTTCAAGTTATTTCTTAGCAACGATTCTGCAGTTTATTTTTGCTTTTAATTTATATCGATATTTTATATAAAGAATCACACGATGTAAAACGATGTAAAACAAATAATAGCAATAAAAGGATGATAAAGTTTCCAGATTACAAAAAGTGCAATAAATTAATTCTATATGAATTTCTAATTTTAGCACCTATTGAATAAGTAGCTATAATTTTTTATATTAATTTCCTGCACACATGTAAGGTGTTTTTCATAACATTCCTCCAGTTGCATACTAATGAATTATTTAAATGCTGCTCGTAACTCTAACATTAAGCTTTATAAAATGCTCGATAAAATTTTTGCAATTTACCTTTCAAATACTCGCTTTGGATTAAAGATTGCTGCAATAATCGACTACAATTACAATAACAAAACATCGGGAATTGATGTTTAATAGAATCGAATGGCGAATAAATTATACGTGTATTGTTTCGGCCTTTAAACCGACAAACTATAGTGGAAGGCAATGAAAGCGTACCTAATTGACGCGCTCAAGAAAATAATTACTTTTATGCCGGTAAAAGAAACACTTGTCTCGATCATTTTCACTTTACACTGCTAAAACAATCGCATTTTTTTAAAGGATATATTTGATGAACGTAATATTTTTATTGCATAAATAATTCTCGATTATGATAAATAAAGAATATGTTGAGTTGACCCAACCCCGCAACACTAGTCTTCAAAAAGAAACTGCCACAAAAGCCAGAAAATCGAAGTAACTCTTCCAAAACTAATCCGATCAACGCGGAAAATCAATACATCCGAGATCGTTAGTCATCCGTCAACGGGTGCGGCGAGTGCCAGATTCCGCGAAGGTCCCTCTAAAAATCGCATTTCGCGTGTCTCGCTCTCGGATCTCCCTTTCTCTGACCGGCAGCATGGCACGATGAAAATTTTACGTAAGCGCACCCGGGCTGATCTGTCCGGGCTCACGGTTATGCGCGCGTGAAAGTGGCCGGACGGCCGCGGTTAATCGCCGAGCCCGCCGTTCGGTTAATATTCTGCAATTCTATTGTGCCCCTGTGCGCGCGGAACCGTGGACTAAGTCCGAGCTTTTTTTTACGCGAGAATCGCTCGGTGATGAAGAGGCGATGACTACTCGCATTCTCTTCACTCTAGTGTACAAGGATTTTCATTAATTCGATGTGCACAGTTCGCTAATTTTAGGTGTCGGAAGGAAGTACTTTTTTTTAAGGTTTAGTAGCAACTGGGCTTCTTGTACTTCTGGTTTAAGTAAAAGCCGTTGACTTCAATAATCGTTTGAATCTAAGGAAAAGTACTTCCGCACCGAAGCTGTCATTACACTGTTTCAGTCTTTTTAACGTTCAGGTGCGAAATTGAGCAGCACTAAAGCCGATATTTTTGCAAAAGGGAAAAAATTGATGGTTTTCTTCTACAATAAGATTTAGTGATCTTATTTCATTTAATAACTCCCGAGAATAAAAAAAGACATTATTTCCATCGCGATAACATCTTCCTCTTAAAAACAATTCGCTATAAATGTCGGGCAACCGCTGCTTCGAAATAAAATCAATCATTGAGCCTAAAATTAAATAAAATAAGGTTCAATTTTTTAATTTCATTTTAAATCAACATGAAGTACATTCTCTCTATTTATCTTTACATTCAGTCCGTAATTTAACGGCAATGTTAGGATAACCTTTCGTTCACGCGCAACTATTTTTTTTTACAATGCCAATAAAAGTTTAAAAAACAATGTTCTCGATTTCTATTTATCTATTATTCAACTCAATTTTCGTGCAATCAGGGAAAAATGTATGCGTAACCGTGTAGAATCTAAGCAGAGCAGTAGTAAACGTCGCAAATGAAACTTTTATGGGCTCTATGCCGCAACGTAAATAAAAACGCAGAACACTTTGCAATATGCACTCAATTTCCGGTTATTTTTTTCTCCAAGGTTTACATTTGCATACATCTATATGACTTTGCTTCGTCTCGCAATTCATTATACTTGAAGCCGCTACAACCGATACCTTTTGACGAGTTCTGGAATTTACACGAAAATGAAGGGATAAAAAACTAGCTTTTCCCATTTCTAGCCAAACTTGCATTTGTAGACATTTTTTGCAGACTATTACACCTCCTCACGGCCGGTTATTCATTCACGGATGCTGGTTACATGTGTGCTACTCTGCGAGATGTTACAAACAAGTTTACTTGAGCTTTCATTTTTTTGCAAGGTGCCTATTGTGTCACTTTCCTTCGATCATTTCTACTTAAAAAATTTAATTTATTTTAAGTATAAAACAGGAGGTTATTAGAAATGAGAGTTAAGAGTGAGGGGTAACATGTTGTAAAAATTAGAAAGTAGGCAACTGCAATTGAAAAGTTAACTACCTTTATAACTACTTAGCGATAGCGAAAAACCTAATATCACGTGCGTCGTACGCAGCGAGAAGAAACTGTCGCGACGCATATGTTGAGCGCTGAAAACGATATCCTGACTGCATGACTTTCTAACGAACCAGCAGCTGCTATGCACTGCGCGACACGCGTGTGCATATTCTTTCTCTTAATGTTCTATTAGAAAAATAATTTGATATGGTAAATTTTATAATCATTGTGGATCAATTATTGACGAAATGAAAAAAAAAATTGTTTTCCTGTAGTTATTAAATTTACATAAAATATCGAACTTCGGTAGAAAGTTAGTAACTTTCTTTCTCGATTAATCCTTAATCATAACAAAAGTTTATGTTTTGTTTACGTAATACCGGTGAGGAAGAGATTCTTAAATAGTATTTAAATTAAGGAAATTCATCTTCAGCAATAGCGAGATCTCATTTACTAAACAACGTGGAAATCAAGTGGTATTCATAATCCAAACCGATTTATCAAATTTTCTAAATAATTTCATTTTTGTCGAAACTAAAAGTGATATTCTTTTTAGATTAAAAAGTCTGTCTATTTTTGTTTAAGCTAAAAATGTGACACCTGAGAAAGTAATATATAAAAGTAAATACAACAACGATATTGTAACAAAGATGATAAAAACCCAGAATCAATACGAAAATCTGTCACGCTTTCATATAACTACTCAAATCTGGATTATGTTAACAATACCGAACAAATACAAAAAATATTAACCGCGCCAAATCGATTTTTTTCTTTGTTCACATATATCTCACGTCATAAAAACCCGATCTTTACACTTCATAAAAAATGGGTATTATACATTCCATATTACTTAATGAAATCGAAAGTCTATCTACTTTCTTGCTGGTAGCGCAGAAACTTTCTTCCGCGTCACGTTCGAAAAATGAGAGAAAAAAAACGTAATAGAACCAGATCAAGTCGATCAAAAAAAAAAAATAAATCAGCAAGTCAACCGCTTGAAATATTTAAAGAGATTCTAATTATAAGCTTACCTGACAGTGGCGCTTTTATCCCAGCGTGTCGCACATCACAGGTCACTTGCTCAATTCGCTCGGGTCGCGGGCGAATCGACAGAAAAAATCACGGTCTGTGCGTGCACCTCTGGAATTAGATCGGTTCTCGATCGTGTTGCTTTCGCCGATATGCGAAATTTCACGGATGTGCCTCGGGTTCTAGTTTGGGGAATGGTATTAATTTAAATGGACTTTCTACTTTATTATCAGCGCTTAGCAAAAAGTGCATTTTGTTCATTCAATCGCGAGGAAGTTGCTTTAGATTTATACGGCTAATTAAGTACACAGATTGAAAAACATAGAGTTAATTAATTTTCATTAATACAAAACAGGAATAAAAATCGTGAATTAAGAACAACTATTCTAATTCGTGTAAAAAATTGATTTAAAAAATGTATCAGTGCAGTTCTACCGCTACCGATCTTCAGCACCTGAAACCTCACCCAGAACAACTTCCACGTTATCCAAAACACTTTTCACTTGGCGCTCGATAAAAAATAAAGAAAAAAATTCTAAAAAAAAAAGTAAAAACCCGCACGTTCAATCACTTTTCCGAGAAAAAAAATCGTAAAATCCGCTCGAGCTTTCAGCGTGAAAAAAGCACTTCAGTCCATGACGTCGAGCACGCAACTTAAAAAAGTTCGATCGACTGCTGCTTACGCGGAGGAGTGTCGTGCGGGACGCGCTTTCGCGGTCCCCGGCGCGGGTTGTCTGGCCGGTGGTGTCCCGAGCTCGGCCGCGGCAGGCCGGGCGATCGGCGGCGGTGTCAAAAAACGGGGCAGCCACGAGAGAGCGAGAGGGCGAGCCGCGTAAAAAGATCGGCGAGCCGCGCGAGCATTTTCCCTTTCGCCAGAGCCCCACCGCGCCGGCCCAGTCCCCACCTGTGCGCCTTCCGTGGGAGCCGCCGCCTCGGACACGCGGCGCCCCGACACCGAGGATATGCGCTGTCCGGCCGTTCGATATCTGACCGCTAGGACTTCAGACCTCCGCCGATCGCTCGCTCCTTCCTTTGTTCGCTTGTTGTACTCGGAGATTTTTCCTTTTCCGTTCGGTAAAGTCCCGAGAAAAATAATAAGTTGGGATAAAGTATTTACCAAGTTTATTCTTGGATTAAGTTCGCGTTCACGTAGACACAATGAGACTTTCACAAAATTGTCAAGATTTTTTTTACGCGGATGCCCGTCGGGGCGCACTGCTTTGTGCACTATAGAGAATGGGCACTTATTTTGTAGAAGAAAGTGAACGAGTGAACTGGAAATTAATTTGTAGAAAAAGTTTCTTTATTTAGTTTGTATAGTCCTCTTTTATTAATAATTTCATCGATCGTAACTGATGGATTATTAAATTAATGATTCTGTTATTCGAATGATGAGAGTTGATTACCTCGTTAATAATTTATGCTATCATTTTTTAAGCCTAATTGTTCTTTATAAAATACGGTTCAAAAATTTAGATACCGATGTTTGTGATTAAAAATAACGCTAACTGTATAGCCTTCGACTAAAAATGCTGCATAATGAAATTAAGCAGAAAACCAGTTTTTCTAAACTGGCTCGAAATATCTACAAATTGAATTTTCATAAAAACACGACGAAAGCGACTAATTCTCTATCATAAAAAATAGAGTAGTTCATTTGCCGTAAACATAAATAAAATAAGTAGACCTTAAAGGACATTACAGTTTCTAAGTAGAAGAAAGACAATGGAATTATACTATTATCCTCTCAATATTAAACGATGTTAATGGATTTAAAAGAATGTCCATTTCGATCTTTTAAAACAAACCTTGAGTCACAAGCATCGCTACACTTGAGTGGAAAAATTCATCGATGCCATTCCAGCAAAAAATGTCCTTATATTCTTAACGATTAAAAAATTATTTATTCATGAATGCTATTTGAATAGAAAAAACTCGCAACTATAAAATTACCGCTGAAAATCCCATAAACTTGCTTAGCTAAAAATAAACCTGTCACGCAGGTCGATAGGCGTTTTCCACCGGAAACCTCGATTTGCCTTCCGTTCGAAATCTCATAAAGCACCCCATAAAGCAATAATATATCGACGTAAAATCCCTCGAAACTCCTCTTACTCGCAATGAAAATGACGAATCCCTCGCCTCGGGTGGCATCTGCTTTTCACTTTCGGTGCATAATTCAGCGGGAGTCAGTGGGCAATCGACCGTCCCGCTACACCTAATCAACTCCGAAAAGTTACTTCGCGATCGGAGAGCCACGCTACGCATCGCTTGATCTCAGACTTTCCCTGGGTCCGCGAGGAAGCTCGTCCGCCGGAGTCGCCGACTTTTTTTTCTCCGTCACGATTAGAAACGCGAGCGGCGCCGTTGATATCCGTATATACGTCGGCCGTCACTTTCGATTTCGGGCGCGAGCCGCGCACCACTCCTTCCAAGAGTCCAAGCGGGCATCGAGGTTAAGCAGCTGCGTTCCTGTCACTGTTAAAAATTAGTTCACCCAAATACACTAGTTTATTAAAAAAAAAAAAGAAAAAAAAACATTTTTTGCATTTAAGCTTCAGCAACGTAAAGCGGGTTGTACAAAGTTAACATCTGTGATAAATTAGAAAAAGGGTATAAGTCATAACATTTTCGAGTCAAGTCGAGATAAACCTATTTAAATGATAATCGAGCAGATTTTACAATGTTTCATGGGTCATTTTATATTTATTATAAAAAAAATAGCAAATATCCTGAAATTACCACAGATATGTTCCAGAAAAAATTAATCAGTGATCAATCATCACTATTTTAATCAATTACCATAGTAAAGTAATTATTTAAATTAGTTGTCAATTTTGTAAATAAATAATTTGTATAGTCGACTAATCAATTGAATATGCAGTGTAACTTTAATTATAAAACAATAAATTTTCAAAGTGTTTGTTTATAGCAGAAAATCTTCATCAGATTTCAATTAAGTTGTAACTTCAAATTTATGATCGATAGAAATATAATAATTTAAATTAACAATGCCTTTCTGACCGAAAAGTACGTTTTGAAAATTCGAGTATCAGTAGGCACTTAAACAAGATTACTATAATTTATTTTGATTTTTTTATTAAAATAATGCCTATAAGATACTTTCCTTTAGCGAAGCTAATGATTATCTTAATGGTCTAGATTTACTTTATTAGTAATCGTATCATTATGAAAAAAAATTTCACCGAATTGCAAAACAGTATTAATAATGTCGATTCTACAATAAACAAATTCCATTAACAGTTGTGCCACGTCTTTTTTATGTGACTTTACAAGAACAAATCCATAAATTAAACATTATCATCTCTGAGTATAGCGAAATGTAATTGGATTTAGCAAAAGAAGGAATCGTACATTATACCAATCGACTAACGAAGTAAATGCTCATCTCGCGGTATACGCGCATAAATAACGAATTCATAAGGGGGCAAAAAAAAACAAGACATCCTTCGCGCATTAATCTCCGGTACATTTTGTAATGATCCCCGAGAGCCGCGGCGATCCTTCAACGTCGATCACGATGTCCATTTAACGTGAAAAACTTTGCCCCGTTCAAGTGTGCAACGCACCCACCGTGGAAAGTCGTGCGCCAAGTGCGCCGAGCGCACTCGATCGAGAGGGTCTTTGAAGGCTGCCTACTTTTCATACGGAGTGTGTATATGTTCCGAGCGCGGGTTCAATTTACGCTCGCCTATTATGGGAATGAGAGGAACCGCTTCAATCCTGAAATTCCATTTCTAATCGTTGATGATCAACCCGCGACATGCAGAACTCGGCGAAGAAAACAGTCGTTGAGTAATTGATTTCTAGAGAATCTACCCGATGAAATGAAAGCTTATGATACTTGAGCTGTGCTTTCATTAAGACATTGAATTTAAACAGCAGTTTTGAAACTCTTGCTGTCTAGGAAATGAAAATAATTTTGACTTGTTAAATATGTCGATTGAAGAATTATAGAAATAAGGTATTTATATATTTCACAGACTGAAAATTCAGTGAATAAATATTTATTTGGAAAAAAAATTATAAAATACTATAAAAATGTACAAATTTTATGTAATCCAATAAATTATTTATCGGATTTAAGCGGTTTTTATACCATGAAATTTTATATGAAAACGCTTTCATTAGGGTACAATTGAGGGGCTATTCGAAATAAAGGACTAACTAAAAAACGTACTTTTTTGAGATAATCAATAAAAACAACATAAATTTTTATTGGTTTAATCAATACGAATAAACATTTTAACACCGAAAATTAATTTTTGGCGTGTAATATTTTGCATGGTGATGGGTAACGATCGATTTAACCGATGGGCGGAAAAAGGGTCTAAGTCGACTTAGCCCCTTATTCCGAATATCCCCTCAATTTATTCATTTAAAATTTATTAAACTAAATAAATTTCGCGCGCGATTTCGCACTATGCATACCAAGAAGCCACTCCACACCATGAGTTTAGTAAGTATACCAAGAGCAAGATGCTGCCGACAAGACGAATAAGAATGTTGAAATATAGACTGGCGACGCGGCGCATCTGCCATCTGATGCAGCCGATTCCATGGTCTGTGCTGCAACTTTCGCTCAGGTAAGCAAATTCGTTCGTTCTAGAAGGCTGTGGTGGAACGTGCGTCAAAGAATATTTCTTCTAATGATTCCTTCGTCAGCTGTCAGGCGGCGTCGCTTATTTATGATAATGTTCTCTTGAAAGCTTATTCAGTGTCTTCCACTTAAATCTAAAATATACCAAAATAATTTGATGTAATAAAATTGATTGAACGATAAATGCTTTTTAATTTTAATATTCGAGTTACTTTCGATTATACCATTTAATAATTCGTAAGCAATTAATTTAATATCGAGGAAATCTACAAATAAAAACACCTGAGACGGTTCGCCTGGAAAAAATAAAAGTCGGAGCATAGCTCTGGTCAAATGTTCTTCTCGTTCTATCCCATACTATTTGATGAACACTTAATCTTTGGATTTTCTTTGGATTGTTTCTAACTTTTTAGGTATCAGATCATCGATTCACTTAAAATTCTTTACCTCAACTAAAAAAGCTATTTTCAAAAATTCAAATAATTAAACTAGTGCATACCCTATATAAATCTGTAAATAATTTTAAAGTTGGTAATGGGGTTGTTATAAGACATAACAAATGACACTCCGGCGAAATACCAAAAATTGATAAAAAAAATAATTCCTTTGTAATTAAGTATTTCAATATAGACAAGCCATTCAAACCGTGTATCTTTCACAAATTTTATGCAAAATCACTGCCTTCCAAAAGGATCTAAAGAAAAAAAATATATTTAAAATTAAAAACATTATAATGAAATAAGTATACCTTGATCGAAAATGGTGTAACATACATTTTTTAACAGTTATTTTTCATTTGTTATTATTATTATTTGTTATTAATATTGTTTGCTATTATTATACTTTGAAATGTCAGTGAAATCATATAACTACTTACAGCAGAGTAATAAATTAATTTACTGATATCGAAAAAATTAATTTTTCGAATTTTGTATTTAAAAATTTCATCCATAGAACGAGAAAAAAAATTGACCAGACCTTCACTCGGACTTTTATTTTTTTTCCAGGTGAACCATCTCAGGTGTTTTTATTTATAAATTTCCTCATATGTGCAAATTCGCGGCCAACAGGAAACAAATCACTTTGGAAATTGATTTTTTTTAAGACATATCTACCAGACCAAATTTTTCTTGTTGTTTAGGTCATTTTCTTGGGTAAAATTTTGACCGGAAAAATGACGAAAAGAAGTTTTGAAAACGTAATTTAAATTATATTTACATCATATCATATTTTCATACCTATTTAAAAATAGGTACAAAATTTTCGTACCTATTTTTTTGTGATTGATTTTTCAACGGACTGTACTAAACCTGGGACCCAATTAAGCGGCGAAATAAATGTCTAAACTTTGAAAATATGTAGTTCAAAGATCGATCACAAAAAAAAATTGGTAAGAAAAATCACGTTTTCTCAACTTTTTTGCGTCATCTGGTCTGATAAAAAGTTTAGCCAGAAATTGGCCGTGTACGCATAATTATTCTCTTTTAAAATGAGCTAAACAGCAACAAAAAAATGATCTGGAAGATGTGCCTTCAAAAAAAATATCCAATTTCCAAAGGAGTTGTTTCCTATTGGCGGTGATTTGCACATATAAGAAAAGTCGAAATATAAAATTTAAAGGGATGATTATTGCGCATCGCTGAAGAGGCGATAAAAACTTAGATCATTGTTCAATTTTGATTGCTGTACGAGCAAAAACATTAATTCGTCTATTTTAAAATAACTATAGTATATGTAGTTCACCGAATAGCCGACATAATTAATTTTGTTTATATTTAATTACTTCATTTAATTACTTAAAGTAAAACATAACTCAAGTATGATTGAACGATTGAAAATGCAATACTAATCGCCGGAACGAAAGTTGGAAATTTCGTTTACATTAAGGATGGGCTAACTGTCGACGCGAAACAGTATAGCTCCTGCCAATGTCTCTGTACTTGTAGAAAATAAAAAGTAGGCCAGGCACAGGTGTACCGCGAGCACACGCGCGGAAAATTCGATATTTAAATTGCCAACCGAGTTAGAAGCGAAGAGGAAGGGCGCAAGAGGAGGGATAATGGTACCTCGGCAATTACATGGAATCGGCTTGCCTCATATCTTGATAGGCGGCGACGATGCACGCGCCTCCCCCCTTTGTATCCGCGGCCTCCGTTTCGGCGGCTGGATGAGCACGATAATTGCGGGCCCGATTCTGTATACGCGAAATCGATCGCGGACCAAGTTCGGATGGGACCGGCAAGCGTAATTTGCGAAAAGCCGCGTTTGTGCAATACCCGCTCCGATCGAGTTGGGAAATTTGCGGAAAATTATAGTTGCTTGGGGAAGAACGCATACACCTGAGGCTATTGCTTGAGTCAAGCTACTGTGGGAATGAAAAAGACTGAAGACCACACAATGAGCTGTGAGGGACGGCGGGCAAGTTTTCTCAACTTTAAATGCTTCAACGGTTTGCTTGTAGTGGTGCACAAATAATTTTAGTGAAATTGTGTACTTCACTGTTGTGATAATTCCAAAGTCACAATGAAATTTTATAACTATCGTAATTATAAGCATAACTATACTAAGTGTTTTATTTCATTTAAAAAGTTAGATTGATATATGAGTGATTTTAAAATTTAAGCTAAAGCTCAAATTTAAGGTCATTGAACTTAATCGAACTTAACTTCTTTGTAAACTCAAGCATTTTTAATCTATCGACTTATCGAATCTAGCGAAATGGATAAACTTGCATATCAATCTTTTTTATTTTATTATGATATTTTTTATTCTATAAATAATGATACATTAAAATCGATAATTCAGTTTCCTAGAATTGCAATTTATTGAAGAAAACAGCAGTAAAAGTAGACGTTTATACTACCGACAAATTTCTGTTTTATCGCTGTCGATATTAAAAGATTTCAATTAATTATATCTAATAAACAATTTAAATTTTACTTGCAAATATTATTTTTTAAGTATTCTCATCTAGTGACTTCAATGAATAGGTTTAAAAACTAAATAAATATGCTAGATAAAATATTATAGATATTAGCAAGAACTTAGTGTATAATACAACTTAGCGTAGTATATATACTAAGGTTAAATAAGATAAAATTTTAATATTACGTTAGTATGTTAATACGTAACATATTACTATACTACAATATTGCAAATATTTACTTTTCATTTTTTTACCCTGAATGCTTTCTAAGTCAGTTTTTACGTCATAACAGCACGCTAGACAAATTACAGTTGTGCTTTTACAATTTTAAAGAAACCAATTTTTATTTTTTTATTTTTTTGTGTACGTTAACTTTTTGCAGCAAGCTCGCCTTCATTTACATTTATCCTCAATTTGTGATTTGATAAATTTGTGCCATTTTTTTAGCTTACGTTCTGTGACATAAACGAGTGTCAGTCAGCATTAAAGAAGATCTCATTATTTTTAAAACATTCATTTTTGTAATTACAAATGTTAAAAAAGCGTATCCTAAAGTAACTTCGTCATTCCTAGCAACCTATACTTATAAAAGTCATACATTTAGGAGTAATTTGTAAAAAATGGAAACGATATTAATCAAATTTATGTAAAAGCTTCTAAATTAAATCTTAATAATTTTAATTTAAAAAAAATTATATTTTATACTCAAATTCATTTATACATAAAAAAGAATAGAAATATAGGCCAAATTAAAAAATAGAAATTTCCTATACACTTTCAAGTAATATTATACTTTCAGGAATTGAGAATTCTAGCAGCTAACTAGTTAAATTTTTTCTTAAACTTAATTTTGTAACGAAATTTACATATGAAATAATAAACAGCAACAACGTGGCTGAGCATTGAAAGCGTGCACGTATTTATAATCACGGATTTTAACGGGTCTTGGTTGCGTTTTTAGAATAATAATCACTTCATCTATCTCCACGCTTGTAAATATGTTTTTCAAGTCTAACATATTTTTTAAATTTGAATTTTTCATTTGGCGATTATTATTGTAATAAATAGTAATTAAAAAAATTATGGTTTTATACGGTATAAGTGTTAAGTAAAGAATGAATTTCAAAAGTTTTCTTACAATTAAAGAATTTTTATTATTCCATGAAAGGAAAACATGTAAATATTAAGTTTATTTCATTATTCAGGTCATAGTTTACTTACTTCCTTTTTCTATGATGTGTAAAAAACATGTTTTTAAACTTCTTTATTTAATTATATTAATAATTATTGTTTTTAGAAAATGTGTGTGTGTAGCGATATCTCATAGCTCATTATTTTTGTTTTTTAATTCCGAATTGGGGAAAAGAATAATCATTTCAATCCGCTAATTAATTATCTTATAATTTTGAATTTTCGATTTTCAAAAAATTTATGTTTTATTTTTTGTAATGATAGTAAAATATATAGTAATTATTAATATAAGAAAATAAAAAAGTTTAAAAGCATGTTTGAAAAAGCAAAGTGCCAATCAATTGGCAGCGGTTTTATATATTTTGCTATTTTATTAAGATTTGGTTTACGTAATTATTTTAAGAATTTACATATATGCTTTTATTTATTTTTTTTAATTGTATGTATTTTTTTAATTTAAACCATTTTTACCCAGATAATCATTGAACGTAAAAGCACATTTTTCATTTTTTAATTATTTTCTCAGAAACTGTAGTTATCAAAATTGATTGTATTTTATATATAATCTAGATATTGATATTCTTCATCAACATGATTTTTTCTAGCAACTTGACAAACTAGTTTCCAAGAAATACATTTTTTTAAATTATATATTTTTATGAAAAACATGAGAATGGTAATAGTCGAAATAACTTTTTTTTTTTAAAAAATAGGTAATTTTATGTTCTTTTAACTACTTTTTATTACATGTTTGTATCTCAATTCTATCATTACAAAAAATCTAAAATAAATTTTTTGAAAATCGAAAATTCAAAATTAAAAATAACTAATTAGCGGATTGAAGTGATTATTCTTTTCCCCAATTCGGAATTAAACAAAAATATGGAAGGTTAAATTCTGGCTTGTAGTTTCCAAGATATTGTTATATACATATATACATACACACACATCCATATAAACATTTTCAAAAACACGTTTTTCGCGTTGAGAATTCCATTAAACATGTTTCCACTAAGTTTCAACAAAACTTAAAATTTTACTATTACAATGCTCTATGAGGGAGCAAAATTTCTATTAACAAGTTTGTTCCGCGTGAAATTATATATACAAAACTAAGAAGAAGCTAATTTCTTTTTTGATAATGACTGATTAAACAAAAAATTGATAACGTTAAAAATCAAGATAAGACCGAGATGAATTATTAAGTCAACACGAAAATTGTTAAACAAAAGAATATAACATTCAATGTGTAAAATTTTTAATCTTTTTTCCAGATCAATCTAAAAATCTAAAGCTATCCAAAATAATAAAGAAAGCGATCAATTGATTCTACCACTCTTGTCAAAATTTGAATGTAACATTTTTTTCGAGGTTCTACCAAATGTGTGTTGTAAAACTAATTACTGTGAAGATTTCAGCCGATATAAATATTAAAATAGTGCACAAACTGCACTACTACAGTTTACCTTTATTCTTAAATTCATTTTTCAAAGGGCTTTTTAATGATCCTCGCAATTACTTTCACAATTTCAATGCCAATGTCAGGCTGCTATCTAGTTAATAAATCTGCGAATTCGTGCATGTAAGTAAATCAATAGACCCTTTTCCGCGTGCTCCTCAAAATGAAACCCTAATGTAAAATTCATGCAGTTCCAAGGTTCCTTCTTGTTACGTAACGACTATTATCCGCCTCATCCTTCAGGAAACGAAGCGAAAAAAGGACATGCTCACAAATCTGTTTTTTCGCCGAAGCATTAAACGCGATAAATTAAATACAAGGTGAGAACACGAAAACTCATCATTTTCATTTTCTTCATTTGCAACACGCACGTGTACTCCCCGCGAAAATTCGCTTTGTAATCTCTTCCTCGCCGCAATAAAGTCTTCATCATGCCGTTTCTATTTTTCGTTAAAAAAATAACGACTCAAGCCAAAAACGACGCGATAAAACGCGAAAGATGCATGCGAAAAAGTCTGCACAATTATCAGAAATTGAAATCGCGCGGTAAGCGCTCACAGTCCCGAGAGAGAAGGAAGTACCCCACTCGCGCGCGACTTCGTCATCGGGGTGGCTTCACGAGGGAGTCACACCCTCGCTCGGACACCCACGCAGTTGCGTAGGGAGCGCGCAGGCGCGCGATCGTAGGCGCGACTCACACTTGCACATAAACTTGTGTGCCGTGCTTCGACGCGCCGAAATTTCTTCGCGTCTGACGTCAGCCGCGTCGGCTGCGAAAGCGAGACGGAGGGAGACTCGCGGACGAAAGCCGCTAGCCGCCGCAACGACTGATCGAAGCCCGCGCGGGGAGGGGACGCAGGGATGAAGGATTCGATCGGCGATGTAGCCGCGCTTCCACTCGTTCAATTGCGAAAAATCCTATAAAGAAAAAAGACAAGACTCGTATAAGATTTTAACCGGAGTGCACGGGCATTTAATTGAGGCTAGCTGAAAAGGAGGCTAATTCCGCGACGAAGGCGACGCTAAAAAGGCGTCAGCAGTAACACAGCGGACACGCAAGCGAGCGCGCGAGTCACACAGTGATAAGCGCCGCGAAGCTCAGGGGGAGGGCGCGAGCAGGACGGAAGACGCGCTTTGCGCACTGCTCTTTGTGCAAAGTTAGTAGGCGGAGAGTCGCGAGAGCAAAAGAGAGAGAGAGAGAGGGACAGCGAGTAGGAGGCCACGTCCAGCGCGCGCCTGAGTTCCACCTCGGTGGCCGTTAAATCCTCGCGGAATTTTCGGAAGCGCACAGTGCCGCCGCGCGCAGCCCCGGATACGCTCGCGGAGGCGCGAGAAGATCGAAGCCTCTGTACAACTGCATATGCACGTAGGGTGAGGATCGACCGTCGCGCGGGGGAGCAGGAGCGACGGAGACGGACGGCGTGAGCGAGCGAAACGGAGCGAGGAGGAGGGGTTGCGAGAGCCAGCCTTCTCTTGGCCCACGGAGCAGCAGCTCGCGCGCACTCACACGTACGCGACGGCCCCGTGACGTGACTGCTCGGTGTCTGCGTGTGCGCCGCGCCAGCAGCAGCAGCAGTAGCAGCAGCGGCAGCAGCGACTACGAGGAGAGGACGTCGGCGAGAGCAGCTGCCACGCGCGGACGACGTCGCCTTTACCTCCCGGCCCATGTGCACCGTGCCCTGAAAGATGGTCATCAAGGAGTTGTGAGTACCCGCCTACCGGAACACGGCGCCTCCATGTCCCCGAGGCCCCGATCGTTACTCCGCGGCCCATCCGGCCCGCCGCGGGCTTAACCTATACGCCGCGCGCGCGCGCCGCGATAGGCCGAGGTCCCCTGTATCTCTCTCTCCGTCTTTCTCGGGAAAGAGCCCACTCGCCGGAGCAGGTCCCCGAGCGAGAGGAGCGGGTGCCCGCCGAGATGGGGGTTGGCCTTGCGTGCTACTCTCGCGATTTTTCACCTTCGCCGATCGATTTTTTTTTCGTCGGGGAGTGCCGAGCGCCGCGGACGGCCCCAACGCGGAGCTCGGAAATCAATTGGGATTCGCGCGAGGCGCCTCCGGAATAGGATTTTGGAGCGGACTCGCGCCGCTGCTTCTAGTCAAGGCCACGCGCGCGCACACGCGTCGCCGTAGCCTTGAATGAGCTGGCCCCCCCTCCCTCTCTTTCAAGTTGCACGCGCTTTTCTCATGAACAATTTTTGCCTTTTTCTATGTTGCAGCCGCGTCACCCTGCCCCTCACTGTCGAGGAGGTACGTACAGCTGGAGAGCCTTCTTCAGGGTGTAGAGGTCCTGGGATTCTATGTCGATTGTGCCTGATGAGAGTGCACTTTGTCACTCGCAGATTGCAATTCACCTAAACACAGTTCTTACCGCAGGATAATTAGCACTTTTCAGTGCTGCACATTCATTAAGCGCAACTCTTATGTGCTGAGCTGGTCACCTTAATATTTGCTTCTTTTTGAGAATGAATCTAGAAAAGCTAGGATCCATTCGGAATGGATCATTAAATAAAGTGTCAAGCTTTTTTGCAGGCTTCGATCAACTTCATAAGGAATATTTATAGCTTATTAGTAAAGTTTATAGTTTATAGTAACTTTTAAACATAAAAACACATAGTTTCTTTCGATGCACCATGTGGCATGACATTTTCAACAGTCTATTTCAATGTAATAATGTAAATTTGAATTTTGATAATAATTTTAAAATATTTTAAGTAATCAAAACTCTTTAAAGATTCATGTCTATGAATAACCAAGCTTATTAATTATTAGTCATTCAAGGTGTCCTTGTTTTTATTTTAATTGTATTCAAGAGGCATTTAACTAATTGAACGTAAATTGAAACATTTGATTTTATTGATTACAGTACCAAGTAGCACAGCTGTACTCTGTAGCAGAGGCCAGTAAAAATAATACCGGAGGAGGAGAAGGTATTGAAGTTTTGAAAAATGAGCCCTTCACAGATTATCCATTACTTGGAGGAAAGTATTCATCTGGCCAGTATACATACAAGATTTACCACTTAGCAAGCAAAGTGCCTGGTTTCATTCGCATGATTTTACCCAAGAACTCACTAGAGGTTCATGAAGAAGCATGGAATGCTTACCCTTACTGCAAAACTGTTATAAGTGTAAATATTGATATTATTAGATTTAATTTCATTACAATCAATGAAATTAACAATTTTTTATTAAATTACAGAATCCTGGTTACATGAAGGAGAACTTTATTATTGTAATCGAATCTTATCACATTGGTGATGTTGGAGACCAGGAAAATGTAAGCTTATTTACACTTAAACTCTTTTAGTAGTTATCATTAAAATTTGTTTATATTCAAACAGAGTCTACTCTAAACATTTTCTACAAAAATAAAAAGTTAACCCTTGTTAACATAACACAATTTTGTCATAAAATAGCAATGAGTCATTTCTGAGTCATGCACCAACAAGCTTATTGACTAATCAATATATCTAATAACAAAAGTGAATCATAATTACAGGTTCATGAACTACCTCCAGACAAGCTTAGAATCAGAGAGGTTGTGCACATAGACATAGCCAATGACCCAATTGCTAGTGCAGATTACAAAGAAGATGAAGATCCGACTAAATTTAAGTCTGAAAAAACCGGTCGAGGACCGCTGGTCGGCAAAGACTGGAAACATCACGTTAACCCAGTGATGACCTGCTATAAACTTGTTACTTGTGAATTTAAATGGTTTGGTCTGCAAACCCGGGTAGAGGGCTTTATACAAAGAGCTGAGAGGCGTCTCTTCACCAACTTCCATCGGCAAGTATTCTGCTGGATGGACCGTTGGCACGGTCTTACTATGGAAGATATTAGAGCAATTGAAGATAAAACAAAGGAAGAATTAGATGTGGTGAGAAATCTTTATTAATCTATCATTAAATGAAATTAGTATAACTAAAAAATACTTACATGTTTACTTTGTATTTCAGCAAAGATACAAGGGTGAAGTACGAGGAATGCGTGCTGATGATTAAGGTTTCGAAATGTACAGTGTAATAAGGTTAAACGAATTTCCCTTCAAAGTAATAAGAGCGCCAGACTTACACCTATACACACATATGCATACACTCAAAGCCATACATGGTCCTGCCGGATCGGGGCAGTTTCCAGAATTTATCTGTCTAGATTCAGTGTCTACTCTAATTACTTACAATTTTAATTTATTTACATTTACAAACATTTTAGATAAATGTATCTGCAGTCAAAGATTAACGTTATTGTATTATTATTGATAAAACAAAGAAAAAACAGATACTGAAACAGACATTTGAGATGAATTGTATGTTCTTGAGATAATGAAGCACAGCGTAAAAAAATACAAAAACGGAAAAGGGGAGAGGGAGCAAAGTGAAAATGCAGTTTAGATAATTTAATCATAATTGAATAATTATAAAAAAAGGTAGTCAATGATATTAGCTATTAACAAGCAGATAAAACTTGCTTGCTGCAAACGCATAAGTGATTACGGATGAGTGGTTAAGAGCCCAAATCGTGGTCTATATTAAACTTAAAGAAGCTGCTATGTGAATTCCGAAAGTGCTAGTGTGTGATATACAACAAAGATACAAACTAAAGGTAATAAGAGAGGGAAAAAACAAATTTATGAAAGCACTTAATTTATTAAAAATCTTGCGCCATGTCCTTAGAAATTGCTCGTTATTTTTTTAAACAAAAAAAATGAAATATTAACCTCCTGTACTTCAAGCAATGAAACACTTGCTAATATTCCAAACGGGGTTCGAGTTTATCAAGTAATAACTAATTAATAAGCGATTCACTCGCGTTACGCTTCTCCACTTACTCCGTGGATCTTAACAGTGGCTTCGTCCAGAAGACGATCCTTCTTTTTCTCTTTTAATTTTGAGCTTCAGTATTCGAGCAAACTGAACTCTTACTTTGCGTGAGACAACAGTTGCTATTGCTCCTTGTAATAAAGTGAATAAATATATGATAATTGGTATGTTTTAGGCACACGTGTAGAAATGAGTTTAGGCTATCTGAATTACAGCGAAATTTGGGCGTCAAAGATTTAGGATGTGTTAATTGTACATAAGCAAAACATACAATGAAATTCGGATTTATTTTTGCATGGAATATATTTTCTTATGTCTGATTTTTAAAGCAGATTTGTCTTTCACTTATGCTAAGTACTGTCTTATTTTTGTTATATTTACAAACTATTTTCTTTTTCGGATTGCATATTATTTCTCATTAAGCGGAATATACTGCCCAAAGGAAATAAACTCGGGAGAAAAATTGTACATAACTATATATAAAAGTAAATGAATAATGAATGCATATTTAGTTTTTAAAATTTTATTCAAAATTGAAGCAATTTTAACAAGTTTTACCCTACAGTAGAAAACCTAATAGTAATTTTAACAAAATATATCAATACTTAATTATAGCTATTTATTTAAAGAATAAATATATTTTTGTGTAAGTATATGTGATCATGTATAATTGTACAATTGCATATAGATGTAAAATCTATAAAAGATTTGTACTTTTTCCCGAGAAAGAAAACCATTAATCAATAATCTCTTTTGGATTGAAAAGTAGTTTGATTGTCATTTGCACAAACAGGGACTATTAAAGAAGACATGGTAACTAATTTTTTATCAATACATAACTTCTGTATTACTAGATGTCAAGGTTAAAAAGTGTTTTATCTAAAGTAACAGTGGTTCCTCGATGTAAACATATGCTTGCATGCACTTTCTAATTGAATTTCATTGTATGTGTATTTTGAAGAAAAAAATCACTTTACATCCTAATGAATGCTATTTGATCTAATTAATAAATTAGTTGTTCCTTGTATTTCACAGGGTTTAAAATTCCCTGTAGCGCTGCCAAAGGGCTGATAGTGAAAGTGAAAGATGGACATTCGTGTATGTACACATATTTTAATGAGTTTTTAATCATTATATGTGTATGTAAGCGTTTGTAAAAAAAAGTTAAGTATATGTATATATGAGAAAGTAAAGTATACATATGTCAGTCATACGGTCAAAAAAGATAATAAAGCCATAAGATAATAATGTATAAAATTTATTAATTCCTTAATGTAGAAAAATATAGTATAAACATCTTGTACATCACATATAAAAACATTTTAAAGTGATTAAAAAATAAGTGTTCAATATTACATTGCATTGATAAATTCTCAATTCATTAAAAAATAGTAGATTCTATTATATATAGTTAGGCACCAATCGTCCTTGACTATTTAAACAATCTTTTTCTTAAACATTTTAAATTTGTCTAAAAATATTTACAAACTATACTCTTTTACGAGATTACCAGCTATGACCAGTCTTTGAATTTCAGATGTTCCCTCATAAATTTCAGTAATTCGCGCATCTCTATAATGACGTTCAGCAGGCATATCTGTCACATATCCCATTCCACCCAATATCTGAATGCACTGATGGGAACAAAATGTTGCAGCTTCTGATGCTGATAGTTTTGCCATGGCAGCTTCCTAAAAAAATGGAGATAATATTAAATTCCATTTAATTGCTAATATACATGAAAATATCTGCCTGCATTCAGATTAGATTTCTTAAAATATTTTACTTTGGTGTATGCTTTTCCTTGATCTTTTAAGTATGCGGCTCTCCAAGTCAGTAACCTAGAGCTCTCAAGCTTCATGGCCATGTCTGCCAATTTAACTTGAATAGCTTGTAATTTTATAATTGCATTACCAAAGGCTGTTCTTTTGCTGGCATATTCCATTGCGCAGTCAAGAGAAGCTTGAGCAATGCCTAATGCTTGTGAAGCTATTCCAATTCTACCAGCGTCTAAAAATTTTCAATAATTTTTATTTAATTTTTTATTTACATGAAAACAATTAAATTTAATATGCTGATATTTAAAAAAAGGAACCTTTAAATAAAGTTGTGTAATATTCAGTTTCTTTTTAAAAATACTTTGAAATCAATCCTGTCTAAAAATAATTTACCAGTGACCTTTCCTAAATAAGCAATTGACTTATACAAATTACTGATCAATTTTAGTTATGCACTGTAATAATACAATATCTTCTTGATGTAAATTGCAAAAAAATTTGTAACACAAAACATTTTTTTAAAACAAAACTTTTAAAATTTAAAATTGTATATTTTGTTCTTTAAATAATTAGTTTTTAAGTAATTTTAAATTATAATTAACTTGTTAAGGTATTACAATCTTACCTAAAGTCATCATAGCAATTTTAAAACCCAAGCCAGGTTCACCCAAAATATTCTCAGAGGGTACTGAACAATCTTCAAATATCAAGGAACAAGTACTGCTGCCCCTAATACCTAATTTATCTTCTTTCTTGCCAAGAGATAAGCCTTGCGTTGGTTTGTCAACTATAAATGCACTAATTCCTTTGTGTTTCTTTAGCTTATCAGTCGTGGCGAATACTACAATACCTTGTGCCTCATAAGCATTGGTTATCCAAGATTTTGTTCCATTTAAAATATAACGGTTTCCATCTTGTTTAGCCATTGTTGATGCAGCTCCAGCATCTGAACCATTTCCAGGTTCACTAAGAGCAAAACAACCAACTCTATCTCCATTTGTGAAAGGCTGAATATATTTTTCCTTTTGTTCTTTTGTAGCGAATTTTTCTAAAGGTCCTAAGTAAAGAGAATTGTTCACACTCATGATAACTCCAGTGCTGGCACAACCTCTAGAGATCTCCTCCATTGCTATAGCATACGCAAGGTAATCAAGTCCAGTTCCACCCAAAGATTCGGGTATAGTCATGGCAAGTAATCCAAGGTCTCCCATCTTTTTTATTTGTTCTTTGGGAAAAAGGTGTTCTCGATCAATTTTAGCAGCTACTGGTTTCAATTCACCTTCTGCAAAATCCCTTAAATAATAAAAATTAATTTGAATCTCAAAGATCCATTTATCCATTTATTGCATTCTCATAAAATGAATAATTTATAAGAAAGTATAACAAGAAAATACCTGCATGTTTTTTGCAGCATTTGATGTGTCTCTGATAAAGCCGAAAGAGAAGCGATATTTCGCCGACCGCATACTTGAATAAAGGACTTGCAAACGCCTACACCAAAACAAAATTTCATAAATATAAAAAAATGAGAAAAAAATGTATTTAATATTATTTTTAAATATAATGAATCCTTTTAAAACGACAACACTAATAGAGTTATTATCGACACTCACCTAACATTTTTAACGATAATTTATTTAAATTTGTAACTCAAGTGGTAGCACTTGATCAGTGTGTCGTTGGCAGCCCAGAGAACTTTGGACCTTGGCGGCGATATTTACAATACAAATCGAAGTTTATCGTTCACTATAAAAAAGTAAAATTCATTGCATGTAATACATACTCAGCTTGTTTAATACTTGTACTACAGTTATATACACTTGCACATGAGGACTGCGGCGACGACTGCGGGACTGCGGGACTGCGAGTCTGCGACCTGCGATCTGAGAGTAGTATATATGATCGAGCTTCGAATTGCTGAAAATATTTTCACGGGATGCCGGCCAACTTCAGAGCGCTGAATTAAACTGAAACAGACTTAACAATTTTTTAAATATTGTTCATCTAGAATAATGTCGTTTTAAATAATGATAAATGCAATTACTTTACAGCAATTGCTAAATTGTAAATATTAATACATATTTCTATATCAGAAAAATGATAAAAATAAATAATAAATACCCGTATTAAAAATTAATTGAATAACCTAAAGAATTTGACTTCCCATTACTCAGGCTTAATTTTATGATTCACCGCAATTGTAATTTAATTAAAATTTATTTAACATATACGTGTTTAAGTGAATAAATTACATCGATATAAATGAATCAGGGATTTGCATTACCGACAAGGCAACTTATACGATAACCGGTTACCCGATCTACGACTATTCCATACGTTCCACTGTTTCATTCTGAATTTCAAACGAAAGTAGTATCATTTAATTCAATTTATGTACAATATTTATAATAAAAGTGTTTATAAAATAACTTTCAATTTCTAAACAATTCAAAGTTTAGCCTCTGTTCACCCAAAAAATTAATGAATTTGTAAAATGTAGGTATTTTATGCGATTTGAGGCTGAAGAATTGTATGTTCCAATATTTACAGAAAATATTTTCTGAGGGTAAAAAATCCCTGATAAATAACAAATTTTTGAGTTTCATGCATTTTTTATTAGTCAGAAAATGTTCTCTTAAATATATTCTCTAATATAAATATAACTTTTGGACCTGGCCAAAATCATAGTAAAAGCCAAATCCGTAGCAACTGCACGGTGTAATATTTTTATTTCTAATTATACATTAAGTCAGTAGCGCTAGTAAAAGAAAGGAGCATAACCATAATGAAAATTTCACAGCTTTTATATTATTCTAATAACAATTGAGATACATGATTATTGTTATGCATTCGATTATAATACTAAACAAGGAAATTGAAGATCCGCGCGAATATAAAATTAAGAAGACTTAGCTGCGGGACAACGGGACCAACGGCTCCCTTCTCCCATTGTCCATCCGATCAGTCCAACGCAAGGCCGGTCTCCCCGCTCAACCTGCCAAGATTCCGGTTGCCCTTGATCGACGAAGGGTCTGGGTTCGTCCGGAAGAACCCATACGCGTGGATCCACGACTTATCAATTTGACACGGCTGGCGACGATCCTCGGCTCTTGTCCGGAACTGGTCAGCAGGCCGGGAGAGAGAGAGAGAGATAGCTATCGGGAAGAGTGTTCGTCTATTTGTTGACTCATTAAGTCTCGCGCTCCTAGGGAGTCCCCACGGAACCCGCCTATCCCATACTCACTCGCATCCGTTTGAACATGAAAAGGTTTATCTGCCACAACGTGCTATAACCATATTATTTTTTAACAATTCCCGAAATGGTATTATTAATTCGCTATAGTTTTCGCAAAATCGCCTGTAGTAATTACACATACCCAAGAATGATTGTAATTGTTTTTGATTTTTAGGATTTTCAAAATTTAATATGTTACTTACTACTCTTTTTTTTTTTTGATCTGGCTTGATACCGTTTGTGGAAAGAATAAAACCTAAAAATATTATTTACTCTTGCATAAATTCGCACTTAGATAAATTAATCGTAAAATTATTATTAATTAGAATTTCAAACAATTCACGAAGCACCAATAAGTGTTCCTCAACGGTTTCGGTTCCTATACACAAATCGTCTATATAGACTCGAAGTGTTTTTTTTTTAAATTCAGTGAACTTTTAGTCAATGCATTTTTTAATGCTCGTATAAATGCACTTCCAGCAACTTTTAATCCAAACGGTACAAGCGTAAATTGGTACATCGTGTGATTGTATAAAAATCCCGTTAATTTTCTTGATTCCTTTTGCAAAGGTATCTGCCAATAACCATTCGTTAAATCAAGTTTTGAAAATATTCTCGTTTTCTCGTATCCTTGTACTATTTCTTCGATTATCGGTGGTGACTCATGGTTATCCTCTATATTTTTATTTAATTGACGCGCATCTAAACAAACTCTAATATCTCCGTTATTTTTTTTACGATTCGCAATCGATTGCAATACGGACTAGTCGATCTTTCTATTATTTTATCCTTTAACATTTCTTCAATTTTTTGTTCCACGCTTTCCCGCAATGACATCGGTACCGAGTAAAAATTTGTTATTGTTGGATTTTGCTTATTTAATCGAATTTTATGTTCATAACCTTTTGCAAATCCAGGTTTGTTTGAAAAAAGCCTTTTATTATTTCTTAATAACTTTATAAATTGTATTTTTTCGAAATCACTTAACGTCGTAAGTTTACCCGCGATTGAATCAACTGCATCGAACAAACTCCTCTCACCCATTTCTCCGTCATTTTTTACATCAATCATTTAATTTACTATCATAAGTTCTTTAACACTTAAATTCACTTCATCATCATCGTTATCATTATCGCCATATAAAATTTTATTTTCATTATCATTAATATTATCATATATATTTTGACTTACATTTATTCCATTAGTATTTATATTTTTATCAAGATTTTTATGTATATTATTATTTCTTAACTTACTTTTTACTTCTACGTTTATTTGATCTATATTTATTAAATAAATCGTCATGTCATTTTCATGAGTAATTAAGATCTTGTCCGGTGCCATTGATTCAAACAACGCCAGCGACCTCGGTAATACGCTATTCTTAAAAGATACAGTTTTGTCTACGTAATTTATTATTGTGCCATTCTTTAAATTAAAATCATTGCCCAAAATTATTTCGCTCGTTAAATATGGAACTACCAGGAAAATGTGCGAATTTTTAAAACCATTTATTTTATAGCTTAATAATACTTGTCTTTTTAAGGTTGTAGTTTTCTTGCCTATTGCCGTGGATATGGTCACATTTGACACAGGAAGTTCATGTATTTTATGATTATTTTTTAATTTTTCGTAGAATCACTCAGATATTGCTGTGATCTGACTTCCTGAGTCAAGTAATGCCCATGTTTGTTTATTAAATATTTTTAACAGTATTTGCGGAGATTTTGGAATATTACGTATTTTTATATTTTCTATTAGGTCCCTATCTTCTTCTATTCCCTCTTCCAATTCCTTAATAAACTCATACGGTTTAGGACGCGATGTCGGACCCATATTCATCGCGTCCCATTTGAGTTTAAATTATGTGGTATATTATTCGAGTTACATGAATAATTAGATTTATTTAAACAGTTATCGTAAGATGTTGAGGAAGATGGTGGAAATCGAGTATCGGGCATGTTTATTGTGACTGGTGGTGTTCTTTGTTCATAATTCGATCGATGCTGCATATACCCTTGATCCGCGCAAGTTATATAATTTAAATTCATCGGTATTTGTGACAGATCGTTAAACGCGGAATAACACTAAAACTGGGTTCTCTTATTTACATTATTATCCCGTACTGTTATTTGTCTTACATTCACGTTGGGTGTTTGTGTTTGGGTATTATAGGGTATAAAAGGTCAATTACGGGTACGCTCAAGCTTTTCACTTTGCACAATATCCAGATAAGTCAATGTTTGTATAATATCTTTTGATTTTTCATAATTTACTGAAGCTAATGCTTCTCTTACCCATGCTGGATATTGTTGAATAATAATATAGTACATTACGCAACGAGTGCGCAAAGCAGCGGATTCACGCATGAGTCGCGTTTGTCGCCCGAGCGCAGCGAGGGTGACACAAAAGACGAGAGCGTGAATCGCTTGCGCACGGGTTGCGTATACTATTTTTTAACATTTTGTGCGTAAAACAGTAACAATAAAGTAAAAAGTTTATGTTTAATTAAAATGTGCTCGAGACGTGAGGTGCGCGAGTCGGTTTGTCGCCCGAGCGCAGCGAGGGTGACAAAGAAGACGAGATCGGGAGTCTGTGAGAAGGAGGGTCCAGGGGCGCAGCCCCGGTGGGGGTGCAGGGGGCAAAGCCCCCGCGGGGGGTTGGGGGGCGGAGCCCCCCCTCCAAAAAACCAAAAAATGATAATGTAAAAAAAAAGAAAATTTTATTGAAAAACATAAAAGCCAAATACTATTTTAAAATATTTGTCTTTATCAGTATTTTAAAAAAGAAAAACTTTTTTTGTACAATTTTAAATTTTAAAGACCTAATTGTTTTCAACGTCGCACTTGGATTAGTTCATTAGGATTTAAAAGCTTTGAATAAAAAAAAAAATTTTTTTCGTTAAATGTTTAATAAACTGAAATTTTTTATTAATTTAGAACAATAAATAATTAAAAATGCATAATTCTATTCGTGGTATCACGTAGTGTACCCAGTGCTCAAAGCAAACTGCTTTACACACTCAGTGCGTAAAACAAAGTGCTTTACACACCGTGCGTGAAAGTACTGCTTTACGCACTTACAGATGACCCAGAAAGTACTGTTTTACGCACTGACTGTTGAAAAAAATTTTATGCAACTCCGTGCGTAAAGCAGTGCGTGAAGCACTTTTACGCACAGTTGTGCATTCTTACGGTTTACAAATCGGTACTTTACGCACTCGTTGCATAAAATATTGTTCGACACTTTTATCAGAAGTGATTTCTGGACTCATGTAAATAAACACCCTCGCTTCGCTCGGGCGATATCCTCCCACTCGTCAAGAATCACTCCTGACGCACTAGTATCGAAAACTACTATTTTCGTACTCCGACAATACTGGTCGTATGTAATTCGCTTGTCTTATTTTTTTTTTTATAAAATACGTGAAATTTTCCATAGCTTTCTTTGTATTTTTCATTTGCCCATTTTGTTTTAGCCTTCACTTGCGTAGGTACATCATAAAATTCACTCTCAAACGTTACGTTAAATTGATCATGAGAAAGGAAATTTTTTAAATTTAACCATGATCTCGCTCTTCCTTCATATGAATATTCTACGATTGACAATTTATTATTTTCATGAATATTTATTTAGCGGAAAAATTTTTCTATCTCTTCCAAGAATTGTAATGGATTTTTTCATTTACATCAGTAAATTTCGGATTTTTATTTCTAATTGTAATAAACTTAAAGGACCTATAATATTTCAAATTTCGGTATTACCTCCGTTTTGATTTTAAACGGCACTGTTTTGTTGGCGCATCGTTGTCAGCTCGTCTCGCAACAATAAGTCTCGTTCAACGGCAAGATTCGGTTGCTGTCCATGTATATGTTCGTTGCGTGCCTGTTGTTCCCTGCGCATAGCGATGATCTCTGCTCGAAGCTGCTCGACCTCTTCGTTGACGCTGGGCTGTATGTTTCGTTCAGCTTCTTCCCGCCGAATCTCTGCAAGCTCCGACCGTAATCTCTCCGTCTCAGCTTCTGCACGTGCCATTGATGCCTGCTGTTCAATTAAGGCCGCTTGTAAATTATTCATATCGATATTATTACCGCGACGCGAGTGCCGATCTTCCTTGTCTCTTGGAACCAATGACATTTTTTCTTTCTTAATTAATTTTTTATCTACCTCCGGAAAAATACTAGGCTTTTTTGATATACGTCCCGATTTAGTTGTATAATTTTCTTTAACGTTATTCATGCGTTATTCCTTTAATAACGAGGAAAAATTAATATCTAGCGCAAAGCAAATCGCCAGCAGTACGGCGTAATTTCACGTGGCATGCAAATTTAAAGTTGACCCTGACAACGAGAGCACTAAATGCTTGCAGGCACCTAAAAATGCATTTAAACGAGTCACGGACAACTGGGTATGAGCTGTTCAGCAGCTGGAGAAGAACGATCGCTTGTTTTGAATCGTAGATAAGTAGGCGACTTTCGATGTAGATACGGATTTTGAACAAAGTAATTACATTTCCCCGCAATGATCCTAATCAATCAAATTATTCAACCATAAAATTTTATAACAGCTCCTTCGACGTCGAGCCAATATCTCGCTCAATGGCGTGGGCGGCAGTAGCGAGAGTAGTTTGCGTTGCAGTCATTTTATGACTCGCCCTTCAAGATCTCGGAAGACGCGCTCATCCTCCCTCGGCTCACATCGCAGCTACCCTCGAGTGAGTTCCTCGAGCTAGATTTGGACGCCATCGTGGAGTTGCCGTTAGCCGATTCTTACTTCCACATTCCCAACAGTGTAGATCTCTTCCTGGGGGCTGACGTGTACGGTCGGCTATTGCGCGCAGGCGTGCGCCGCTTCTCGGTTAAAGGATTATGAAAGTAAAGATGCCTCGAGTAGCAGCTGAGACGCGGAGAATGGCGGTCGGATTGTTACGCCATATGCACCGGTATTTTTCGCAGGATGCAACACTCGCGCAAGGGTACCGCGAGTTCATGACGGCATATATGAAGAGCTCGGTCACATGTCGCGAGTGCCAAAATCGGAGCTGGACGACTCTTGCGCATGGTACCTGCCTTATCACGCAGTTTCGAACTCGTCGAAACTGTGCGTAGTGTTTGACGCGTCCCGTAAGACCCGCGAAAAGCACTGCCACAACGACTTTTTGGTATCCGTCCCCCCTTCCGCGCTACAACACAAAGTCCCTGTTATTTTATTACCCTGCGCAATTATCGTTTCGTTTTTACCGCGGAGATTTTTAAGCTGTTTCGGCAAATTTCCGTCGTCAAGCAGAACCGCCATCTCCAGAGAATCGTGTGGGCGCCATCGCCGAACGACTTGCCCGCCGACTTCTTTTTAGACACCGTCACATACGGAACCGCCTGCGCTCCTTACCTCGCGCTGCAATAGCTTGTTCAGTTAGCGCGCGACAAGCGGGACCGCTTTCCTCTCGGCGCTTCTTGCCTACAGTTTGAGACATACGTCGACGACACCTTCGCAGGAGCGGACGACCTGCTGCAGGCCATCCATAAGCGGCAGAAGTTTTTTAACCTATTTAAATCCGGCGGGCTTGAAATGGGTAAGAGTTCCGCGAACCATCCGGAGATTTTACCGCAACATCTGCTGCAACATAGTTCACCGCCGAAAAAGCTCGATCGCGAGAGCTCCGTCAAGACGCTTTCCAGGCCGATCACAAAGCGAGCTGTTCTGACAAATATCCCGCGCTTGTTCGATCCGCTGGGCTCGCTGGCTCCCATCACAGTTGTCGCCAAAATCCTAATGCAGGATTTATTGATCCTTAAGTGCAACTGGAATACCTCGCTGCCGACCGAGCTCGCGGAGCGCTGTCTTAGTTACCGCGGCTCGCTCGATGCTCTCGGATCCCTGTCTATAGAGCGATGGCTGAAAATTCTTGGCGAGCCGGCCCGCCAGATCCTCGGGTTTTCCGACGAGACCGCGCGCGCGTACGCTGCGGCCGTTTTTCTCCGCGTACAGGAAAAGGATGGGAACTACTGCGTTTCTCTCCTTGCTTCAAAGTTAAAGGTTGCTCCGGTAAAAACGGTCAGTATACCGAACCTCGAGCTATGCGGCGCCGCGCTTTTTGTAGAACCCCGCGGACGTAATAACACCGACCGCTGACTATTTTGCGTTGTCGCCGATCCGGACTTGAATCGCTCCTAATTTACCTTACAACAGTGGAGTTGGCCCAAGCTCGCGCGAAAATAATAATTCAAAAGGAGCTTAGAAAGTAAATGACGCATGTCAAAAGGTGCCTTTATAGGTGCAAATGCGCTAGCAAACCACCACAGAAATTTACCCGGTACTAAAACTCCAGGCAAAAAGTCCTGCACAGTTTGATAATGGTAAGGATGCCTACCGGCATCTCTTACTACGACGTGCACCTGGCTATGACACAGCTCAAGTTCCTGAGCTACAGCGCAAGTACTCGAGGTTGTATCGGTATCAAAACACCTCAGCATTTTATCCTCCATTACTGCATTGGTTCAATTGAGCTCGAGTTCAATTGTATTGTCTCATTAAATTGAATTAGCTTCTTTAGAGCTTTGCTAGCTTCTTTATGTTTATGGTGAACTGCGCAAAGCGCTTCCAGTAAATCCTGACCACATTGATCACGCCGATTTTTGCGAAGCTCTAATTTAAATAGTAATAACAAAAAAGGTCATCTTCATAAAATTCGGCTAATTACATAATGAACTGGTAACAATCTCGTTAATACTAGCATTAAAATTAACAAAGTATGCAAATTCCTCAGCTGCTAAAGTGTTACAGATCCATGCTATCTAGCGGGGCTAGAACTGATGTAATTAAACGCTTCCCTTCACATGCTTTAACCACCCGTCGGCAAAAATATGAAAATAAAGAAAGTTTTATATTATTGCGAAAAATTATCGCAGCTTCCAAAATTTGACGGAATTCTTTTCCATAAAGTAAAAGCTTTAGAAAAGTAAATTAATTACATTTAAAATAAATTATATTTCCTCTTTTTATTAACATTTAAATACTAAGAAAGATGTCGAAAAATTTAACCCTCATAAAACTCCGTATAGTTGTTAACCCATTAAGTCCGGGCGGGACACATTTTCAATTTTTTTTTCAGCGGCTTTATTCGATATGAAAACGGTCTATAAAAAAATCAACAAAAGGTAATTCTTATGTAAAATTGTCTCATCTTTCGATCTACGCTATTAGTTTTTTGAAAAAATGTGTATTAACAAAGTTATATTTGTTTATTTAACAAAAAACATGGTTTTCGAAATGAGAAAAATTTTTCAATCAAAATTTTCGAGTCGAAAACGCTCATAAAGGGAACCTTATTTATAGACTAAAAGTGTCCACGGACCCTAAACTTCAAAGTATAGTGGTAGGTTTTTTCAAATTCAACATGGCGGCACCCAATATGGCGGCTTTAAGTAAAATTTTGTTTGATAATACTGCCAATTTTTTTGGTAACTAACAATTTTTTCCTATCTTTATGAAAATTGGTATATAAGGGTTTTTTCGGTCGCTGATTACGAATTTGGTATCAGATTTTAAAAATTCAAGATGACGGATCCAAGATGGCTACCACAAATTTTGAAAATTCTCCAAGTTTGATGAAAATTGGTATACGGGGGTTTTCGGGGTCGCTGATTACGAATTTGAAATTAGTTTTTCAAAATTCAAGATGGCGGATCCAAGATGGCTGCCAAAAAATTTTATGCTCTAATTTCGATGAAAATTTTAAGTAATGACAATATTATTACGTTTCTTAGCCGACATTAGATGTCGTTGCCCGGCTTTTACCACGAGGAGGTGAACGCAAATAAAAAAGCCTCGTTTTTTTTTGTATTTTTTATATTTTTTATATTTTGTATTTTTTATATTTTTTTTTTATTTTGTATTTTTATATTTTTTTTATTTTGTATTTTTTATATTTTTTTTTATTTTGTATTTTTGATATTTTTTTTATTTTATATTTTTTATATTTTTTATTCATAGAATAAATTTTTATTATCGTTTGTCAAAACTAAGTAATATTTAGTCCTATTTATGATAAATTGAAAAACAAGGAGTGCATGAATAAACGTTGCAGTTTTTGCACATCTTTTGAGTCCTTGATCCGTAGCTTGCAAAGCGTTCGCATTTTTGCTTTGATGCAACTGTTATAATTTGATGTAACTTATTTTTTTTAGCTACTTCTAGATAATGTTCTGCGAGTTTTAAGATTACATCTTTGGTTCCTACTTTTTTATCATGTACTAAATTTCGCAGAACAGTTGCATTAGATATAGCCATTTGAATAAATCTTATAAACATCGGCCACGTCCATTTTTTTGCTCTTATACATGGCATTGAATTATGGCAATGCTCATTATGAAGATCGACTCCACCCATAAATGAATTATAGAGTTTGAAAGCTAGAGGAAAAGGTTTGTTTACTTTCATACATTCATCTACTGAAAATCGTTGTACGTTTGCTAGAGGAATGACTCCTGCCGCAGTAGAAAGTACAGACACTTGCTTCGAATCCATTACTGTAATGAAATTTATACCGCTATTTCTTTCATGCTGTACAACAAATGTGCCGCGTTCGGCTTTTTTATCTAAAATATTTTTTACGGGTACTCTATTTGTCCGTACAGTTCCAGTAGCTTTCAAACCAACATTATGCAAGTGAACTAACAAATCAGGGCTAGTAAAAAAATTATCAAACCATAGATGATAATCTATAATTTTTCTAGGAACTACAGAAGTAAGAAGCTTTTGAATCATTAGCATAACCACACGACTTCCCAAAGCGCATTTAGAGAGTTTGATTTTATCATCAAAATAATATATCGAACCCTTGCCACAATATATGTCACAGTCAAATAAATATCCTTCAGGACTAGAAACGCCATACAACTTCATTCCAAATCTATCTGGTTTATTCGGCATAAACTGTAACAAATTAGTTCTGCCATGAAACTTCACCATCATCTCGTCGATTGCTAAGGCAGTAGAGAAAAAACCAAACTGAACACAATTTTTCCTAAACATTTCAAGAAGTTTTCGTATTTTCCATGCTTTATCATTACTGTCTTTATCTTCAGCTGTAGATAATTTTAGACGAGATTTTATTTCAAAAAATTTATCCCTTTTTATTGCTGATGCAATAGGTATACATTGCAGTAATGGAATTTTAGACCAGTAATCTTTCTGGGATTTCCTTTGATTGATAATAGATAGTATAATTATTCCAATAAAAGTATCAAAATCATCTAAAGTTAGAGGATAACCGTTTTGGTTTGTACAATCTATTATGTAATTTTTCATTTCTTTAGAAAAATACAATTCAAATAACTCTACAAAAGCAAAATTTTATGTTGAGGAATTTCATGGTATATTTTTTCTCCAACAACCCATTCGTAAACGTGGTCCGGTTCAAGTTTTTGTTGATTCTCTTCATAATTATTTAGTATTTTCTGATACGAGATGTTAGGAATCGTATTATTGCTTTTAGCAGTTTCAGCTTCTATATCAGAATCTGATTTAGAATCAGATTCAGAATCAGATTCAGAATCAGAGCTTCCCGAATCATTTGAATTTGGAATGAATATAGCGTCTTCTTCTCCATTTTCACACTCGTGAATTTCCACTATTTCATAGCGAACTCGTTTTTGACGTTTTCTTGGCGGCATTTTGAATAAGAAGTCGTACTAAATAAGATGATACTATGTTTCCTCTATTTTTTTATTTCAATATTATTGAAAGTCAAATCAATATTATACAAACATAAATGCAAATCAATATTATACAAACCTAAGGTTGGGTGTATTTCACCTGTTTTTTTTTTCAGAGAAGCTGTATTTTCTTTATTATTTATTTCAAATATATCGAATGTCAAAAAAATAGTGTGTAAAGCTGAGCATAGTGTTTCACGTATTTTACTAATGAAATATTTTCCGGGTTATTCGATAAAAAACAAAAAGAGGGCTAATAAAGTGCACTGTTGTATGAAAAATTGTCTAAACATCAGATCCTGTATTAGTAACAATACGTTGATACGATTACAATACGTAATAATACATTTTCTTTATAAGAAAATAATTAAATAATTAGCTAAATATTACTTAGTTTTGACAAGCGATAATAGAAATGTATTCTACAAATAAAAAATATAAAAAATACAAAAAAATGTTGGCTAAGAAACGAAATAAAATTTACATCGAAATTAGAGCACTTTTGAAAATTTGTGGCAGCCATTTCAGATCCGCCATCTTGAATTTTGAGAAACTGATTGCAAAATCGTAATCAGTGACCCCGAAAACCTCCGTATACCAATTTTTATCAAAATTGGAGAATTTCCAAAATTTTTTGGCAGCCATCTTGGATCCGCCATCTTGAATTTTGAAAAACTAATTTCAAATTCGTAATCAGCGACCCCGAAAACCCCCGTATACCAATTTTCATCAAACTTGGAGAATTTTCAAAATTTGTGGTAGCCATCTTGGATCCGTCATCTTGAATTTTTAAAATCTGATACCAAATTCGTAATCAGCGACCGAAAAAACCCTTATATACCAATTTTCATAAAGATAGGAAAAAATTGTTAGTTACCAAAAAAATTGGCAGTATTATCAAACAAAATTTTACTTAAAGCCGCCATATTGGGTGCCGCCATGTTGAATTTGAAAAAACCTACCACTATACTTTGAAGTTTAGGGTCCGTGGACACTTTTAGTCTATAAATAAGGTTCCCTTTATGAGCGTTTTCGACTCGAAAATTTTGATTGAAAAATTTTTCTCATTTCGAAAACCATGTTTTTTGTTAAATAAACAAATATAACTTTGTTAATACACATTTTTTCAAAAAACTAATAGCGTAGATCGAAAGATGAGACAATTTTACATAAGAATTACCTTTTGTTGATTTTTTTATAGACCGTTTTCATATCGAATAAAGCCGCTGAAAAAAAAATTGAAAATGTGTCCCGCCCGGACTTAATGGGTTAAACCGATTATTGCATCTCAAAAATCTCAATGGTGTCGTGCAAATTTATAAAATTATTTTTAAAGCAAAAATATGTAAAATTATATAGAAATGCTCTTCTTGATATTTTTGTTTAATTATTTACAAAAATAATTTTACATATTTTTGTTTTATTCTTGCTTATTAAGAAATAGTATCTATAATGATTATTCAATGTAATTAACGTTCCCCAAAAGTTCTTTATAAACCTTATTTCACTTTAAATTTGTCACGTCGTACCCTAATTTTTCCGATTTTAGCGCCACAATACTACTTTGAGAAATTCTCCCAAACTAGTACTTTTTATGCTTGTTGGTAAGGAATTGACCCAGAGGATAAGAACATCTCGGGGCATCACTTACCTACAGAATAGAAAGAATAAGACCCGCTCGGTCACCCTGCAATTCGGGGGTGACCCTCGCTCTGTTTTTTTCTTTTACTGTACTTGCCAGCACTACCAGTGTAAATGTGACAGGCACCCTAAATCGCTCTGGGAAATCCACTTTAACCGCCATAAAAGAAAGTCGTAAAATCGCCGCTTCTTACTAAGCTAATACTAAACTGGCGCGAGTTAGTTTTTTTGTTTCCTCCTTTCTAGAAAGTCGCCACCGCACACGTGCACCGCAGTCGGGCATGCACGCATTTATGTTGGAACAATATTTTATTTTTCTACTCTTATATTTAAACAAACTATCATAATTCAATTAAAAGCATTCTAAACCTTTTATTATTATTTAGTGAAAATTTAGTTTTAATAATAATTCAATATAAATTATGTAAATATAAAAAGAACAAATTGATTGAATTGTTTAAATTATCGTTTTGTCGCTTCTTTTTCCCTAAATAAAAGCTATTTTTATGAAAATTATATCTATCACTTCGTTCTTTTTTTTGTATATCTATTTATTTACATAATAACCCTTAAAATAACGAAGATTATAATTACAAATTATTAATAATATTGGTTATTAAGAAACTAAATAATAATGTAAATTTACTGTAATGGGGAGGTTGTTCTCTCTCTTTCTGGATACTCTCTCTCTCTGCCAAGGCCCACCCCCGCAGGGACCGCCTCTGTCCTATGCCTAAGCATTGGAAGGCTGACCCACTGACCCCAAGGAAAACCCCGAAATATTTTCCTCCAATTAGGGAAACTTCAGATTTTCGTCACCCTCTCCACTCTCTCAGACAATCAGCCAATTAAACAAAATCTCCATAAGACGCTTGCTTTAGCTTTTTGTATAAAAAGCCCTGCAATTGCTCCTAAAATCAGTTCAGCTCAGTTCAGCAGTTCTTTAGTTCTTCGATCATCTACAAGAGTTCTTCTTCAAGTTCATCTACCTTCTTCGGAATCAACGCTTCTACCCGCTGCTACCGCCGACGCCTACGCTGCTCGTCTCCGCTGCCGCTGCTGCTGCCCGTTCCCGACGCCGCCGACGCTGCTCGCTCCTGCTGGTGCTTCCGCCGCCGCTGCCGCCGCTGCACGCCGACGCCGACGCTGCTGCTGCTCGTTCCCGCCAACGCTGCTTGCTTCTGCTGCTTACTAGGGTCTGAGAGAGAGAGAGTCAGGGAGAGAGAAAGAGAGAGAAACGTCCCCCTAGGAGAATTTTTAAATAAAAGTAAGCATTAATAAAAAAAAAATCATATTTATCTTCTTTAATTTGCTTTCCTTTATTTCTTGCTCTTCTCCTTTTAATAAACCTAAAAAGAACACAATTCAGGATTTTGGTGCGCCTTTTTAAAGGATAGTGCCTCCGAATTGTTTTTAGGTTTATCATTTACTAACAAATAAAACGATGAAACTGGGAAAGTAAGACCCATTTTACGTACTTATCAAATTTAACAAATTTATGTTTTTCACTTCAAAAGATATCTTTTTCTTTTTTAGAATTTTTTTCTATCTTTACTAATTTTTGAGATATTTGGAAATGAAGAAAACAATCAATTTTTTACTAGTATGATGACAACTCCCTTAAAAATGATTTTAGAAATTTGCACGACACCGCATTTTCAATCTGAAAGCATTAACTTTCAATTACCGTTGAGATTTTTGACAAGCGATAATTGGTTCAAAAACTGTACGAAGTTTTATGAGGGCTAATTTTTTTTACTTTTATCTTAGTTTTTAAATGTTAATAAAAAGAAGAAATATATTTTTTTTTTTCAAATGTAAATGTACTTTTCTAAAGCTTTTACTTCACGAAAAAAAATGCCATAAAAATTTGGAAGCTGCGATAATTTTTTGCGATAATGTAAAACTTTGTTTCTTTTCAGATTTTTGCCGAAGGGTGGCAAAAGCATGTAAAGAGGAGTTTATGTATAGTGAATAATCTTCTCACACGTTTGCAAAAGTATATGTACATTAACGCACTTCTGAAAATATATATGCTATTTCCATAATAAAATAAGTTATGGAATAATTGTTTGGGATAGTGCCTATTATAAACTATTATAAACTATAATAAACCTTCTACAAAACCTACAAAAAAGTCATTAAATATGAAACAATTATTTATTTTAGCAAATGATACTTAGCAAATGATGCCAAAATAAGAAACAAAAGCATTATAATATAAAAAATGATAGAAGTTGTAAGTAACAATAATAGTTATAATATTATTATTAATATTAAGTGTGCCAGGGTATGCTCCTCAGGGACACTTAGCTTTCGCCATTGTATCCCTATCCCCCTAGCTAATCTTCAGCAGATAGGTCTATTTCTAACGCCCTACAAAAATCTATTATGTTGTCAATACCCACTTTATCGTCTCTTCCTCTTTTTGACACCACCTATATTGGTTTCCTGTTCTCTTTATTTTGTGTGTGTAAAATCGGAGGTCAAAATGTCCTATTAGTAGGCCTAAGAGAACTCGTATTCTCCGTTTATGTAGGTAAGTATTTTTTGAAACCCAACCAGTGATAAACTTACCTAGAAGCTCTTTAACCCACGTATAGCCTTGTGAGTTTTCCCATGTCTCCCATCTTTTTTTTCTTAATTTTGGTTCTTATGACATTACATCTTTCCTGGTATGGCATCTTCACCTCTTATTCCGGTAGAATATCAGATTTAAAACTTTGTCTTGCAAGTTTGCCCGCACAGTGAGTTTGTAACACATGATCTAATAGCAGCCATTTCTGCTTGAAAAACCGTGTTGTACTCCTTGAGTCTGCTGTATGTCTCTTTCCTGCTTGGCCCACTTATGCCAAAATCAGTTGCTTCTTCAGACCATCGATGTACCATATATCTCAATCCGGGTACTGGTTTTTCTTCCATTCTTCTCTGTTTGGTACCTTTTGTTATACAGTTTCCCGAAATTGCTCTTTGTTTGATCTTGTGATGATTGAAATATCTCGTTTGTCAGTATTTCTTTTTGAATGGTTGCATGTCCCATTCCGTTTCCCTTCCACTCGCCACCGCACCTGCGCCACAACATCATTCTGTATGCTGTTCTGGCCGCCGTCTCTTTATATCGTGTACTTCTTCTTAGTCTGCAAGTTCCCTTCAAGACCACTGTCAGTATATGGTCCGAACTCTTGATCGAGGTTTTCTTGCGGATTGTTTTCCACCATATCGTAGGTCAGTTTTGGTTACTTCCATGAGATCCAGAACTTCCCTTCCATTTGATGTTATGAAAGTTGGTTCGTTTCCCTCGTTCACGATGTCCAGCTTGGTGCTAGTAATTAATTCTAGTTGTTTTTCTCCACTTTCATTAATATCGGTGTTTCCCCAGTCCTCATGGTGTGCATTGACGTCGCAGCCAATATATTATTCAAGGTTATCCCTTCTACAGTGTTCAACTACTTTTCCCATACCCGCTAACGGTATGGAAATCATGCGGGAAGTATCCAACAACAATAACAGTTGTCTTATTTGATGTTCCTTATTTTCTATATCAACTTTAACGGTCGTGATGTCTCTGTAACTGAGCTTTTGTAAGTTTCCCAATTCTTTTGAATCCTCTAATATGTCCTATCTACAACGAAGATACTTGTACTAGGAATATGCCCGTATGCACTCTTGCCATGATTTTCGCTAAAACCGCTGAGACGCTTTTGCAATAGTGCCAATTGATCTGAGAGGAACGCTTCCCGGTAGTAGCCATTTGTGGGCTACCCCGTTTGCTGTGTTTCCTCCTGAGCTTCTGTTTCACCCACAGCGGTCTATGCTTTACACAGTAATTTGAAAGTCACTGTGCCGACTTCTACCGTGAGCTTGAAGCTCCGATTCTTAAGGGTAGACACAGATGGTTTATCTAGGCCCAGGATAAGGTACCTGCCCGTGGTACCTTTCAGGACCACCCATTTTCCTATTTGCACTTCTTCATTCTGCTTGCGAATCAGCTTTTGAAAGTCCTCTGTAGTGTCTACCTCCGGAGAAATTTTCGTGATCTCCTTAGTGATCTTCAGCTCCTCTGGATTAACCACCTTTAACCCGAGTTCCTGCAGGTCAAGGTCTTTGACCTTTTCCTCCAGCCAGGTTTCCGACTCTTTTTGTCTTCGCAGACAAAGACCAGAGTCCCCTTCCTGGGGGAAGATACTTTGAAACGGGATATGAATTCCCCCTCTTCTAACTCAATCACCTTTTTGACAATCGATTTCTTCATCCGGGCGCATGTCTCGATTGGCATCCTCCAGCCCAGGTAATCCCCACAAGTGAGAACCACCCTGGGTAGATGTGACTGCACCGAGGCTCAGCTGCCTTCTTGTCTGGGCTTCTTAAGCTGCTTCTCCGCCACAGTGCCCAGGCCAGCCGCTTCCTCTTATCCGTGGAGGTGGAGGTGCCAGACGAGGGAGGTTGGTTGGTTCTAGCCCTACTTTCCTCCCTCTTCCTTTGCCGCCTAGCCTCCCCGAACTTGGGTATTGGCCTTCCCTCCTCTATTGCCTTCTGCTTAAGAAGCTTCTTTTTCTAAGCGCCGCTAATGTATCGGTTTAAGCCTGTCTTTTCATGACACTCAGCTGACAGTTTAGATGGTCCCCTAGTCTCGTCTGTCTCCATAGTGACTTCAGAGACCGATTCCGGAACCCGGTCTTCCTCCATCGCTTTGTTTATTGGTTTGTTCTTTTTACTTTCTTGGTCCATAAAAGTCCCACAAGTAATGCGGAAATATAAGGTCCATCCGGCAGTAGCCGCTCTCCTGGGGTAAGGTCTTCATTCGACGGGGTTCGACCTGTTCCCCCGAAGAAATCGTTTGAGACACACTTCCCCTGTGCCACACATCCCTCGGCACGGTGTCTGAAACCTTGGATTGCGGCGAGTCCCTGTTCCAAAGACGAGCCCTGAAGCGGGGTACCCGACGGGTAACTCGCATTGCCCATCGGAGGACAGCTTCTTGGTCACCACGAGATCCTTACCCTCCCAGTTCTTGTGAGTGGGAGAGAGTGGACAAGCCCCTCCCTCTCCCAAGATCCAACCCTTACACTGTAGAGGTAGGAGACCCCATGACCGTCGGCGATGGAAATGATGTTGAATAAACCCGTTTATAGGGCACTCACATCATGATGCGGAATAAATGCCCGCACCCCATCCCCTACGGTTACTGTGCCCCACAATGGATCCCGCACTTAAGCCCCAGCACCAACGTCAAGGTCTTGAGATCCCTAGCAGAGGATAATAGTAATATAGAGGCCATCAAAACATTTAACTCGCTGCCGAATAAGCTAAAATGTTTATACTTAAGAAAAGTTACTATTAAGAAATGTATAAAAAAATGTATGTCTGTTATAAAGAAATGTTAATCATATTAAAAAAATAAATAAATGTTTATTTGAGATTGTTCTAAAGATTATATTTTTTTACGCAAACTTTCCAAATTTATTTATTCTGGATACTTAATCGTTTTTGTTTTCCTTAGATTTAAGCCAGTTACTAAGTTTTTTTATTAACCAGCCTATGTGCCGCTACTGCCTCTGTAGGAATTGCAATATGTAATTTTTCTTTGGTTGAATAAATCCAAGGACTTCAAAATTCAAATAAAAACCGAAAAAGTAAGAGATGTTTTAAGAAGAAGATTCAATAATGTATAGCAGCTTACTCTGAGTGACCGATTTGCTCATTTTCAGGAAATATTTCTTAACCAAATAAATTATTTTCTTGAAAATAGTTTGGAGTACGTAAAATATACAAGGTGACCCATTTTAATCGCTGCAGCCGGATTACTCGGAACTTAAGACAGATAGGGCAAAATGGTTGAAACAAAAGTTGTAGAGGGCAAAGGGAACAACACAATAGGACTAAATTTTTTAAGCTTGAACTTGACCTTCAAGGTTATTTTAGGGTCAAATGATTTTTTTTAAAAGGGCATTTAAAATTTTCTTCCAAATTTTTGTTTAACCTGACAGATCCAAACTTTTTTATTAATATTACCAAAGGATTTAAATAATGACTTGTGGATCGTCTGATTATGACAAAATTTAACATTCTTTCTACTTCTTTTTTATTTTATCGCGATAGTTCATTGGCATCGGATTAGGTTTGCATGAATATGGTTGATTTGTTTTTAATTTTAATTCATGTTCATAAACAGTTAATAGAACCGGTTTTTTTTTAAAAACATCTCTAAATTCATTATTAAATCTTCAATTGTTGAATCTAATTATTATTTAAATTGTCACATTTATTCATTGTTTCTTTGATCTCTTTTATTGAGAGCTCAAATAAATAATCACAGTCATCACTAAAACTATTGAATAGCTACTTATTAAGAAACAGTAATTGCTTCAACCAAAAAATTAATAAACAATTTAATAACGTGTAACGCGTATTAATCGATAAATCCATAAACAAAAAATTTATTAACGGAATAATCTGTTATTTAAATAATCTATCCTTCAATTTTCGTTAACCAAAAAGCGATGAATTGGTCTGTCATTCGTTTAGTACATATTTTTTAATTATACTATCTTTATAAAAAGTACAAAATCTAACCAAAGTAATAAAGGAAATTATCTTAATCGTCTTTTTATTTATTTCATTTATTTATTTCTGAAATGTTCGTAAATGTAAAGCAAATTGCATTTTTTTAGACCGACTTTTAAAAATGAGAAAAAATATGCACTACGTTAAAATGTGCAAAATACATGCACCAAATTAACGTGTGCAAAATATATGCATCACATACAATTGTGCAAAATACATGCAGCATTTGAAAAAGCCAGTGTATAATATAACAATTTTTATTACCCACTTAGAACATATTTCGTTTTATTGTAGCGTTTTATAGTGACTAAAATATTATAATCAATATTAGCAAATAATAAATGATATTTCGGATAGCAATAATTACCGGTTCTTAATGAATAACAGCCATTGGTAGCAATATGGTTATCCAATAACATTATTATGAACTATCGTATCCATAACCATATTCCCTATAAGAAAATTAATATTTTACAGCCGTGTTAATACTTTATTATCGTAAACCGTAAGTAATTAGAAGAATAGGTATTGGTGCAGATTCTGCAAATGGATTACAATATTGATCGTTAATTTCATGGTTGGTCTTGGTTTTGTAACTTAAAAGGTCTTGTGTTTTCAAATTCAAATGTATTAATAGCCTTATACTTACGCAAATGTACTGCATGTTGACGCCGCGGTCTTCCCCTTCCTCTTCCCGTTCTTGAGCAGGTAATGCTCCGGGAGTATCTACTACTGCAGGTACAAGTGCACGTACAGGAGCAGTTTCATCATTGCCAAGAATATCTTAAAATTATATTGCAGTATTGTGATGCGGTTAAACTGCTGTTTATTATTAAAGCTACAACGTTTTATTATATTCACGAAGGTCTGCCCCAGGTTGACGGCATGGCCTACCCCTTTTCCTTCCACGACCATGAGCCGGTGCAATTACACTTTCAGCAGCATTCTGTTGTGCTATCTCTGCAATTTACAATAATTCACTTTATTTTTAAAATATTTTTTGTTATTATTATTCCAAATGTAAATCTTAGTTGGACGGGCTTACCTCCTGCATCTGCTTCCTGCGGTTGCTCTCTTTTTCGTACTGTAAGAAATATTTTTGTATTATTTGATTTAAGGAGCAATCATTTTTTTCTTTCCAACTCGATTTCTTCTTCTTCTTCGAATGATTATTTCAATTTTGAAAACAATTCCTGTAATAATAATAATCTTTCTTAGTTGAGTAATTATCTTTAAATGATTAACAGTAGGTTAACCGAATCGATTAAAATACATAAAAAAAAAAATGTTTTTTCAAATTCGAAACTAATATTTTCTAAAATGTCTTATCAGGAAGTAAATTGTTGTCCATGATTTCTCTAATAAAATGATTTTTCTCAAGGTCTTCGTTACTTCCACTTTCATTGGAGCTGTCACTTTCACTTTCGCCCTTATCTCTATTAAGTGGCAGAACATTAGGACGCCTAAAAGCTTCTTCATAATTAAATATCCTAGCTCTTTCAAATCGCCTTAAATTACCGATGTTAGTTAAATAACTAATGACATTCATTCTGCAAATAATTTTATATTAATTTAGTTTTTTAATATCAATCGAATATACTGAAAAGTAAACTAAGATAATTTAAATTTAAATGAATCATTTTCATTTATGAATTTAAATAAATTCATTTTCCAAATCTTACAATGCCAAATCCGCTTCTACAAGATGCATTGGCCTGCCCTGCGGTACGTAATAACCTCTTTGAACCTGTTACGTTCTAGATAGAAAACCTATATTTAAGGCCTAAGGCCACAGTACAATTTTCAAAAAATTGAAAATTTTTTTTGGCTTAAACGATACTTTATTATCATAGAAATAGCTAACCATTCGAGTTGTAGCCTGAAAAAAGTTTTTTGACCGACTTTGAGCAAATAATGTGAGCCTACCTTCGGCGCGACCCGAACGGCCGCAGAGGCCCGAGCGCACTAGGACTCGCCCTCGGATTTTTGAAGCTATACCTGTGTCGGGTAATAACTATTAACCGTTTAACGGTAAATTGGGTTTCACACAGAACAGCAACGAAAGTTTCAACTCGACCGTCTAAAGCTTGGCGCCCAAGAGCACTTTGAGTGGCAAAGTGGTTCTTGAAATAGCTGCTGATATTGCGGTTTGCATTTTCAATTATGGTCTCAGCAGTGTTATGGAAATTATAAAATTTTTAAACATTACTGTAGAGCCTAACTGCTACTATTTTTGCTTGGAAGTCGACGAGCTGCGCGTCGACTACGCTGAACGCTCACTAACCGACGCGGCAAAAGCGGCGCGCTTGCAAATTTTATGTAGAATACGATAGTAATTTTTATTTTTCTATATTGCCATTTTTGAGTTTGCGGTTTGCCATCTTGGGTCCGCCATTTTGAATTTTGATAAGATAAAATTAATTTGTATCTAATGGTCCTGTCATTTCATAAAACTATTAAATAAAGAGGATTGATGACTGTACAGTTCTATAAAACTGTGTAACAACGCTATTTTAGCTGGCACATCACGGCCTCCATCTTGAAAATCAATTGTCTGCGCTAATTTTGACAATATGCATCCAATTTATTGTGACAAAACTCAAGAAAGTCAATTTTCCCGCTAAAACTATACTTCAGAAGTGCATATTACTGTGATTTTGCAATAATATCAGGCATTGGGGCGCCATTTTGGATTGGTTAACGCTAAAAATCAAAGTATCTAAAAATATATTTTTGAAGTACAACTATCGGGTCCCATATCCTGATGAGTTAGAACGTTCTTGAGTCCCGAGAACAGAGTTAAAAAAATTCTTAAAAAAAAATTAATAAAAAATCTGCATTTTTGTTAATTGTTAAAAATAAATAATTTATGCTCATTTAATGATAAATTTGACCATGCCATTCGAAAGATGAGACTTTTTTACACGAGAATATGTATCCCAATATTTTTTCCACACGGGTTATGATTGAAAGGCATGAGCTTGAAGTTGACGTTGAAATTTGGGCCATATGCACGTTAAAGGGTTAAGATGTAAAATAATACAAAATTTTTTATTTTGTTCCAGGTCCAAAAATACGCATGCAATTTAGCATGTAGAGTAGCGTAAAGAAAAAAAGGTGTTGCCTGAAACGCGCTGTGAGCGGCCATTTGCTTTTTGGAAAAACTAAAAAAAAGCTTTTTTTAATACTTCAAACCATGTATTTCATATATACCATTGTTTACTTTTATTAATAAATTTTTTTTTTCATATTAAAAAAAATTTTAAATATGCACATAATTTTAAGCCTGCTACTGTGGCCATACCCCTTAAATAAAATAAAACTTTTTCGTAAGGCAAAGATTGAAATTTCAAATGTACTTATTACGAGTCGATTGACCTAGATGGCGAAGGTCCGCGATCTCTATGTAAACAGTATTGCGGCGCGCGGTGCGTAAACAGAACAGAGGCCCATAACAGATATAAGGTAGCGAAAATTATGCGACTGGCATCGCTTTCACACGATCAATCTAATCTTATCTTTTCTTGGTGCCCTTCCAGCAATTCCTCTAAACGAGCACTTATTTTCTGGAGTGCACTTTGCCGATGCGGGTCTAATTATAAAAATCAACTCACAGACTCAGGATATGCAAAAAGTTCTAAATTCTATTTTGTACATTGTTCAATTCTAGTATTATTTTAATAAATTTAAATGGCAGGGTATATTATAGACACATAAGGATCGTGCACATAATGTTGTTGTACACAATAAGTGCAATTGGTAAGTTCATTTACAATAGAGTTGGACACAATAAAATTGTACTCATTAGTTTAAGGCAGCTGATCGGTAATATTTGTGTACCGGTGCATTGTACACATACATTAAAAAAAGTGTAAACTTGTACACACCAAAAAGTGCACATTTACTTTGTACACAAAATTATTTGACACAATATTGAAATCCCAAAGAGTTGTGCACAAGTGCACGATTTAATTATTAGTTCATGCACAGTGCAGGAAACGCGATATTGACCATTTTTGTTTAAACACAAATCTATTTATGAGAATGTAATGTTAATACTTTGTGCAATTACTTTGTGCACAACCAGATATTAACGTTTGCACAATTAATTTACGCACTATCTACTTTTAATTATAATATAGCACAAATATTGTTTTTGTACACAATTATTACGTACCTTAGCCGTATACCGTACCTTACCAATTGATAAATTAAGCAACGATACCATTTTTTAAAAATATACATACTATATGCAATAACTTAGTTACAGTATCGTCATAAATTGATCGATGGATATTTAGCTGAGTTGTTGAAAAATCTCGAAGCGATTTTGATTTATACGAAAATTGGATGATATATATATATATATATATATATATATATATATATAAGTTGTCATAACCTAGTCCTCTTGGATACTACTATTTTATAGAAATTTCGTACAGGACGTACGTCCTACAGGAGATTTCGGTACGAACACCGTAGCCCTTTAGTGTCCCTGACAAGAGAACCGTTTTGTCGTAAATATTTGGCATTACATTTCGAAAGTATATACCTACTTAATTATTTATGTGAAAAAAAGGACAAACAATTATAAATAAACTTATTAAATGATCAACATTCACATATAAAATAAATAAACCTTAATTTATTAAAAAAAAAAATATGTAAAAAAAAGCTGCATAAGGGATTTGAACCCGAATCCAAAAAGTTACAATTCCTGCATGTTATCCACTTAGCTATCACAACATTTAGTAACACATGGCAGGACATCGCATATGTTCATTTGCAAGGGAGCCATTTGCAATAACTTTTTACATGAATTTTAATATGGAAGTACATTAAATTCGAGTACATTCACAACAATTTCAATGTAGTCGCATTAAAATGAACATTCAAATTGTTGCAATAAATTTAATGTACTTTCATATTAAAATTTATGTAAATTTACATTGAATTTAATGTACTTTTACAGAAAAATTTATGTAAACGTGCATTAATTTTAGTTAATGCATGTCGTTGAATTTTAATGTATGCTTACTTCAATATCTACATTCATTTTCATGCAAATGTACATTAATTTTCTTTCCAGTACGAAGTACATTAAATTTACAGTACAATTGTCGTTGAAAAGTGCTGTAAAATTGAAGTCTTTTTGGCCAGTAACATAGGGCGAGCGAATTAATAATGCGTAGTTGACGAAATAGGAACAATAATTGATTTTAAGATACGGCAGTTTGAACGGGCTTTTTGAGATACGGCACTTTGAACGTATGCACGAGCGCCGCGCGTCGTGCGCGCAGAGAGATGTGGGCGAGTGACACCTTCAAAACAAAACAAGCCTACTCCGCCGACCGATCGGAAAGACTCCGATCATATCTAAAATTAGTTTCAAGTGTCGCAGCTTGTCGCCCTTTACTGCAAGTGCAAGAGTTTTGCACTTTATTTACAAAACTAATTGCACCGCTCCGAAGGATTTGAGGTAGCTAATTTATTTATTACAAAGCCCTCTTTACAAGTGAAAAGGAAAATTAGAAAAATATGAAAAATATGATCCACAAATTAAATATTAAAAACTTTGCATACAAAATTTACTAATCGTTTTAGTACAAATTAGAATATGAATTAACATATATGGCATGCCACACATATATTCATAGAATATTTAACAAGATTTGAAAATTCGATTTTCTAATTTTATTTGAAAATTATCGTCGAGCAGAGTTCTGCTTGTCGAACTAAATCAAATTCAAATTATATATTATTGTCGACAAATTGCAGTGGCATACAGCATAAATTGTCAGAAAAGGAAAATAGTTTATAGAAATTTGAGAGGATATAAAGGAGAGTTGCCCTAAGGACCTCAGAAAAGAGGATAATGAAAGAATATTTATTTAGAGTTTAGTTAGTTTTGTTTTTATTAGAGAAAAACAAAAAAGAAAAATTACAGTACAGTTACAAGAAAAATTCAACTTACGTTATTTCGCTTCCAAGTTCCGCAAGAACTACGCAGAGGCGAGCGCTACACAAAGTAAGCGTAGCGAGGATACAGCGGCGAAGTCGGGCCCTAGGGTGACTCCTTGGAAGCGGGAAGACGGCACGGCTGCAGAGGGTCAGCAACACAAGCACACACTATTCAACACTAGCCCTAGGGAAGCTGAAACGTGCAGAGTAACTGCTGCCAGCAGAGCGAGGACCAGACTACACTTTTCTCAGTAAGGGCCCGCCTTTTTATATCCTGGGCTTTTCCTCCCTTGTAGGTCCCAAGAGGGGGAAAAGCTTGGCTTCGCTTGGGAAAAGCCTGTGTATTTCCTATGTTTGTTACAGCAATTTTCTTTTTTTGTTTGGCTGTGTCGTCTTCCCGTTTAACATTTTTTTTTTTTTTTTTTAATTGTTTTCTTAATTTTATAAAAGTTTGCAGAATTTCAAGTAATTCTGTGAACTTATATTTATTCGATTAAAGTGTTTTCCAAATTAATTCGCTATCTTTTTCCCTTTACAAAGCTTGCAAATTTGCCATTTTATAGAGAAAATTCATAAGGTAATAAACGATTAAATTTAATTATTTTAATTATTAAATTGTTGCAAGTATCTTATATGGCATGAAATAATTTGCAGGTTTTGTAAAGTTTTGCAATGTTTTGATAATGTTTTTCCTTTAAACACATTTTCCTTAATTTTTGAAATCATGAACATTTTCTTATTAAGAACTATTATTTAATAATGATAATGTATTTAAAGAATTCTTAATTTTAATCATTGCCTGTTTATTTAGTTTGTTTTGCTCATTCTGTTGATTTCTTGATTTATTTAAAATTTGTAGAAAGTTTCCTTTTTTTCTTTTATTTGAGAGTTTTAGAAGGATATACAAGGAGAGTTGCCCTAAGGAACTCTAAAAGGAAAATATTGAAAGAAAATTTAGCGTTTGGTTAGATTTTTGTTTTTATTTTATTTAAAAACAAAAGAAAAATATAAAGATGTAAAAATATATGTGACTTACTCTATTACACTTCCAAGTTCCGCAAGGACTAGCGCAAAGACGTACGCTACACTAAGTAGCCGCAGCGAAAGTACAGCGGGGAGATCGGGCCCTAGGGTGACTCCTTGAAAGCGGGAAGACGGCACGGCTGCAGGGCTCAGCAACACAAGCACTCACTGAAGGAAAAAGCTAGCCCTAAGGAAGCTGAAACGTGCAGAGCAACTGCTGCCAGCAGAACGAGGACCAGAGTACGCTTTTCTCAGTGAGGGCCCGCCTTTTATATCCTGGGCTTTTCCTCCCTTGTAGGTCCCAAGAGGGGGAAAAGCTTGGCTTCGCTTGAGAAAAGCGTGTGCATTTCCTATGTTTGTTACAGCAATTTTTCTTTTCTTTTGTTTTGGCTGTATCTTCTTCCCGTTTAACATTCTTTTTTTTTTTTCTAATTGTATTCTTAATTTTATAAAAGTTTGCAGAATTTCAAGTAATTCTGTGAACTTATATTTATTTGATTAAAGTGTTTTCTAAATTAATTCGCTATCTTTTTCCCTTTACAAAGCTTGCAAATTTGCCATTTTATAGAGAGAATTCATAAGGTAATAAAGGATTAAATTTAATTATTTTAATTATTGAATTGGTGCAAGTATTTTATATGGCATGAAATAATTTGCAGGTTTTGTAAAGTTTTGACAATGTTTTTCCTTTAATCACATTTTCCTTATTTTTCTTTTATTTGAGAAGTCTCGAACATTTTCTTATTAAGAATTATTATTTAATGATAATAATGTATTTAAAGAATTCTTAATTTTAATCATTGCCTGTTTATTTTAGTTTGTTTTGCTCATTCTGTTGATTTCTTGATTTATTTAAAATTTGTAGAGAGTTTCCTTTTTTTCTTTTATTTGAGAGTTAGCTTAATTTTTTTTAAAAGAAGAGTGAAATAATATTTCTTAACAGAAAAATATTCGAGATCTTTCCCTGTATTTTTCCTATACTCTGTGAAAGCGAGAGTGACCGTTGGGCTGTGCGAGGCCTGCAAGTCGTAAACTTAAGGATTTATGACTTCCTGATGCCTTATCGACGGCTGGCCTGCACGTGGATTTCGGGAAAACAGCGATTTGCGTGGGAAAGATTTTCGGTGGGAAACTTAAGTGTTTTTTATTTTGAAGATTTTCTTAAAAATATAATATTTATTTATTGTCTTATAATTAAAATTTTACATTTAATATTTTTTTTTTTTTTAACCTAAAATATAAGTAAGTAGCGAGAAAGCAAGGAATTTTTAAAAGATTTGGATAAATGAAAATAAAATTTTTTGATATGGTTATTACACGTCCCTCCTAATGTGGAAGGTTGCCGTATGGCAACCCTTCCAGATCAGAATAGGCCCGTTTGAGTCTGTCCTGGAGGACCTGGGTCAAAAATGTCAGTTTTGGGTATCTTGTATTTTTTTATTGCTTTTCTCCTTGATTTCTCGCTTTTCTTGTTATTGCTTCTATTCTCTTTATCCTTTTTAATTTTTTTGTATCTTTTTTTGATTTGCTCGATGTTTTTTTCGAGGTCTATCCGAGACAGAGGAACGGGTTTGTTCGTTTTTTCTTCTGTTGGCTCTTGGGCCGTTAACTCTTCTTCGTCAGAGAAGGTGATGGCTAAGGGGTCAGTGTCCAGTTGGACGAATTCGGGTTCTCCATCGTCTTCGTGGTTCGTTGACGTCCAGTAATTGTCCAGCTGTGGTTCTGGCAAAAGAACTGTGGTTCCGAGCTGGGCTGACAAGGGATGTTGAGTGACTCGGAGGTAGTGATGGAATTCTTCTGCGCTAGCTTCCCTTCCTGCAGCTCTTGCTGCTTGGTGAAATCTCCACTGCTCTTTACGGAATTGAGTCCTTCTTCCTGCCCGCTTCTTCTTTTTCTGAGTTTTTCTTAATGCTGATGGGGGCGGAATGTTGTTCACGTCCATGGCTTGTATCGTGCAAGGGAGCAGAGTGTCGGCTTCCTGCGCAAAGAAGAAAAGGGTATGGTTTTTGTTAGTTTTGCTTATAAATGTATATTTTGGTTATGCTCGGTGGTTTGTGAAGTTTTAAAGTATGTAAGTTTATATTTTAAAAAGAAATTTATTTGTAATAAATTTCTTTTTTTTTTTTTTTTTTTTTTTTTGTGTTTGCCTTACGGGTTGGGTTTAAGGGATTGAGGAGCTTAACTGTGGTTGCTTTGCTTCGTTTGTGACAGCTACTGGCATTAATTCTGTATTTTCAACGTCTGGGTTCACTTCGGGTTCTCGAGGTCGTCTTCGTGCTGCTAGATGTAACAGCAGCTGTGTCATTGAATTCCAGAATGCTCCCAGTAGTTTGATGGACCATCCGTATGCTTGATGTAATGCGTATCCATGCAAAATTGTGTCTATTACAGCTTTTATGACCTTCAGCATCAGAAATATTCCAATTAGGCCGGAGATGATGTTGCCGAAATTTAAAAATTTAGACCACGTCCTGTACCAGAAAGATGACGCCATTCGTTCAATGGTTTCTTCGTCAAGCAGGTGGTTTATTGATACACCTTGAGAAGTGATCTTATGGCCTGTTACTCCTCGGGTGAGGGTGTTCAGTACCGCTGGTATCTCCATTGGAAACATGATCCTTTCTTGGAGGTTTTCTAACTCCTGGCTGGTATAGATTCCGTTTGTGGCCAGTGCTCCTGGGTCTTCGTAGGTCCAGTTCGAGATTTTCTGTGGTTCCAGTACATTTGGGGCCACGGTCTTACGGGGTTTTGGTGTTATCTCGTACCATTGTCCATTAATGTAGTAAGTTGATGGTATGGCTGAGTCGCAAGCTATTTCGGTCCCCTTTCTTAGTAGGATGTGAGTTTTGGGAGTGAGGTAATAGGTTTCATTATTTTTGATAACTGGTAATTCTACAAAACAGTTGTCGGTTCTCTGGATAGTTACTTGGACGGGAAGGCATTTGATCAAATGGGCAATTTCTCCCGTTATTACGGCTATGTAACCGGGCTCCTGCATTAGATTGTACGCGAATTCATCGGGCTTTACTGCAGAAAATGAAAGTAAATTCTTTAAAACTTTTCTTTCCACCGAGCATTTTTGCATTAATATATCGCGATATAATCGTTCAACTTGTCGATGAACATGGCGCTCTACGTATACAAATTTTGCGTTTACATAAGTGAATATATCAACGTTTTCCAGTAAATTGGCTTTATAACGAGGGAAAGGGACATCACCATCGTCTGACTCCGTCAAGAATAGTTTAGGATGTTCGGTTTTAATGAATGAGTACCCGCAGACATTGACTCTGCCCGTGCACATTAATGAAAATGTGCTGTCGGCGTTAATAACCGTGTACAGAGGTTTTTGATACGGGTTGTCTAGGTCGATGATTTTATGCGCCTGTCCCTCGTACTTAACCCTATAGTCATGGAAATCACATTTACTGTTTGGAGTGTTCCTCCAGAAGGTTTTACTACCGGTGCTATCCATATAATTTTCCTTGGTGAGTTCGCATACTGTTCCTGTTCTAAGTCGGATTTGATTATCGTTTATATTAGTTAACGCGTGGTAATTTGTGACTGATATTTTTACGCTAGCTTGCACGACGACGTCGTCCCAGGTGGCGTAGGGCTCTGAATATTGTGTGCCGCAACGTCTGGTTTAATCGTACCAGCAAGCGTAACTGCTCTTACGGTAGTGGAATTACCTTCAATTCCGGCTATCATGGTGTTATAACCTACTTTTGCTACCCCTGTGGATTGCATTTCGTTACATCTTTCTCTTGTCATTTCATCGATGTATTCTAAATGATCTCCTTGAACTATTGAGATGTGTGAATGCATCCCACAGTAGTAGACAGTGCGAGATATTTCTATCCTACATTGCTTGACTTCTACTAGTCCGAATTTCGCAGTTTGTATTAATCGAACGAAGACTTGTTTGATGTCTGTTTGCGGTTCGCGGATGTCACAGTTTCCTACGTCGAGTAGTGATATTCTAGTTCAGTTAAGGCCTCTTGCCCCGCAGTCATACCCGACGATGGTTTCGGGCCGTGCAGCTTGTGCAAACAGTAAGGTTGTCAAGAAATAGATGAACATTTTGGACGTCCTGTAATCAATTTTAAACTTTATAGAGCTTCAATTTATTTGGATGTTTTAAAAGTCTGTTTCCGTCATCGTCTTCTAATATAATGTTATTTCGTTCTGTTATTTCAGAAATTGTGTAAGGTCCGTGGTATTGACTGTCAAATTTATGGGTTTTTGGTTCTCGAATTGCTAAAACTTGATCTCCTTCTTTGAATTTTACTGGGTTTGCATGTCTATCATAGTAATATTTTTCAGTTTGTTTGGCTTTATTTAAGTTTTGAGCGCCTAACGTTTGTATTTCATTGAGTCGCGTGATTAATTCGGTAACATAATCTGTATATGTTTCAATCCTATGTGCGTCCGTTTCTATTGAAGAGAGTGATCTTGCTGGTCGTCCAAAGACCATTTCGTATGGTGTGAATTTCGTTGAAGTGTGCTCCGATGTATTGTAAGAAAACATGGCGTAGGCTACTAGCTTATCCCAGTCTTCATAATAGTCTATGTTATTTTTAAGATATTCTGTTAATACTATATGGCTTCTTTCAAGGGATCCGTTATTCTGTGGCATGTAACCGGATGTAGTTACATGACTTATTTTAAATACTCTGGCTAGTTCTCGAAATACTTTATTGAGAAAACTCGTTCCTTTATCTGTCAAAATTACATTAGGTGCTCCGTAAATGGCGATGAAATTTGTCGCGAATGCGTGTGCAATCGTGATGGCTTTAATGTCGGGTACTGGTACGGCTATGCAATACTTTGTTAATAAACACTGCATGGTTAAGATATATTTATTTCCATCCGGTGTTACTGGTAAAGGTCCAACGGTGTCAAGAGCTATCTTTTTGAATGACTCCAGGGGTGTGTCAGTTATTAACATAGGCATCTTGGTTTTTACCCGAGTTAATTTTTGTTTTTGACAGGTGTCACATGTTCGTACATATTCGGTTATTTCAGTTTTCATATTGGGCCAATAGAATTTCTCTCGAATTCGTTTGTAAGTTTTTGTTATGCCTTTATGTCCACCATTTAGACTGTCATCTGCTTCCTGAATTATTACTTTTCTATTGTCTTCTGGTGGCACTATTGTTTTCCCATAGCAGAGTGTGATTTTTACTGGGTTATCCTTGAAAATTTGTTCTAATAATTCTATTAATCGATTTTTGGGTAAAATGTCCGTTTCGTCGTGAACTCGTGATATTCTAATTTCATTTACTTTTAGATCTCTCATACTATCGCGCAGTTGTTCTAATCCTCTTACTATATCCTGTGGTTCAGTTTTATCAAAATGGTGTTGCTTACAGAATAAATGAAAAATTTTGTATTTTCCATGGTCGGTTACTAAGATTTGGTTTTTCTGTGGATTTTTGTCTCTTAGTGCTTCTAAATCTATAGCATAGTCGATAGTCGATAGTCGATAGTCGGTCAAAAGTGGAGACGCACCGGCTGCCCCTGCTCGGGGACGTGCCGACTCGCGCGTAGGCCAGAGGCCCATTGCGCTTTGCCTCCTAGTATCATCATTCCGAACATCGACATCCAATTCGAATGTCCCTATACCCCCAGGCTCGAAAAACGATGGAAGCCCGGTATCCTCTTACCTTCCCCCGCCTATAGGCTGGATTTGATCCTTTTTATTAGGGCTATAAGGCCCAGTACACTAAAGTTCCTAACATCTCCGGGCTCTAGTGTGAAATCCCCATACACCCTCCGCCTAACTCCCATGAGTCTTGGGCAGTCACACAAAAGGTGCGCGGGGGTCTCATTTGACTCACCGCAGAGCCTACAGAGTTTCCTATTCGTTTTACCTATCCTGTGTTTGTGATACTCCAGGTCACAGTGGCCCGTGAGCCAACTCACCACTAGCCTGATCTCTCTTCTTTCGAATTTGATCAGCTCTGCTTTCCAGCTTCGGGATACCATCCCATCAATGATGCTTTTGATGTGTCTGCACCCCTGGCTGTCGTGCCATCTTTTACATTGTTCCCTTTCCACCCATTTCTGGATCTTCCTTTCTAGGTGGCAAAGCGGTATGGCAACCTTGGTATCGGTTGCTCTAATTCCCGCCGCTCCTCTGTTCGCGAGTCTATCCACCTTTTCATTGCCCAGAACACCCGAGTGTCCCGGGACCCACTTTAATTCTATGTCACACCTTTCCGCAAGTTTATCTAAAGCATTGCGGCACCTTTTCACTTCTAACGAGGTGACCTCTACCTTACTAACATTTAGTAGTGCCGCTCTGCTGTCCGAGTGTATGGTGACCTTGCGGTCTCTCCATTCCTTCTCCAGCATGTGCTCTACGCAGCTCCTGATGGCTTTAACCTCCGCTTGGAATACCGTTGAATGGTCTTCCAGGGAGAGTACCAGCTCTGTGCTGGTTCCCTTTAGCCACGCTGCGGCTCCTGTTCCTTTTTCATTTTTGGACCCGTCAGTAAACCAGAGACTAGCTCCTGTTTCCTGCGGATAGACCTCTTGTTTGGGTTGTATCCCCAGTTTAAACTTCCTATCAAAGAAGAATTCCCTGGGGGTTCTGTCAACCTCCTGATTGTTATTAAGGTCTACTGACTGAACCAGTTCAGTGTCCTCATGTTCGGCTATGGCCCTTGTTGACCTGATCTTGGCCTTAAGGGCAGCCGCTCTTACCATCAGCTCCAATGGGGGGAGGTCAAGCACCATCTCAAGTGCTTTTAACGGTGTCGACCTCATCACCCCCGTGATACCTCTCATAATTAGTGCTTGCATCCTATCCAAGGTTGCCGCACCTGTTTTCAGTCGACATCTTGGCCACCAGGCCACTGCTCCATGTGTCAGCCTAGGTCTCAGAACAGCCGTATATAGCCATTTCAGCATTGAAGGCTTAAGACCCCAGGTTGCTCCAAAAGTTCTTCTGCAGGCCCAGAAGCTTGCTAAGAAGCCATCCCTCTTTGCCTGCAGATGTCTGCTCCAGTTTAGCTTGGAGTCGAATGTCACTCCCAAGTATTTTACTTCCTTGGCTAGTGGTACCTCTTCCCCAAATAGCTTGATTGGTCCTAATGGTTTTACCTTGTACATGGTGGTGAAATTCACCAGGACCGCTTTATTAGGGTTAACGGATAGCTCCACTTCCCTGCACCATTTTGTCACTATGCTAAAAGCAAACCTCATAAGGCCTGCAATAGTGGCTTCAGTATCTCCCATGATTAGGATAAGTACGTCGTCAGCATAGGCCTGCGCGTATATGCCCCTGTCATTGAGTCTCCTTAATAGTTCGTCTATCACCAGGGACCACAGCGTTGGTGAGAGCACGCCACCTTGTGGACAACCCTTGGTTGCGCGCCCCCCTCCTTTCGCCTCACCCCATACTGCCTCAATCACCCTATCAAGTAGAGTGCGACTGATCCATCTTACCAGGCCCGTTGGCACATTGTGCCTTCGTGCTCCCTGGCAGATGCTTCTTTCGGTGGTAAAGTTAAAGGCCCCTTCCACATCCAGGAAGGCTGCCAATATCATCCCTCTTTTTGTAATACCTTTTTTTATCCTGGTTACCGCTTCATCCAGCGCTGAGTCCACTGATCTGCCCTCTCTATACGCATGTTGTGTCGGATATAGAGGGTCATTAGCCAGTGGTCCGTTCCTCATGTGTCGATCCACAAGCCTTTCCAAGGTTTTGAAGACAAAAGAAGTCAGACTTATGGGTCTGTAGTCCTTTGCTATCACATGGACTGGCTTGCCTGGTTTCGGTAGGAAAACCACTTTGGCTTTCCTCCATTCGTTTGGTATATAGCCTAGCGAGAGGCTTGCCTTATAGATACCCATTAGTGGTTTTACCAGGATGTCTATACCTCTCTGTAGCATTGCTGGTACAATGCCATCCGGTCCTGGTGACTTATACGGTTCAAACGAGCCAATAGCCCACCTCACCTTTTCTTGCGTAATTATTTGTTCAGCCATTTCCCAGTCCGGCGTTGCCGCCGACATGGGTGATCTGCTCGGCTGATTATCCTTTATCAACCCCGGAAAATGTGCAGCCAGAAGGCACTCCAGTGCCTCATTCCCATCAGCCGCCCATTCGCCCGAGGGAGTTCTTAGTTTACCCGAGGTGTTGATTGTAGGTCTTGCAAGGACACGATTTAGCCTTGCTACCTCGGGTACTCCATCCAGTTCCTGACAGTAGCGTTTCCAGCCATCTCTTTTGGCTAGTTCTATCGCAAGTTTGTAGCGTCTTTGAGCTGCCTGGAAGGCTTCTCTTTCTGCTACTCCCTTGCGCTTGCGCCACCTCCTTAACAGTATCCTTAATTCTCTCCTCTGGGTTTCCAATTTCGGATTCCACCAAGGTGCTCCCTTTTTACTTTTCCTCTCTTTCAGTTTGCAGCTATCCTCAAAGGCACCAACTATAGCGCCCTGGATTTGTCTGCAGACTGTCTCTATTTCCTCTGCTGTCGTGGGTGTGACCACGACTCCGGTTAATCTTTCTTTTAACCTTTTGAGGTATAGGTCCCAGTTGGTTTTCCTGGGGTTTCTCCATTTCTGTACCTCTCCTTTTACTTCCTCTAGCTCGAATCGGATCGTCTCATGGTCCGACATTGAGACCTCCTCCGAGACTCTCCAGTCAGAGACCATGCGACTGATTCGCCTCGACGCCAGAGTGATGTCCAGAACTTCCTCCCTTACCGCATTTCTGAAGGTTGGGGTATTCCCCTTGTTCAGTATATCCAGTTCCGTAGAGGCTACATATTCCAGTAGGTCTTCGCCCCTGCTGTTGCAGTTTGTGCTACCCCAGATGATGTGATGCGCATTGGCATCACATCCCAGAATAACTTCCTTGCCGTCTCTCTGACATTCCTCAATCAGGGCCTTAACCTCATTCGGCGGGGGCCCTTCACCAGCGTCTCCTGGGAAGTAGGCGGATGCCACCACTATTTCCATGGTGTCGCCTCCTTCTCTTATCACTTTAATTACGACCGTTGTGAGATCCGTGTGGCAGTGTTTCGACCAAGCTTCGCCCTGTAATCCTTTCAGGATCACACAGGTTCTAGTGCGAGTGCTATTGTCGTAGAACACCTTGCCACAGCCACTCAGTCCAGCCACAGTACCTTTCGCGTTAATCCATGGTTCTTGGATCAACGCGATGCCTGTCTGCATCTCAGCCAAGCTCTTCGTTAAAATTGCCGAAGCGCTTTTGCTATGATGCAAGTTGATTTGGGTGAAAGAAATGTTGGCCCGCGCATTGTTGGCGCGTTCCTTTGTTCCTTTCATCCGTTTTTTGGCTACAGCCATACCCTTTTTTTTTTTTTTTTTTTTCCTACTTAGGTGGGAGACTTAGCATAGGTGGCCGCACCAGTGATCGTCCAGCCGCCTCCATCCTGTGCACCTCGGTTGGTGGCCGCGCTGTCAGCTCGCCAGCCGTCTCCTGTGGGTTGTCCCCACACGGTGACCGCACTGGCATGCCTCCAGCCGCCTCCTCCTGTTGCACAATAGGCGGTGGCCGCGCTGTCTGGTCACTGGCCGCCTCCTCCGCTTTGTCCCCCCCTTCCTGATTCTTTTTTTCGTAGTGGACGGCGTGTGCGCGCACCACTCCATAGAAAAGTCTGAAGGCCAGCTCCTTAAGGGCCCTGACCCCCGCCTCCTCCATCAGTACGCGCACCGCCATCTCTCCTGTTTCATTGCCAGCCGTGTCTTTTACTTTCCACGACTGGCAAACCTTCCACTCCTGGACTGGCAGAGTCGTGTTCTGCCAGCCCAGTAGCTCTATCATCTCGCCCGGGGTCTCAACTCCCCGAACGTAGAATGTTACCTTTTCCATTTTTTGGAGGGCGCTTTGCTCCACAACTCTGAGCTTGGCACCCTCCCATGGTGTCATTGTTGGCACCAGCTCCTTTAACCAACGGCTGGTCTCCGAGGAGCCACAGTGGAATACCTGTGCACCCCTCAAAAACCAGTTGTCCATAAAGCATGGGCGAACAGGTCCCTCTCTGTGGCCCAGGATGGCTGAAACAACCGCCCTGGCGACCTGAAGGCCCTGCTCGACGCTGAGCCGCTCTTCCGGGTACATGTCAGGTATGACCGCAAGTTTCATCTCGCTGGCCACCACCTGACTGAAGGCCGGCCGAGCAACCCGCTGCCCAGCTTCCGAACTCGCCTTTTTAATTTGTCGGGGAGTCGAGTTGTCCAAGGACAACTCTCCCCTGGTCCTTTTGGGAGCGGTGGTTGCGGTCTGGCCAGTTGAGGTGCTCGCCGAGTCACCCTTTCCGGCCTCCCGCTCCGCACGCCTTTTCAGGAGTTGCGTCCCTGTTAGGCGCTTCCTCCTCTTACCTTTCTTAGGAGCAGTGTTGGTCTGTACTGGTCCGGCAGACTGGCTGTGGCTCTGTTGAGAGTCAGCCTTGTCTACACTAGTGGACGGACAAACCTCCATCTGCTCCTCTCTGACTTCCTTACCTTTCTTGCCCTCGACGGTATTGCCTGTAGGCTGTACCAGCCCAGACGCCCGTTCGGGGTTGCCTTTTGAGCTAGGGAGCTCGTCGCGAGTGGACACGGTGTACTCGCTTTCTTTATCGTTCGACATTTGGATTGATTTTTTTACCTGGGGTGAGAGTAGTGTAGGTGTGTGTGACAGAAGTGACCCCCTGGCGAGCCCTTAGTCCTCCGCCGCCCAGTTCGCAGCAGGCTCGCTCCGCAACGTTGTAGTGGCCTCGAAGGTGCCCCCCCCCCCCCGGCCCAGCGAGGCCCTGCCCGGGCGCCACCCGGCAACACTAGACCGGAGGAGATTATTTGCCGGTTGATAGAGCAGCCAGCCTGGATGGCTAGTCCATAGCCGGGCCCCTGTCCTACCCGGCGGCCTAGCCGTGTCTGTCCTAGTTTTACCCCTGTACCCTCTACATCCGCGCCAAAGTTCGCCCCCCGAGACAGACGGCAGGAGGACCCAGCTACGCCAAGAAGGGTTACAGTGTCTGTGTAAGTCTGTAGTGATGTGATGCTAGTGTATCGTGGAGCCCACCCCATGTGCTACCACGAGGGTTGTTCCTTAGTCTGCCTGATGAACCTTGATAGCCTCTACCTCCTCCTCCCCTCTCAGGGAGGCTGGGGTCACCTTGTCCCGGGGAAATGGGGCATGGCCTTCTGCGCGTGACCGCAGACTCCACACTTCATAACCCTACATTTTCGCACATTCATTCGGAGAGCCCTTTTTAGGGAGATCCATCATTCATACGGGGGAGAGCCCTTTTTAGGGGGATCCTCATGCACACTCCTCTCAGACGGTGCAAGGTTGAGCAGCCCAGTTTCATCAGGCATTAAGCCCCTCCACCATTGTCAAGGTCTCACAACCCATAGGAGGAGAGGAGTAAACAATTGTTAATTAACAATTATAAATGAACTGATTCCTAAAAAGAATAGTGAGCAAAATCTTCTAAGGTACAAGTAACGATCCTGAAAATGCTATGAATCATGCGTAGAAACTCGTAACCCTTGCAAAAAATTATTGCAATAAAAACTGTTCATGTAAAACGGTTAGATTATTTCGCTTTTGAAATTAATAACCCCCAAGTGTCCTATGTAGATCATTTCGAGCCATGACGTGGATATTGTACATATCTCCAGACCTAAAATTTAATGCTCCTCCAGAATCCGGAATACAAAATGAGTCCCTTTTTAATAAGCTGAAGATAACTTTCAAATGACCTTAAAAATGAAGGCCAATTTTAAAGTGACCATAAAGTTCGTCCTAGAAAATCAAATTATGTACTTTAGTATTAAAGTACGAAATTTTTTTTTTCTTTTCGTCAAATACACCCAAAGTTCTTAATAATCGGGATTTCTTGGCTTTCTGCTACTAAATAATCATTTAACCACTAAATGACCTCTGTAGGTCATTTTGAGCCATAACGTGGATACATATCCAGATGTAAAATTTTGTGCTCTTTCAGAATCTGAAATAAAAAATAGGGGTCCTTATTTAAAAAACTGAAGATGACCTTTAAATGACCTTGAAAATGATAACCAATAACAAATCCAAGGTCATCATTTAGTTCAACCTTCAAAACTTAACAACTTTTGTATTTAACATTTTTTTCCAAAATGCTTACTTTCTGTTATAAGTGGGGGGTCCGGAACATTTCGAACACCCTGTATAATATCAATACTCCATGTAATCTCTTAAATTGTATTTACCATTGAGATTAAGCCGAATACGCGGTTTAATGCAGTAATTTTATGTCAACCATTTTGTGAAATCGCTAGCGTGATAGTAAAATTTCAATTGGATTTTTTACGGTGTAGCAGACAGTTTTTAATACTACCTACATGAACGCAAATTTGTATAAAACTTACCATTATAAATAAATATAAATTAATAAATAATAAATTAAGGAATAAATTAGAAAAAATTTATAAAGATTTCCATTTTCATCAATCACTATATATTAATATTTAAGTTATTAAATCACATACGTAAAAATTATTTAATTTATAGGTTAAAATAAAATATTTTTTTAAATAAAAAAATATATTCTTTGTTTATATTTTTAGGTGGCAAGAATAACGCGACTCAGCCACGACAAATCATTTATATAACTAGTGAGATTGTACATGCACATTAAAACTTGGTAAGTAGTACTAATAAAAAAATAAATAAAATTGCTTACATTTAGAAATTTATGAGCATTTTGTAGTTTTTTATTATAAGTCGTTTAACAAATGTATTTTTCTATACAGAACACTATAATATTTGTTATTGTATGATTTTAGGTGGAAAGAATTTTTATTATTGTAGTTACTAGATTGTGCATCGTTCAAAGTAAAATCTCAATGTACGCTATAACTATTAAGTATTAGACTAAATGGCTGTAGGTAGTATCTTAATATAAGTCATCGATGAGATTCTCACAAGTTCAAGCCAATGTGTCATCCGAAGAAGTGAGACTCTCCTTGTGAGTCAGCTTATTTTTTATTAAATATTATTTATACAAGCTTGAATAATTTATTTAATGATAAGTTCTTCGAAAGAGTAAAGCGAATGATATTTATAAAATTCAGTTGTATGCATTTGTTAAGGTTTTCACATGATTTTCCACGAAAAGTATTAAAAAACGTATATGATCAATTAATACTTTTGCCATTAATAGGCACAGTATTGCGATTAAAATAGTACATTACGCAACGAGTGCGCAAAGCAGCGCAAACCGGGCGCAACAAGGGTGACACAAATGGCGTGAATCGCTGGCACACGTTCTGCGTATACTATTTTTTAACATTTTGTGCGTTAAACAGTAACAATAAATTAAAAAGTTTAAGTTTAATTCAAATGTGCACGAGTCGCGAGGTGCGCGAGTTGGTTTGTCGCCCGAGCGCAGCGAGAGAAAAAAAAAAAAAGAGCAAAGAAGATGAGTCCGGGAGTCTGTGGGAAGGAGGGTCCAGAGGCGCAGCCGCGGTGGGGGTACAGGGGGCAGAGCCCCCCCCCCTTCTCCAAAAACCAAAAAATGATGATTTAAAAAAAAAGAAAATTTTATTGAAGAGCATAAAAGCCAAATACTATTTCGAAATATTTGTGTTTATCAGTATTATAAAAAAGAGTAACTTAAAAAAGAGAAAAAGAAAGTACTGCTTTACGCACTTACAGATAGCCTAAAAAGTACTGTTTTACGCGCTGAATGTTAAAAAAATATTCAATCCCAAATTATTTGACTTTTTTTATCACTACGTTAATCACAACAAACATTGGTATTTCTCACTAATTTTATCCTTTGATATGAACGCGTTCATCAAATTAAACAACCCAAAAATATTAACTGCCTTACAGACATCGGACAACTTATTGTATATGCCGATATAATTATATCTGCAGTAATAAAATTAGTGATCAATACCCGAGGTGTTTACACCCTCTCAATCGTTCGAAATAATCTTGAACGTTTGGAAAAATTTCTAATGTCCTTTGATCATCCACCCATTAAAATAATTACCGCCACCGATTTCAGCACACAAAGTAAGGGACACAGTACAATACGGAGTCAAGTGCTTTCCAAGTTTCGGAACAAGGCAAGAGAAAGAAAGAATACAAAAGCTCATCTCGCGTGGCGCACTAAGCTGGCAGATAGTAAGCGATCGATTTATCAAGGTGTGAAATTGCCGCGAAGGTGTCGGGCGATAAACGAAGGTTTATCTGTACTAGAACCTGAAACCAATCGAGAGCAGAGGTTGTGCGATTTCGTACTGAGTCGTCTTCAACGGTCGTCCGACCATGTATGTGCGTGTAGGAGGCATCAATATGTCGGGATAGCTGTTTTTCAAAATTCGGCTGTGTCACATCCAGCCAGCCAAACGCCCAAAACTCAACGATCAATATTATTCAGATTCTTTTCTTTATTAATAATAAAGGATTAGGATATGACGGAATCTGTTGTCCATGGGAATATTTTGGATTCTTATCTTAACGTTAGCATACCATAATTGGTTTTTCACAGAAATATTTTAGATTCTTCTTTTTTCTTGTTGGTTTAACGAGATTTGTGTTTCTAAGATTGGATTACATTTGAATTAGTGAAATGAATGTGTATAGTAATTTTTAATGTGAGAATAGACCCCTTATATCCCACCGGAACATTTAGGAGTTATTGCCCAAAATTTGTTAATTCTATTTTAATTTAACATATTCTAGGCAATATCTCCCCAATTTTCAAGTAGGATATATTGACATAAAATTATTGTAACTGCAATTTTATTAATTCAGATTAAAATCTGAAAATATTTCAAAGAGTATACGTTTTTAGAGGATTAATATTGTTTAAAATTTTAATACTTACTGATTTTATAATAGTAACTATTACAGCAGTAAGGAAAATATTAATTTAAAATATTTCTTTATGTACTTACGTTTTATATAACGCTAATACAAGGCAAACGTGACTATTACCGACACTCTGCGATCATATTTGCATGCTGCTTGGCATCAATTTTCATTCAATGTAAGAACAAGAAAGTATAAGCATCTTGTACAATAATATAATTAGTAAGTAGTCCACATTATATTTTATCTAATCGTCGAAAATAATCGCCGTCTCCTTTAATTCCTGCAAACGAAATTATAAAAGTTGAATTATTTAAATTATAAATGAAGATACAAATAGAATTCCTATAATAGACGCCTGCTTAAGACAAAGAGACCCTCGTGTTTAACTCCGGCTACGTAATATTTTAGCCAGCCACATTGTTAACCAGCGGCGATGTAGCCTTCCAGAATGTGTCCATGAGACGCCGATGCCCATTTTAATCTGGGACCGGTGAGTATGTCCATAGACCATTAAAAAAGATGTATAATTTTGTATTTAAAGACACTTTACTTTTTATTTATTTATTTTTTTCTCCTGGTCGTAAAAAATAACCTTTGCGACTCCTGATAAGACTCGGACTAGGAGAACTACACATCAGCGTCTTATTATTTCACGGCAAGGTAAGAGCGTCCGCCTCGATGGGGGCGGGGCCATCCCTTAGGTGGGGATAGCTTACACGCAGCGTTAGGTGCGAAAGCCACCCCTTCTCAGATACTAACCAGATTGAAGCTACGTGGCGTTTCTTCCTTTACTTTGAGCATAAGAGCTGATTACTTAATTCTAACAAATCTTATAAAAATTTAATAAAACAGTATTATAAAAATGAATCTCTGTCATATAGCAATGCAAGGGGAAGCTGATTTCTCAAATAAAAAATTACTATACTCTTTACATAAAATTTGTTATAAATATAGTAAATTTGTAATATTAAATAAACATGTAAAAGTCCAATGACTGTATTTAACAATAATCCTACGCAAGCATCGAAATTAATAATATTTTTGACAAATTTTGCTCTACAGTACTCTATGCTAGTTTTTTTAATTCGAATAAATGGCTATTATGAAAATAATACTACCTATAATGAACTAAACTGGCTACTCTGATTTTAAAAAATCCAAATTTAATCTAAACAATTTATTTACAAGTTTTAATTTTTTCTTTATTTTTTATCCATGCAGTGTAGCATACCGCAGCAAGCCCTGTGCAATTATCAAACAAACTGGATACTAATGCAAATACTAAAACTTGAAAATAAAATACATCGGTAACTTAAAAATAAAAAAATAAATCGGTTCTGAAGTAGTTTTAAATATAATTTGGCACCATAAGATAATACTTCTATGTAATTGGATTTTTATATGTTTTTGTTTTAATGTCATTAGAAATGTTGGCTTTGGTAAACTTATTGCATAAAACTGTAACGTTTAGAATATTATGTGGGGAGATTGAATTTAATTGATGTTGTTTAATAATCGTGAACACGCGTATCAAGGAGGTGCATTACATATACCAGAAATTCATATAAAATGATGTTTCTCGAGGTAGAAATAGATAATGTACCCCCTAATTCATTATCGTACTCTAATTACTACACCATTGTACTCCCTATATTAATTAAAATTTAACTTCTACTATTTTACTATATTTCCCGTTTAATTTTATTTAGGAAGTCCATATCTTAGTCCGTAGATAAAAAAATTAATTACATTAGGTATTTCTTAATTTATTTGTTAAAAAAAAATGAGTAAAACACGTGTGCAACGAAATTATTACTAGCCGTATAAAACTTTTCGGCCGTCTAAGCGAACCGACTGCGTTTGAGAAGCGCACGAAGAATGGTCGATAAGCTCTTGATACGTGACAGCTCCACAAAAGTTCCGCTATTATACCAGCAATTATATTACTATTTTACTTTATACGCCTGTTGCACGAAAATGCGACTGCTGCTTCATGTATTCCTCGCTTTCCGTTTTCGATGCGCAGCTTTTCAATGAATAATTACATGAGGTTATAGCTAGAAGCATGACACAGTATTTCTCCGCACATGCAAGGATATTCAAAGTCATTTAGACCACTAGAAGAAGCACTTCGTATGTTTGAAAAAACTTCAATCTTTCCAAAAATAATAATTAAATTAAAGGAAGTCTTCTAGAAGGATCTAAGCATTTTCTAGTAAAAATTACCGTTATAGTTTAACGATAAAATTGGACTTTTTTGGATTTGTCTGCATTTTTTATTAAAGCCCAAAGTGAATAGATATTATTTTTTTATAAAATTCACTATCGACAGAGAAAAAATTTACCGCGTAGGTAATTATACATTAAACTAATATTTACATATAATACCCGTTAAAAAGTGTAGTAAATGACATAAATTATTATAACTTAATGTTAATTTTTATCATTTACTACGAACTTTTATTGTTAACAATAATTAAAATTGCCATAAGGAATATACAAGAAAGATTAGCCAAGCAAAAATGTCTTTGGGAGTGCCTGTAGTAGAATTTCCTTTGCATTTAATCTTATGTACTCCATTTAATCGTGTTTACTTTGTGTCATGGATATTTTTACAGTAATTTTATACTAAATTTTATTTTATATTTCTCTCCACAGTGTAAAGTATAAGCGTTGCAAAAAAAGATTTTTTTATCTATTTCTTTATGTCTATTAAATCCAATGTGAAAGACACACGACAAATTATAGAAATAATTTAAATCAATCAATTTTAGAATAATTAACGAAAATGAAAGCTCTGCAGCAAGGTGATGTTTTACCAACTGTTCTTATGTATATGAAAATAACTGGTTTACAAAAACCACCTGGATGCTCCCGTTTAACCAGTATATTGTACACAATATATTCTACATATATAATATATGGCTGGGGAGTGGCAGCATTTCTTGAAATTTTAAACATCCTTTTTGCCGAAGATAAAATCGCTACATTTCAAGAGTACATATACTTTGCTATTACAGACGTAAACTGCTTTTTTAAAATGTTTATCTTCAGCTTAAGGAGGAAAGATATAAAAATATTAATTGAATCTTGTTTGACGAAAACTTGGAATCCACCAAGGGACGATGAAGAGTGGGCTATTATAAACAAATATTATCGACTCTCCAAGTACGATGTATAAATTATTATTTAAGCTCAGTTTGCTTTGAGAGTGCACACACTCTTCTCTGGTCATAAATTTCGTTCGAAATTTTTCTAAATTATTCATTAATCCGGAACATTATTAAAAATATTATGGAAATAGGTGTTTACTGTAACTGTATTTATTTTTTAGTATTTCGCGAATTTTAAACTTTTAACTAATATCAAAAATTTTATAAAGGGATAAAATCTCAAGATTATTGCCTAGCAAAAATTACTATTCTGTCTGTGAAGGTGGTCATAGATTGATATTCATTGTACTAACTTTTTTCAAAATATTGTGTTGATGTTATTGTCTTCGACAACTTTCCAGGGTTGCGAAATTTCAGAGAAATCCATGACCTAAATTATGTACACACTTTAAGTAAATAAAGAATATTGCGTGTGTCCATTTTGTTTATCTGGTAATAATTATTCCATATTGCAGATTAACTACACACTTTCTTTGTATGCCTATCGTACTTTGTACAGTAACATATACACTCGCTCCACTTGCCAATGAAGAGAATATTTTACCTTATGGTGCCTGGTACCCATGTGATCTGAACACATCTCTATGTTACAATTTAGCGTACATACACCAAGCTTCTACCAGTATCCCAGTCAGTTGTGCACTGATAGCAATTGATAGTTTTATAGCTGGTTACATGATGCAAATCTCGGCACTACTACAAATACTATGCCATCGAATTGTGCACACTCCTTCGACGTTAAAAACCAATACTGACGGTAAGATAGCCGATTTTGAACAAGAGAGACTCTACGTCAAGGAATGCATTGATAGCCACAATGATATTCACAGGTCAAAGTTTATTAGTTATTGATTTTTAATTTTTAATTTAAGAAATGTATTTTAAAGTTAGACTTCTGTAGTCCAATTCTTTATGGAAGAACGAGCGAGCTTTACTTTTAAGTCGTTGATTTTTCGATTACTAACATATTAGTTTTTGCAAATTTTTAATAGATAATATATTGTTTTAGAATAGCGAAACATTTAAGCGCTACGTTTCTTGCAATAGTATTCTCTCAATTCTGCGTTACTTTAACTGTCATAAGCACAACTATTTTGTATCTTGTAAAACTAAACCCATTAAGCATAGAATTTCTAGGAGCAATTTTGTACATCATGGGTATGTTTATACAATTTTTTTATTATTGTTGGTATGGTAATAAAGTCTTATTAAATGTAAGTTCAGCTTGTAAGATACCTAATGTATTTTGAGTAACAAAAATATGAATTTTTTTATATAATTTTAGAACGAGAAGCTCTATTATGCAATATTCGAAGTTGATTGCACAAGGCTTCGGAACACGTCCAATAAAGCATTCTTAATAATGATGACCGTGACTAAGAAGCCCTTGGAACTATTCAAAGGAGCTATCGTAAAAGTTAACATACAGTCTTTCATTAACGTAAGGATCCGGTTAAAACACAATTTTTGAAAACTTGAATGCATACATTTAATATTTACAATTATTTAAATTTTCAGGTTTTAAAATTTTCATATTCGACGTTTAATGTATTGAGCAGTACTCTTTAAATATCATGGGATTTCTTTTTCAGTCATTCTTTTAAATTGTGTATATTTTTTAATGCACCTGATTAAATAAAACTGTTATTTACTTTCGGTCTATGAATAAAAATAAATAACTTTATTTGTATTTGAAAACAAAAATTTATCGCTGAACTCCTAATGTTATGCAACTTATTAAAACTTATCTTAACACATAAGCACTTTGTTTATTTTTTGTAATTTAGGTAGTACATTTGTAAGTAAATATAATAATATAAATAATAAATATAATAGAAGTTATAATATTTTAATAAAACTGTAGAATTTGGTTTAACATGATCTAAAAAGCGATCTTCTAGATTGATTCAATGTTCTTAGTTTCAAAACCAACGGAAACTAAAATTTTATAACATTAGTAACGGGGCTGTTTGCCTAAATTTGTCACGTGGAAAAGGCCAATTCTCCAAAATGGTCGGTGGTCGACGACAGCATCATCCAAATACCGGGTTTTTCTGTTCTTAGACAAGATCGCAACGTAAATGGGGAGGGGGGAGTCGCTCTTTATGTACGGAGGGATTACAGTGTTAAACTGTTAAATTCATCCAACTTACAGGGAGCTGGCAAACCAGGTCTACTTGAACACCTTTTCTGTGCTGTGCAGAAGGGTGATGCTCCTCCGATTCTGGCTGGTGTAATTTATAGACCACCTAAAATTAAGATGCAGAGGGACTCTAATCTTTATCCTGTCAGGCGACTGGCCCATCGATATCTTTACACCAGAACCTGTTAGAAAATCTTTCTTCTACAGAGATTGTAACAGTATTGATGCCTGGTTACTAAATGATAGGCTCTCTCGTAGTGACTGGTCGACCATGATTTCCCTCGAAATCAACTTGGAGGAGGCTTTACTTGCTCTAAATGAAAATGTAAACTCAGCTATTAAAATTTTAGCGCTTCTTAAGAAGGTTTGCTCAACCAAAAAATATGCTCCATTGTTCGGAAGGGCAGGGTACGTTTCATACACATACCGATTATACAGGGTGTTCGAAATGTTCCGGACCCCCCACTTATAACATAAAGTAAGCATTTTGGAAAAAAATGTTAAATACAAAAGTTGTTAAGTTTTGAAGGTTGAACTAAATGATGACCTTGGATTTGTTATTGGTTATCATTTTCAAGGTCATTTAAAGGTCATCTTCAGTTTTTTAAATAGGGACCCCTATTTTTTATTTCAGATTCTGAAAGAGCACAAAATTTTACATCTGGATATGTATCCACGTTATGGCTCAAAATGACCTACAGAGGTCATTTAGTGGTTAAATGATTATTTAGTAGCAGAAAGCCAAGAAATCCCGATTATTAAGAACTTTGGGTGTATTTGACGAAAAGAAAAAAAAAATTTCGTACTTTAATACTAAAGTACATAATTTGATTTTCTAGGACGAACTTTATGGTCACTTTAAAATTGGCCTTCATTTTTAAGGTCATTTGAAAGTTATCTTCAGCTTATTAAAAAGGGACTCATTTTGTATTTCGGATTCTGGAGGAGCATTAAATTTTAGGTCTGGAGATATGTACAATATCCACGTCATGGCTCGAAATGATCTACATAGGACACTTGGGGGTTATTAATTTCAAAAGCAAAATAATCTAACCGTTTTACATGAACAGTTTTTATTGCAATAATTTTTTGCAAGGGTTACGAGTTTCTACGCATGATTCATAGCATTTTCAGGATCGTTACTTGTACCTTAGAAGATTTTGCTCACTATTCTTTTTAGGAATCAGTTCATTTATAATTGTTAATTAACAATTGTTTACTCCTATTTACTTTTCTGTTTTCAAGAGTTAAGTGAAGTTCTCTTACTTCGAAATTCAGATAATTGTATTAATTTTCAATAATTGTACTTTTAATCGTAGTGAAAAATAGCACATCTTACTGAACGAGAAAGAATATCTTTGTTGATGATCCGAGGGTGGGGTGATCAAGAGAGAGGTTACAAACAGGTACAGCGTTTATTCAATGAAACATTCAGAGTTGAAGAAAACAACCCTATTTCAAAAAGTACCGTAATTCGTACAATTAGACGTTTTGAAGAGACAGGTGGTATTAAAGATTGTCCTAAATCAGGTAGATCCAAATCATCGTCTAATGATGAAAAGAGCTTAGACGTATTACAATCATTTATTGAGGACCCCCATTGCAGCATCAGACGTTGTGCACAACAGCATGAAATGGGAGCTGCATCTGTGCACAAAATTTTGAAACTCAACAAATGGCATCCTTTCAAATTAAAGTTGGTACAGGAATTATCTGAAGATGATTTTGATAGAAGGGTAGAGTTTTGTGATGTAATGATGCAAATGATATCTGATGATCCTTTGCTCCTCAATAACATTGTTTTCTCTGATGAAGCCACGTTTGAGTTAAGCGGAACAGTGAACAGACATAATTGTCGATACTGGAGTAACATCAATCCACATTGGATGAGAGCGGACCACACGCAACATCCTGAAAAAGTAAATGTTTGGGCTGGCATATTTAATGGAAGAGTACTTGGCCCTTTCTTTATTGAAGGTAATTTAAATGCTGCAATGTATGAAAACATGCTTCGAGACCAAATTATACCTGCTATACGGAATTTAACGGGTGGAAATCTGGACGAAATTTACTTCCAACAGGATGGTGCTCCTGCTCACTACTGTATTCATGTTCGCCGATATTTAGATGCAACATTTCATGATAGATGGATTGGGCGGAGAGGTACAATTGAATGGCCACCTCGGTCCCCAAACCTAACGCCTCTTGATTACTTCCTTTGGGGATACTTGAAGGATAAAGTTTATGTTATAAAACCACGTGACTTGGATGAATTACGCCAAAGAATCACTGATGAAATAGACTTGATACCTCAGCAAATCTTGCGAAATGTTGTTGCAGCCTTTTACAATCGGTTAGCACATTGCCAAACTGTTAATGGGCAACAATTTGAACAGTTGTTGTAAAAAGTTCCTGTCAACGACATTTTAAAAAAATTCAGTTTGGGCGAATAGTCCACTGTCTTGATTTAGTTAGCTGGGCCGCCGATAGTCCTGCCTTAGCTGACTGGGCCGCTAGTGTTCTTGTCTTAGTAGGCTGGGCCGCCGATGGTCTTGCCTTAGTTGGCTGGATCATCCATGATGTTACCTTAATTAGTTGTACCTCCCGTGCCTGAGCAATAAGGCTAATTTTGATTAGACATTTTTTATTTATCATTTTCTCCCCCTAGGTATGTAGTTGTTGGGCCTAAGGCTTATTTTGATTAGACATTTTTTTATTTATCATTTTCTCCCCCGAGGTATGTAGTTGTTGGGCCTAAGGCTTATTTTGATTAGACATTTTTTTATTTATCATTTTCCCCCCCGAGGTATGTAGTTGTTGGGCCTAAGGCTTATTTTGATTAGACATTCTTTTATTTATCATTTTCTCGCCCGAGTTATGTGGTTGTCTGGCCTAAGGCTTATTTTACGCCAGTGTCAATTAAACCTTCTACAATCCTAATGCAGAATTTAGCGCTGGTGCAAAATGGAGAATTACAACTAGGAGGCTTAATTTGGAAAACTAAAGTTAACCTTCAAATGACCTTGAAAATCAAGGGCAATGTCAATTTAACGCCACCATAAAGTTTGTCTTGCAAAATCAAATTACTTTAGTATTCGTCAGATACGCTCAAAGTTCTTAATAATCGGGATTTCTTGGCTTTCTGCTACTAAATAATCATTTAACCACTAAATGACCTCTGTAGGTCATTTTGAGCCATAACGTGGGTACATATCCAGATGTAAAATTTTGTGCTCTTTCAGAATCTGAAATAAAAAATAGGGGTCCCTATTTAAAAAACTGAAGATGACCTTTAAATGACCTTGAAAATGATAACCAATAACAAATCCAAGGTCATCATTTAGTTCAACCTTCAAAACTTAACAACTTTTGTATTTAACATTTTTTTCCAAAATGCTTACTTTATGTTATAAGTGGGGGGTCCGGAACATTTCGAACACCCTGTACACAATTAAGTTTAGCACAAATATTTTTATAAAATTTATTTAGCACAATCCGTTTTAAATTTAACACATGAAATTACGTACAATTAACTAATATTATTTTACACGTAATTTTGTGCACAAGCAGAAAATAGAAATCTAAAAGAAGTGTATATTGTACACAACGATTTCTGCACTGCAAATTTAAAAAAATATTTCACAGCACAAAATATTGCACACTTACAATTGTACACACACGAAATGAATATTGAAATATTGTACACATCGGATTGTACACTTAAAATTTTTCTAAATTAATTTAGTATTATTCTACACCATCCCGCAAACGTCCTACACAAGCCACAATTAATGAAATAATAGAAATAAGTTCCATTCTACACAAAATACATCGTATGTGGTAAAATTCAAAATAATTCATTGCACACAGTAAACGAAAGTGTAATAGTGGTTTTCCACCATTGCCACCATTAATTAGTGGTAAATAAAATCATCGTGACTGCGTACCCGATATCATACTTAAATTTTAAATAAAATATAAGAAAATTTAATAATTTTTTGTAAAAATGAAGAACTAGGTAATGTTTTTAGAGCAGAAACACGATTCGCAGTAACGTGCTTGCAGAGTACACACGGTAAGATATATGTTTTTTTCCTAATGTCAATAAAATTAGCACATAAAAAATAGTATTGTGCAATTATTTTTTTTTGTTGAAAATTGTCTTACTATATTTTTTCAATGTTTGGATCTCTCAGAATTTTTCTAAACATTTCGAGCAACAAGTTTCAGAGCTAAAAACGATAGTTTAGAAGGAAAGTAAAATCGAAATATTCTTTTTTCCCCAAAATTCTTAAGCAGCGCTATTTTGAGAATTTTTTTAGCTCTGAAAGTTGATGCTCAGAAAATCTAGTAAAATTAACAGAGGTTCCAAACATTTTTTTTATTCGGTACGACAAATGAGTAATAAACATACACACGCAAAATATTATAATATATAATTAAATGTAATGAATATAAGGAGTGGAATATGATAAGGCGATATTATTATTAAAAATACTTTATTTAGTATCAATATTTTTATTAACCTTCCGGTTCTCCATCTTCTACTAACAGTACATCCTCTAAATCGTAGGGTGCTAGTTGCCTCGTATACGTCTCACCGCCCATCATATGGTGAGGAAGGTACGAGTCGATGGGCGTTTGGCAATATGGACAATTACGCCTAATTAAACTTTTGATGCAGTCCGTGCAAACGCGATGGTTGCACGGTCGAAGTTTTTGAAGGCGATTCCCCAAATAGCAGACGCAGCATCCTATTAAAATAAAAAATGGCAATTACATACAACATAATTTTAGTAAACTAAATAAATAAATACATTTGTAAGAATAAAAAAATGCGATTTTATGCTAAATATCAAATGCAGAAAACTTTGTTTGCGTTATTGTTTATTTTTTTGATCGTTAATTTTTAAAAATCAACCATTGTAAGCAAAATTATCAACAAATAAGAATTTTCTTTTTTTTAAGTTTTTTTGCAAACTGATTAAAAAAAAACATCAATTTAAAAAATGTTTAAGTTTTTTGAGGATTATATAAATAACTTATTTAATAATTTTAAAAACAAAACTGACGGTAATCATTATAAATAATGTCAGAGATCCCAATAACAAACAAATCGCGTGAACCATCGTTCACATGCAACTCTCAAAAATCAAAGCAGGAACACGATCGTGCTCTCGTACTTCGGACAATCAAGAGCATTCGATTCGTTAAATGTTTATTGAAAACCTTAAAAATTAATGTAACTCTTAAATACCCAAGCAGGAACACGGTCGTGCTCTTGTGCTTCAGACATTTAAAAGCTTTCAAATTATTATTAATTAAGATAAATCACTTTTTTTATATTTTTACAACCGGACATAAACAGTAATCGTTAAATTGCGTGAACAGTCGTTCACAAGTAACTGTTGAATGCCGAAGAAGGAACACGGTCGTGCTCTCGTTCGTTCGACATGCAAAAGCGTTATAATTTTTGCGTTATTGTTTATTTTTTTGATCGTTAATTTTTAAAAATCAACCATTCTAAGCAAAATATCTACAAATAAGAATTTTCTTTTTCTTAAGTTTTTTTGCAGACTGATTAAAAAACATCAATTTAAAAAATGTTTAAGTTTTTTTGAGGATTTTATAAATAACTTATTTAACAATTTTAAAAACTAAAGTGACGGTAAGCATTATAAATGTCAGAGATCCCAATAACAAACAAATCGCAACTCTCAAAAACCAAAGCAGGAACACGATCGTGCTCTCGTACTTCGGACAATCAAGAGCATTCGATTCGTTAAATGTTTATTGAAAATCTTAAAAATTAATATAACTTTTAAATACCACAGCAGGAACACGGTCGTGCTCTCGTACTTCGGACATTTAAAAGCTTTCAACATAATTGCATTATTTAATAAAAATTGAAATTTGTTTTCAACTTATCATTTTTTGTAAATGTCACAGTTAGTAAGTTAACTAAAAATCGGAAAACCACAATAATTTTAAAAAATATTAAAAATGAAAAACGCTAAAAAAGATATAGCTATAAAATTGCATTTTTTTAAATTTCTACTCTGCTAATTACGTGTATGCAATACCAGTAATAAAATATATTAGGTCGGGATGCTATTCGACATTTAATGCTAGTTTAAATGTAAACCATTTTTATGAAAATTTAATGCGCTAATTTAAAAAAAAAATGTTTGAATAACATCACAACACTATTGTTATATTTTTATTACTTTTTTTCGTTCCCACTCCTCTTCGTCGTTTCTTGCTGCGTCTCGTCTCGTTTGGATTCGCTTCATTCTCCATTCGTGAAGCTGGGGGAGGGCTCACAGGAGAGCTTGGCTCTGCCTCCGGCGGCTGTTGGCTTTCCTCTACTGCAACCTGTGAAGTTTATATTTTTTTAATTTTTGGTTCTTACTTCAAAACCTAAAAATAATACCTCGACTGGCTCGATTGGAGGAATGTGCTGCGGCATGTTCATCGTAGCATCCTCATCAACGTCCATTTCTTCGACGGCACCTACGTCTGCAACCTGCTAATTTTATAAAGGTTATGCCGTTTTCTTTTTCTCTTTTTTTAATTAAATAATAATTTTTTACGTACCTGTACATTATTGAGCATCTGCACTTGTGCACCTCTTGCAGCTGCAGTTCGCCTAGGTCGGCCTCTGCGTACTTCCGGCACATTTACTTCTATCAGCTGGTTTGCATCCTTGAAATTTAAATTTTTACAAAATAAATTTTTTATTACTCTTAATAGCCTACAATTTGGAAAGTACGTACGTTTGCAGTGTCCGGCTGCGGAGGCTCACGCCGTGGCCTGCCTCTACGAGCTGCAACTCTCCCTCTTGGTGCATTTTGTTGCTCAATTGCAGCGTTTCGAGGTGGCCGCCCTCTCTGCCTAGGAGCAGCATTTGGTGCAGGTTCTGGCATTAACGTTACATCTCTTCCAATGTGGTCCCGTCGCCGTCTTCTAATCGCAAATTCATTCTCGAATCGGCTCCCTGCAAAAACAAGAAGAAAGTAATGACAAGTTTAAAGTAAAATAAAAAATAAAAGACGGTTACCTGCTGTAGCATCTCTGTTAAGATTCTCCAGTAAATATTCAACTTCATTTTCGTTCTCGTCTTCGCTGGCCTCGTCCAAGAGACGCCACTGGTTTTCCATTGTAACTGTAAATTAATTATAGTTTATATACCTTTATCTTTTAAAAATGAAATTATTTATTTTATTATCAATTGTTTAGTGCTTACCTCTTGCCAAGCTTACTCTCCGTGAAGCCGCTATATGCAAAAGAAATTCAGGAATAGAATATCTGTAAAATACAATTGATTTTCTAAATTATTTCTGATTAAGCGTACAAACATAACATGTTTAGGAAACACTACCTTTCTAATTGAAGCTGTCTTTCAGCTTCTATTATAGCAAGATCAGCGTTAATCAACAAGGGAGGTCTTCGCGTTGAGATCGTCAGTCCTTGTGTGACGCGACGATAATTTTTTGAAATTTCTAGCATGCACTTCTTGAGGCACGCTGCATATAAAAATGAAAAATACGCATTAGTGTATAACATAATTAAACAAAATTCTCATACGGTAAACTTACCAATCATTTTCCATACGTTTGGATGCTTTCCTATCTTTCTTCCCACGTGTAAATTGAAATTCTCGCACGTATTGTTTGTGCGTACTGGTTGTTTATGCACTGACAATATTTCCGCTAATGGTACCCAAAATGTCCTAAAAAATTTGCAGGTAACTGTTA